>VZRL01003241.1:2139586-2246114 GCA_013397895.1 Origma solitaria
TTTTTTAAATTCACACAGCGCTATTTGCTGCTATAAATATACAATGGGATTATTTGTTCCTGTTTCATTGCCATTCTGCTATGCTAACATTTGAAAGAAGAAGTAAACTTTGAACAGTACCATATGAAGGTGGTATTTATTCTCTTCAAACTTTTCTAGTGAAATCTTGGAAACAATAGTTTTCTCCCATGGTTTGTTTGTTGGTTGTTTTTTTTTTCCCAGTAAATGTTTGAGGAGCGCCACAGGTGACCTGTCTGACACATAGCAACTGAAATGCTTACTACCCCAGCTCATGTTTTTCATTCCTCAACATGAAAAGCGTACATAAAACTTCCCCAGGATACAGCTTCTAGTGCATTGTCATAGCTGGCTGACAGTTACCTCTGTTTTCCTTTTGGATTTTTGAGGGAAAGTTTTAAAGAAGTGAACTTCCAAAACTAATTAATTTCATTTTCTCTATTGCTGAGTAGAAAAAGCTATCTGACACTCAAAACAAACCATATATTTAATCAAAACACATTAAGCACTGAATTATACTGCATAAATGCAGATTCTGAACTGATGGGGCTACAATGCCACATTAATTTTAATGATCTGGATTTTGTGCTTAGAAACTATCTTGAGGTTGGATGAAGAGTCCTGTTCCAGACAATGCTTTTCTTTTGTCTGAGCCCTTGGATATTTTCGTGTTATGGCATTTCTGAAGTGCTCCTTTTCACAGCTGGAAACTTCCCTAGAGAAGGTAGGAAACCCTGTCTATTTGACATCTGTAACTTCAGGCTTTAAACATTAAAACCTCAGTAAAGCTCTGGACTGTGGTGATAGTCTGCCTCAAACAGAAAGTGGTATTTTTTTCTTTTTGCATTTTCTTTTTGGCATAGTACTGTGACTAGTGATGATGATCGAGGATACTTTTTTGAAATATGCATGATTGCTAGGTTTTATCTTTTAACTCAACAGCAGCCATTTCACTTTCTTGTGAATGATTCTTGTGTAAATAAGTTTCTGAAGATTCCAGTGAGAACCAAATTGCTTAAAAGAAGAGCTCAAACCTCCTTAGTGTTGTACTTTCAACAACAGTCACTTTGAAGGTAATAATATTGAGGAATCTGGCTGTGTTTTCCTTCAAGCATGTCTTTAGTGCAGACTTGCTCTCCACATTGCCTTCTCTTTACCATGGTAAAATAAGTGAGAGGAGCAGTGGAAGTGTGAATGTGTTCTCTTGGCATTTGGGGAGCAGGGTGGTGGTGAAGGAGATGGAAGTGCTGTGTGGAAAGGAAAACCTCTACTGTTTTTGCAGCCTTTCCTTGACTGTACAGGAAGTGTAGATAAATGCTCAAGTTTCTTTACAAACCAAACGCCCTGAACCTTTCCTTGCTCCTAAATAAGAGATCTGTTAACTTTCAGTGCTTGTATTCTTTCTTAAGGCCATCTTATTCATGCAGAGGTATTGCTAGATATTTTTGTTGAAGTACAGAATTGTGGAAGAAGCCCGGAAGTTCTGAGCAGCACAAGCAGGTATAGCTCTGTGTCTTTGAGGGGCTTGAAGGAACAATTTGCTGTATATGGCGCTTCTTCAAATTCCCTTGGACCTGGAACAGTTTCAGTTCTGTGAAGTGAGTTGTAATATATGGATATCTGTTATTTTGGATACTTTTGTCTAGAGGAAGGACAGACATTTTCACTGTGAATCTTGCTACTGTATGACTCAATCCTGTAGTACTATCACACGTGTGTTATAACTCTTGAAATGCTTCCTGTGACTACACAGAGCCTGTATTTTAGGATGTTGAGGTGATGCCCTGGTTGGAATGTGGGCCTAATCTGAAGTTTTCCCCCCTCTTTCCAGCTTCCTTTCTGCCCTCTTTTCAGCTTACTATTTTCATAAAATTTATGGCAAAGTATTATCTGAAGACTTCTTGCCTTCAGTAAAATTTGATTGAAATAGCTCTTCAGACTCAGATTATTTGTTTGTTCTGCTAGTAAACGAGACATTCTTGTAATAGCAGAACAGGCGAGCCCTGCCTGAAGTATCAGACATCACTTGGAATCTGACAGGAACTGGAAGGAAAGAGAATGAGAGATGGGGAGATTGTCTTAAGTATCCAAAAAAAAAAAAAAATCGCTGAGGCTACAGTTGCAAGGTAATACTTTCCCTCCATCTAGTAATTAAAGTGCCTGCTAGGAAAAACTGCAGCAAAGATGTATAGAAGAACTACCTTGGACTGTGCTTTTTCTGTTGATGATCTGTTTTCCATCTTCTTGTAGTCTATAACTGGGCTGTGGGTACTTGGAAATCTCATAACACTGTTTGAATTATTCCCTTCCCAGTGCTAAGAAAAGCCCTTGGGTTTCTGACATCCGCAGCTTGTACAAAACAGTAGCTCTATATTTATACTCCTGTGGGAACTCTTTAGCACTATCCAGTGGTGCATTTCTTGGGGCTAAGGAAAGGACCCATCTCAAGTCCTCAAGTGCACTGAGAAAGCGAGCAAACAAGAGGATCTAATGTGGCACCTGCAACCAATTTTAAAAGAAGAGCTAAGATGGAATGGGTAGTGTTATTTTTAAGGCATGCTTTACAACTTAATAATATTGAAGACACATGTTTTAATGCCGATTTAAAAAAGCTAGCAATGTAGGTTTTTTTAGTGACCACTTACCTTTTTGACACTTAAAAAAATTTAATCTGAATAATGCAAAACATTTACAATTGATGTTGATCTAGTGCATTAACATTAACAAATAAATTACCATCATGCATTTGAGGAGATGTGAATTAAGGTTGCATAAGCAACTTCTAGGGTCAATGTCAACCTTTTAATAGTCCGTGTCAAGTTAGATTTCTGGTAAACACAAACCATAAAAGTATTACTTTATGCAACTATTTTTATGGTGTGAAGTGGAGCTATATGTAATAGCACAAATGCCAGCACAAAATAGCTAAGTAGGCATTTCCACAAAACAGTAATTTCTTTAAATGTTTTGGCATGTATTTTTCCATATTCTATGAAAAGCACAAAAAAGTGCAAGGCACTCTAATGAGTGGGCATTGGTTTTGCATATTTAAAAGAACGGCTCTAGCTCCATGGTATCCCTTGTTTACGCGAGGACGTAGTTTCCTCTTGATTTTTGTGGAATAGTGCCATCTACTGAATTGTTGGAATTGTACCTTGGTTTTTCATTTGTGGTGGTAATTTTGAGCAAACCTATAAAATGGTCACTAGTATTTTAATAATAATGAAATAATAAGTTTCTCAGTTCTTTGGTGAGATACATAACTAAAAATTATGCTGTAGTGGAACCTGAGGAGGCTTAAGATAAGATAAAGTGAAATAAACTGTCTTAGTGTTAGAAAATACTTAGAGTAGCAATTAAAGGATAGCTGTTGATTGCTCACACTTGAGGCTAATTTTAACAATTTTTAGTGTCATTTTGAATGAGAATATTTAAGAAGTCTCTACTTCTGCCTTTGAGCAGACAAGGGAAACTTCGTCCCAAGACCCATTTATTCCATTATGTTTGAATTACTAGGGTTTAGATGCTGCTAGCTGAAATACTTGAAAAGCAGAAGCAGTGGTGCTGCCTGTGAGCAGCTCTTGGGGTATTTGGAAGATCTTACAGTTTGTGATTGCTGTGAGTCTGGGGACAGATTGTTGTATCAAGTTGGTATAGACAGAAAAGGTAAACTTCTACCTGCCACCTGGATTTGGTATCTTAAGTTTCTCCTTCTTGCCTATGCCATGGAAGTGTTGGTACTTCTAATCCATGATCTACTTAGTGCTTCAACAAGTGACTTTGCTGGTAACTACTTCAAAAAGCTGTGTAAGCAGAAACAGGGTATACCTGTGTTACTGTATTGATAAAACTCTCAGTGATTAAGCTTTCTTCAGAAGGGTGTTTGGAAGAGGAAGTTATTTCCATCATTAGTACAATGCAAAGTGGTGTGGGAAGTAGAAGGGTAGATTTAAGCCCCATCCACAAGTCAAGTGCTAATGAAAGTCCAAAGTAAGGAGCTGGTATCAGTACTGAGAGAGAAACTACAGCAAAGTCTGGGAAGGAAATTCATACATGTGACCAACTTTTAGTTTAATTTGAGATCTTCATTAAAACCTCTTCCTATGCCTAAATCACCTGCTTTTTCTGCTGCCTTTATAAAAGCAAGTGAGTAAAAGTGGTTATGGAGAGTGATAAATTGAATAGTAAAGGATGGGGCAAAATCTGACTTGAGGTAGTAGAAAACTCAAAAGGGATTAATAATTAATTTGAGAAATAAGGCATTGGTAATAAAAGGATATATGTGAAAATAACCATAAATTTCTGCTGTATGATAACAGAAGGGGAACACACAAGACAGTGCAGCTTACTGAAGTTATAACAGTACCTGTGGTTTTATTCTATATAACCCTGTAACAATGTAAAGGGTTAATGAGATATAAGTAAAATTTGCTTGGAAGACTACACTCATTACTTTGAAGTTTGTGGCGGGGGGACGGGAGAATGGGGTTATATGTGAACAAAGTTGAGATGGAATGACTAGTGATTACAGTTATTTTTCTGTCATTTCTATCCAGTGGTTGGTGACATGGAAGTAACTGAAGAGAATTTGCTTGTCAGACAAGAGTTAAGGGAAGTATTTTAGATCATGCTGTGTGAATGAAGAGAGATTTCTGGACCCAGCAAAATGCTTTGCAGTCAGAAATAGGTGTTGAGAGACAATAATTGATTGAGCAAGGATTAGCTATGTTCTTTGAAAATGTAAATTGTCTTTTTATTAGATAACATCCATGGTTATTTATGCTTTCGTAAGCTAAATTAAATAAGTATATAAATTCATTTAGCATCTAGTTCTAGAACATTACACTTGGTAATGCTGCTCTTGGCAGTGTCTGTACAAAATATCTGGACTCTGGGAAGAGACATCATTCTTATTCCAAGTATACCTCAGTTCTAGGAGCATAGAATGCCCCTGCCTTTATTCTTGGCCAAGAAGTTATGGATGTAAAGAGGAAAAGCCTGGTTAATTATTAATGTTGTGATATAGTATGTAATAATGTTGAAATTTGACTTGGAAACTAAACTGGATTAAATGGAGAGCAAGTAAGCAGGACTTGGAAGCATGCAACAGAATACAAAGGTTTTACCTCTGAATTTTGATGAAGTTCTTCAAAAACACATTAATTATTGCCTACATTTACTCTTATGTATGCAGTCTTTGGAAAAACCTTAGTGAATTAGCAGTTACCACCCATTTCACTGCATCTTATGTAGTCATAGGAACCAGTACTTGTAAGAGTTTGCTACCCTTGTATTTTACTGTTCTCCTTCTCTTCCATCCCACCCAGAAAAAGTAGTGTATTTGTCACCTTCTTTGCATTGTTAGTGCTGAAATACAGCTCTTAGACTAAAGGAGTACAACCTTTATCAGAAAGCAAAGTGAGTAAAATCAAGCAAAGCCTGTAACCTTTTTAGTTTTTTTCATGTTTGGTCTAAATTGATGTTTTTACCTCTTCATTTAACAGCATGCTTTGCCATCTGTGAATTGTGCATATAGAAACTTATCATTAAAACCAATTTTGTTTCTTGTTCAATTTTAAATCGTGGGGGGTTTTTTTATCCTGTTTGCATTTGTACTGCTCAATTACATCTTGTTCCAATGAACGATTGCCTCTCACTGGCAGCTCTGAGAAAATTCTACCAAATACAGACTTTACAGAAAATTTGCTGGTGCTTTTCATAGCTATTTGGGAAATGCTGTATTTGGGCATATTTATGTAAGCAGCTTTGAAGTTTAAGAAGTGCTTTGACCCCTATCTATTGTTGTTAAAAAATGAATTGTATTTCTGTTACTGGACTCTACCTCTTCCCTATCAGTTTACATGCAAACTAGTTCAACCATTGTTTAATTTTAAAATATAAAACTCATGCAAATTGAAGCAAGAAAAGGTGGTTTTGTGCTTTAAAATTGTTGCAACTTCCTTTATACAAAAACCAGTTAACAGACTTTAACTGAAATCTATAGACTTTGGTATTTTTCAAAACAGAACTCCTTTTTACTCTCTCAATCTGAGATTATTTTTTAAGTTGGCATTGAATCATTTGGCTTCTGGTGTTTAAAGGAACTGAGCATTTTTCTGTAAACAAAGTGAATACTTAGGGAAGCTGATCTGCACTTATGCAGGAATGAACATTATTGGCCTCCCTCCTTATCCTCCCCTCCCTTCCTGCAAAAGGACAAATTATATTTTATCTTGTTTGCTAGTACATGGATGTGAAAGGTCAAAGTATATGTTGTAGACAGTGTTTGACTGTAGTACTTTCTGACTTCTTGAATAACTCTCTTGTCAAATAGCTGTGTCTTGAGAGATTGTTCTTTGAGATGGTTGCTGTAGATTATGTATGGGAAAGTAATAGTACTCATTAGTACTCATTAGATTTGATGAGATACAGTGGTGCCTGTTTTTTAAAAATGATT
The DNA here is from genome assembly GCA_013397895.1 of Origma solitaria. NCBI lineage: Eukaryota > Metazoa > Chordata > Aves > Passeriformes > Acanthizidae > Origma > Origma solitaria. Next base: position 2,146,062 of record VZRL01003241.1, read on the forward strand.
CAGGGTCTGATTAAGTGGAAAACTGCCACACGTACATGTCTGTAGTAAAATATAGATGTATATTATGCAGTCCTGGAGAGCTGTTTGCTATGGGCTGGTATACATAAGAATAGAGTGAGTAATCTGTTTTTAGTGTTTTGTATGCAGTTCAAATCAGTGGTTTGTGTCTTTCTCTAGCCAATGTTCTTTTTTTTCAAGTCAAAATTGTCAAATGTTTAAGTACAGCTACAGTTTTGAGAAGGATCTAGGAATGAATATTAAAAAGCTGCTACAGTTTCAGATTTGTCTTAAAGCACTTTTGCTATTGCAACAGTGGCAAATCTGATACCTGGTCTATCTTTGCTGTACTAGCAAGACTTTATCAGTCTTAAACAGTGTAATAAAATAAAGATGCCAACATCTGTGTGGTGATAGTTTGGAAAATAATTTAAATAATAAGTGTCTTTGTATACATCAGGATAACCAGCCCCCTGAGCTGATAGACAGGGACAGGAAGCAGAATGGGCCCCCTGTAATCCAGGAGGAAGTAGTTACTGACCTGCTGAGCCATTTAGGCACTCATAAGTCCATGGGACTGGATGTGATTCATCCAAATGCACTCGGGGAGCTGGTGAAAGAGCTTGCTAAGCTGCTCCCCATGATTTATCAATTCTGGCTACCCAGGGAGGTCGACTGGTAGATGGCCAATGTGGCACCCACCCACAGGAAGAGTGGACGAAGGATCTGGGGCACTACGGACTGTCAGCCTTGGACCTTGGTGTCCAGGAAGGTTGTGGAACAGGTTATCTGGAGTGGGATCCCATGGCACATACAGGACAGCCAAGGGGTCAGGCCCGGCCAGCATGGGTTTAGGAAGCCAGGTGACCCCCTTCATGTACAAGGGGTAAGGCTGTGGATGTTGTCTACCTGGGCTTTAGTAAAGCCTTTGACTCTGTTTCCCGCAGCATTCTTCTGGAGACAGTGGCTGCTCGTGGGTTGGACAGGTGTGCCTTGTTGGGTTAAAAACTGTCTGGGTGGCCTGGCCAGTGTGTGGTGCTGAATGGTGGTGTGTCCGGTTGGTGTCCGGTCACGAGTGGCGTTCCCCAGGGCTCAGTGTTGGGGCCAGTTCTGTTTAATATCTTTACTCATGGTCTGCATGAGGGGATCGAGCGTGCCCTCAGTAAGTTCCATCCAACATCTTGTCATCTGTGGAATGTTGATCTGGTGGAGGGTAGGAAGGCTCTGCAGAGAGGTCTGGCCATGTTGGATCAATGTGTTGGGACCTGTGCTATGAGGTTCAGCAAGGCCAAGTGCCAGGTCTCACACTTCAATCACAGCAGCCCCCTGCAGCACTAAAGGCTTGGGGAAAGAAAAGTGGCTGGAAAGCTGCCCAATGGAAAAGGACCTGGAGGTGGTTTTTGGAAGATGGCTGAATATGAGCCAGCTGTGCCCAGGTGGCCACAAAGGCCAATGTCATCCTGGCCTGCATGAGCAATGGTGGGGCCAGCAGGACCAGGGCAGTGATTGTCCCTCTGTGCTCAACACTGGTGAGGCCACACCTCAAATCCTGTGTCCACACTTCTGGGCCCCTTAGAGCAAGAAGGACATTGAGGTGCTGGAGCATGTCCAGAAAAGGGCAATGGAGTTGGTGATGGGTCTGGAGCACAAATCTTGTTAGGAATGGCTGAGGTAGCTAGGAGCGTTTAGCCTGGAGGAGGCTCAGGGGAGACTTTACCACTCTCTAGAACTGCCTGAAGGGATGATGTTGCCGGGTAGGGGTTGGTCTCTTCTCCCAGGTAACTGATGACAGACAAGAGGACATAGCCTCAAGCTGTGCCGGGGAAGGTATAAGTTGGATATCAGGAGGAATTTCATAATGGAAAAGGTTGTTTAACATTGGAATGGACTGCCTGGGGAGGTGGTGGCGTCACCATCGCTGGAGGTGTTCAGGAAAAGACTGCGTGTGGCACTTAGGGCCATAGTCTAGTTGATAAGGTGGTGACTGGTCAAAGGTTAGACCTGATGAACTTTGAGGTCTTTTTCAACCTAAATGATTCTGTGATTCTGTGGCGACTGCCTTATGCTAAGGGTTGAATTGATAGCTACAGTTTTTGCAACTGTCTGCTATGTCAGAGGGGTCAACCACAGATGAAGAATGTCTCAGTATTCCCTAGGTCTACTAGGAGTAACTAAAGAATGAAGAAAAAAAAATACTGGTCTTCTGTGACTTTCATAAATATTTTGAAATTAATTTTTCTCTTTCAAATGTGATTTCTAAGGGCAGATGGGCACTGAGTTGCTTCTATGTAGGTAAGCTATAAATAATAGTAATAACTTTTAAAAAGAGTCTTGCAGAGACAATTTGCATATTGCTAAATGAAATGCTTGAAGTGTAGGCTTAGGTCTGAAGCTTGTTTGGAAAAATATCTTTTGGAAATGTTGCCTTTTCTCATAAAGTAAAATCAGTGTTATTATGTGATACTAAATTAAGATAATACTGTGATTTTCTTGTGTATTACCTTCATTTCTAGCATATACCAAAATGAATACTGATGCTAGGACATGAGCATGTTATCTCTTTCTTCTCTCAGGTGCAGCTGTTGTCTCTTGTTTTCTCAAAAAATATGCAGTGACCACAATGAAATACGAGTGTTTTCCAGGGTTAATTTCCAAATGGCAGTGGGAAACATGGAAGCAATATTCAAAGGTACAGCTGAGAAGCTACTAACTTATTCAATTTCTTAATATTTGGAATAGGGGGTGAAGCAGGAATAGGAGAATGAACTGCTTGGAATTGAAGGAGCAGGGATGGGTCTTTGATTAGAAAACTGCTCAGAGCAGAGTGTTTCCTCTAGAGCTACCCTAGGTCTTTGGCAGAGAGTTTTTCCTGTCTACAAAATTAAAATGCTTTGCTCATCTTGTCATTATTCATTATAATTTTTGCCTGTTTTGGAACGACTCTGTAGTAGATGATCACTGCTTAGTACAGTGAGCTCCCTTGCCTAAAGCACACATACGCAAATGTAGCGGATTTGGGCAAACTGCATTCCCTGGGCTGCTGCCTGTTTTGTGTGGTCGAGAAATGCTTCACATGTACTGAAATAGGCATGTATTATCCTTCCACAGTCAGTCTTTGTGACGTGCTTTTTCAATTCGGCATACCCTGCAAAACTGGGAGGCTTTGCATTGCTTCAGAAAAGAAGATTAATGCTGGTTAGGAGGATGATATTAATTTGAGATGGGAAGAATAATTTTAGCTACTAGGTGAAAAAGTGAAGATGACATAATCCTTGAGTAAAGGAACTAAATAAGACTAACTGCAAGGACTATTTTTTTTTTTTTTAATGACAGAAAGCAGTATAGAATAGGTCAAACTCTATTTTTACATCTGAATGTGAGGTTTCCACTAATTTGTCAAAGAGATTTGTTCTGAATATTTAAAACTTGTGTAATCTTACTCCCAGTGCTGCATATTTACCAATTTCTGGAAAAATGGTTCAGGTGTCCTGGAAAATGTGGAAGAATTTTTTTGTTTAAGGAGACATTGAAATATTCTTAATAAGGAAGTTTTTACTGACTAGTTGTAACAGTGTTTCCAGAAATATTAGCATCAGAAGTGCTTGCAGAAGGCATCTGAGGAATAGAATTTGAAGGAAGAAGTAACTTGAGCGATTTATGGACTTCTGTTTTTCTGGGTCATGTTCCTCATATTTTGAGGCAAGGTAGCTGTATAGTCTCAATTCCAAATAAACTCTGAGTTTATGAACAAGGTTTGCATTTAATTATGTTGGAAACTGATATTCAGGGGAGGGGCTGGGAAAATCTTTTATTAGAAAACTACCTGTGTCAGTGCAGATAAACAAGTTTTAAAATTCAATTCCCATAAGCATCTGAATTTCACATTTGGAAATTGTTTTTGTCTTCTACAAATAATTATTAATTTAAGTGAATGCAGATTCATGAGCAAGGCCAAAGGCAGTCAGCTATGGTATTCCTTGGGGTTTTTTCAATCTGGCAATTTGAGCAGTCAATTCATAGTTAATGTAAAAGCAATGATTTTGCATTAAAAGTATACTGAGTTTGTGTAGGAAGCTATCATTTATGGAGACAACACCCCCTCCGCTCATTTTTTTTTAAGCTATAACCTGTGACTGGAATACAGATGACTTCTTTGTAAAAAACCATATTGATAAGAATGTAAAATAAAAACAAGAAAACAGGTGAGGCTTGCTGACGCTTTAAATCCTTCCATAGCAGAACAAAATTAAATTACTAATTCTGTTTCAGGAAAAAAGCTGGTATTAAGTTCGCTGGATTATTCAACATCTGTTTAGTGTACATCTCATCACTTAGCTGTATGTTATGCAGATTCATCAGTCTAGAAGAATGTGACACAAGTTTAAAAGTTAAAATATTGCAGTGTGTTGAAGCAGGCTTTTCCCTGCTGTTGTTCTACTTACATTTTATTTCACCAGCTTAGAGGCTGAGCAGGAGATGTGTTTGAATTTTGATTTGCATGCAGCCCGATTGTCTTTTCAGCCTTTCAGCTGTCTGTAGCACGAATGCATATATGTTTTAAGAACGCACGTATTATCCACTTCAGTTTTGTTCAGCAATTTCTCTCTAAATGGAAAGCTTGCAGAATGGGAGGGAATTGTACTGTTTTATTAATTTCTAGCACATACTGAGAGAAAAAATTGTACATATATTCCTGTTTTGCATATGGCTTTGGAATAATTTCCTTTCTTCCAAAAGCTAAGATGCTTCTTTAAAACAAGAAGTTTTTGGACCTGACAAATTATACTTCAGAAACCCTGGGCATACAATGATGATGAAATACTGACCAGTTTGCTTAATTCCTCTGTTATTTCTGCTTGATCTCCCAGACACTGGAGAACTTAATTTTGTATCAGAAGCAAGTGCATAACCACGTTTAAAATGTGGAATGTTTGCAACTAATAAATGAGTTAAGTATGGAGAACTGAAAGAATCTGTTTTGCTGCTGCTTTTATCGATATTCGTCATGGAAGGATAGGATTGGTTTATGTGTGAGAGTGAAAATGAGCAAGCTTTTACTATCTCATAGCTGGTGTGAATCCAGGAAGTCTTGATACAGAGATCCTGTAAATTTACATTATGTATAATTTCCCATTGACTCCTCCATATTTTGACTACTGATCTTCTCATCTCTGTCACAGCTGATTTTTTTTAACGTGCCTTGCATTATTCAGCTCTTTTCATCCTTAAGGAATGTTTAAAATGGAGAGAAAAACCCTTTGGCATTTGAAAAATGTAATCATTTGTTTATGATGCTTATTTAGATTAACTTCCTTTTGTTCTAGACCTGATATTTAACATTGTTAAAATAACTGCTTCATCATTCTTCAAGTTCTACATGATGAAGAATCCCTTAAATCACTATAAGTTAAGCAGTTTTATATGTAATTTTTTTTTTCAAGGTGGGCCTTTTAATTTCATTGTGTTACTTTGTGCCATTTATAAATTACTGTTTTGGTAATCACTCAGCTCTTTGTGGTTAAATATGTTGAGTGCACTAGCTAGGAGCAGGATGTTACCCTGTGTGAGTGTGGTGTTAGTGAAAATGAAAATGTTGGTTATGGTGTGGTTTTTGTTTGTTACATACAACAATTATTCCTTAATGGTGCCAATTCCAGCTTTGGTCGGCCAGGAGTTGAATGCTACTGTCAACATGACAGTGGAGCTGCAGTAATCCAACTTCAGTTCCTGATCAATGAGGTTAGTAAAATGATTTATGCATAATTCAGAGAAGATATGGAGCATATTTTCTTTAATTTCTCATTAAGCAAATATTAAAAATAGCTATTGTAAGTGATGTAACGCAAACAGTAATAACAATTATAAATAAATTAACTTTTTTAGTTTTGGAAAATGCTTGACTAAATGCTGAAAATATCTTTGTCTTTAGAGTACTCTTTCTGCCATAAGCAAGACCTAGGAATATCTTTTTGTGTCACTGAACATTGCAAGTTACCTCTCGAAGTGGTGAAGTACTTTTGCAATAGTACTACCAGTTTCAGGAGGTAGTTAATTTTATTTTGAAAGAATTACTGTCTTAGACATGAACTGAGTAATGTCACTTCAGTTTTAGGTGTCTGTTTCTAGGGGTGTAGCAGTTGAGATCTGACAGCAGTGCTGCTCTTGAGCTAGTGAGGTTTTTAGACGCACCTCACTAGCTTTGTCAGCGCGTGGTATTAGCAGTTGAGTTCATTGCTTGATTTCTCTACAGGGATGAGCATGAGGAAACTGATGAGCACACAGTGGAAAAAGCTCCTTCCCCATCACCTCTCAGTATAGCACTGAACCAAATATGAGTGAGCTGAGCAGCATGTGAGCACATCAGTTATCTCATCCCTACTACTTAGAACTTATCTGTGTTATGGTGTTGATGCACACGCTTATACATTTTTTTCATCCTGCTAATAAATATGTGATGCATTTCCACTGTGATGAGACACTGTTACTAGCGTTATGAGCACAAGTTGCCTAAAACCTTTTCTTTCTCATAGGGAGCTCTTGTGAGTGCCTTGGCTGATGACACCTTACACCTGTGGAACTTGCGCCAGAAGAGACCTGCTATACTTCATTCACTCAAATTTAACCGGGAACGGTAGGGATTGGGTTATTGTTACAGTGCCCCTTAGCATCACACTATTGCATGCTATTGTAAGATGGGGTTTTATTAATGCCATCCAAGTCATAATTGAAACTGGGTTTACACTGGGTTTGAATTTCAGTCTGTTAGGGCCCAAAGTCCTTGTGAATATACACACTAGTGACCTAAACTGAGATGCCTTTTCTATCACTTTCTGTATTGCATTGCTGAGCGTCAACTTTCATATCTTTAAAATGTGGAGCAATAGAATACTTGGAATGTATGTCTTCAGAGGAATTTTGGAACAAGAGGAAGTGTGTGCACCAATAAGATGACAGGAAAACTAGTTAAATTTTTTACCTGAAGTTTTTTTTTCCCTTGATGCAAAGCATAATTCTGCAGTGTTAGAGTTCCTGTGTGTATCAGAGTAGTTGCATTTTGACTAAAAATTTTTATACTCGAGTAATAGCATTGTAAGGAAGCTAAGGAGACATTTAAGATTAAAACTCCAAAAGTCAGTTGACTTAATTTCTGAAAAACATGTCCTTTTTTATTAGCATTGTTGTCCTTCCTTTTTAGGAAGCATCCCTTCTTTTCCAGTATATGTAAATTCTCAGCTGGAATGCTGTGTTTGCTTTTGAACATTATGCATTAGAGATGGACTGCTTGGGGAGCACAGAGGATACTAGCGAGAAGACAGAATAATCTGTGACTTGTATCTCTTTTGAGTAGGGCAGGAGGTAATAAGCTTTAAGTAGTGGTTAGCAATAGAAATAGGTAAGTTAAATATTTATGTAATGCCTTCTAATGCAGTGCCATGCAAAGTGCTAAACAAACTGTTGGGTGGGTTGGATGGTAACCTTGTTGTAAAGAGCAGGTTATGAGCAAATTTAACAGGAGCAACATAAATACAGATTACTGGGGGTTTTTGTGTAGATAACTAAGTGATTCTAAGTCCCTTTTGAAATTATTTATATGATCACCATGCATAAAATTTGACCAAGGCCTGTAGGGACAGGACAAGGAGTAATGACTTTAAACTGAAAGAGGGTAGATTTAGATTGGATATTTTAAGAATTTCTTCACTGTGAGGGTGGTGAGACACTGTAACTGCTTGCCCAGAAAAGTAGTGGATGCCTCATCCCTGGAAGTGTTCAAGAACAGTTTGCAGGGGGCTTTCATCAACTATCTACTGAAAGATGTCCCTGCCCACAACAGGTGGGTTGGACTAGATGATCTTTAAAGCCCCCTTCAGGCCCAGACAATTCTGTGATTCTGAACTGTTATACAGAAAACAGAAAGTTGTGTTAAGTGACGCAAATTCTTTACCCCAAAGGAGTGGCAGTGTTCCTTTATGCAGCATAAGTGTCAAATGGAGAGAAATACAGTTTATAACCACTAGTTTAATGAGAATTGTCCAAGTGTAGGAGATACAGTAGTGTATCCAAACTGAATTTTCTACCTTTCCCTTCCTTTTTTCTAGTGACTTTTTTTTTGCTGGTAGTGTCTACTTAAGTGTGAGTGTAAAATTAGGATTTGTATCCTGAAACCACACTTAGACATGGCCTTCTAACTAATGCTTTAAAACAGGTGTCTGAGGAGGTGATTCTGATTGTGGGCAAATCTTTTGCAAGCTGGCTTAGAGTTTTTGGTGTATGGGTATCTTAGGTTAAGCAAAGTGAAGTTTTAAACTATTCTTTTTCTGCAAATGTGATGATGTCAGTAGCAAAGCCTGTCACAGGGAGTTCAGTGGGGATAGAAAGGAGCCTCTGTCATGGTGTTACTTTAGAGGCTGAATTAGTTACTAATCCTGTTTTGCTAAGATAGGTAATGAGAGCACCATAGTTACCGTGAGTGGTGTAAGCACAGTTTGAGACAAGGGCTTATTCCTCTAGCAATTTTAATTTAAAAATATCTATTACAATAACATATAAAAGTAGCCAGAACACTTAAGATTGCCAGATCTGTACATTGTCATAGCCACTTAGGTCATGCTGGATTACTGCTAACTGTTTTCAAATATTCTGTTTTCTTTTGACTAGTTTATAAAATACAACTTTATAAAATAACATGTAATTTCATTATCAGGTAAATAATTTGATTTGAACTCAAACTGCAAAAAATTCACTGTTGAATAGTTCCAAATAGGGGCCTTGATAACACTCAGTTCTTAGTAATTAATTACACCGAATAGTTTCAATATGCTGTATGAATCTGAAGTAAATGGGCTCTTCTTAGGTCAGTTTTATGCTGTACATTAACAACTAAGCTTATTGAGGAGAGCATTCATGAATAAAAGTGGGTCTTCTCTGTGGCAACTCACCCTTAAGGGGAAGGAAGTACCTAAGATTCATAAGTGCTCATTGGTTGAAAGGAATGGCAAAAGTGAGAGGATCAAAAAACAATCAAAGTTTTATTGATTAAATTGCACATTTGGCATGGAAATGGGCATATTAATCCCTGACCTACTATACACCCTGGCAGTGGGTTTTGGAATAAAGGGATAGGGTGAAAGGGAAGAGGGGAATTAAAGGGAAAGAGATGGACTAAAAAAAGAAGTGAAAGGAAAAGGGAGAGAGAAATTAAAGAGGGGGATGAATTAAATGAAAAAAGAGAGGGAAGAGTAAAGAAAGGAAAAAACAAGGATGCTGGAGAAACGACTGCTGATCTCTTTTTATCTAGCTGATGGAATGTCAGTCCTGGTTTCAGCATTGATTCAGCTGCTTTGGTCTGGCTGATGAGGGGTCCAGGATCCTGGGTGCACTGCCCAGGCTTGGGGGGAGTACCTTTTTATGGGCAGGTTTCTCCACCCCAAAGATGGGTTTCCTGCTTTCTGTGTAAAATAGTTATGCACAGTCCGTTCTTTCAGGCATTTCTGGAAATGGCTAAGAGGGCTTTGGGGATATTTGGTGATTTTAATCCCACCCTATAGTCTGTGTCCACTTCCTGCCACTCGTTACTGCACTTGCATTGTATTGTGTTGTGTTCTTTCTAAAGGAAGGGTGTTTCTCTATCTCTACCTGGCCCCCCTTCTCCAGCCAAAACTTGTTCTTTCTCATGTTGTGTTAATACCAATAGTCCTTGGTTTTACCAACAAGTTTTGTCTGTTGGTAATAACAGTCCTTGGCTGGCTCCACAGTCATCCAGTTATCTGTGTTTGAGACATACACATTAGCCCCTTATCTTCCGGGAATCGAGGACACAAAAGGGTCTCACTGTGGACTGCTGTTTATAGGGTTCTTAGACAGTGGGTTTTACTACACATTAGCCTCTTATAATCAGGAGCTCAAAAGGGTCTCACTTTGGACCACCGTTTATAGGGTAGCAAGAGAGTGGGCTTTAGTTGTAGTAATTTTCCATCCTGGCCGATTTGAGTTTGTAACTTTCTTTGAATGTTCAACAACAAAAATATTATTCCACTTGGGTTGTTATTCAGATGAGAAAAATAAATCTGCAAGGCTGTTTGTTAAAAACAGGTGTTCATTAGAACCCGTTAGTTCCTGGGAGCAGACAGTGTTTCTGATAAGCTCAAGGGGAGTTTAGTCCAAGTGCAGTTCATCAAGGCCGGGGCATAATGAGCGTTTCTCAGATCAGAGAAATCAGTGGCCTGGGGCATGCAGCACCATAATCCATATCATGTCTAAAGTCAGCTTCTCTCAGCCTCTATATTGTCGAGTCACAAGCATGCAGTTGTTATAAACCTAATTAATAAAAATTTTAAAGTATTTTATATTGTGGGATTAAGATCTGTTCATAATGATAACTTCTCAAACAGGACGTATTTAAAGTATTTTGTATACTACAACACAGCCTTATAACACTCTTCTCTAATGGTAATTTGTCAGCTTGTGAAAGGAGATTAAATATCTTGGAAATCTTATTATTATATGACTGAAGCAATGATTCTAGTGACATCAGTATTTGCTCTAGGACTCTGTAGAGGCTGATGTTTAAAATGGTGCAACTGGTTTGGTTTACCTGGAAGTGTGTTGACATTGCAGAAAAAAACAGTATTTGTGTCCTGTTTAACAGGAGCTGAACTTTAACATGTCACAGGCAAATTTTATTCAGATTTTGTTTCTAAATAACTATTTTATATGTAAGATTTAGATTGGAACTAAAAAGCTGTCTGTAGCATAGAAAGCTAACTGTAGCAGTTAGCTACCCAGATGAAAGGATTTTCTCAGTCTTGAAAACTGTTCTTTAACCATGTTTAAAAAAATAGTAAAATAATTAAAAAATCAAGTTATAAGTTACATATATGACATTAATGAATTCTGTAGTCTTCCTGCACAGCCTTTTAACAGGTCTGGCTAACAGATAATGCAAGATTCATGTCAAATTTGCTTTAACTTAGTAGCAAATATAAATATTACACTAGGCTAGCTCTGAAATAAGTGTAGTTAACACATCTTAATAGAGTAAATATTGAAAGCATGTTGGGAGGTAGCTAGACAGACAGACAGACACCTAATCTGGCTTTAGTTTCCTGCCATGCAGGAACTGTTAAACTTGGTGCTGATGGAAGGTGTGAAAGGTCAAACATGCATCACTAACCAGCCCGGGACTTTCACAGATCCTGTTTAAGAGGGTGGAGTGACAGAGTGACAGACTAACTTGACTGAAAAAAGTAAAAAAAAAAAAAAAGAAAAAGAACAAGTAGCATGGGATGACAAATTTGAGGCCCCTTTGCCAGCCAAAGCAAACCAGCTTTGTACACAAGTATGAAAAAATTGTTTCATTATCCAAGACTTACATCCTTCCTGAGCTGACATTCCCTGTTCTAATGCCAAAAGAAAGTTTTTCTTTATGGTAAATCACAAAGCAAGAATGGGATAAAAATAGAACTGAGTGTTTCGAGTGAGTGCTCTGCATATCGATCTCTGAATACATTGACAGCAGTTTAATTTTTAATATGTCAACTTCTGTGCTGTGGGATTTAAATAGTTTTTCTCAACATGAAACTGCATAATTCAGAATTACAAAATTATGCTTAAAATATCTTTGGCTTTGTATCCTGCTGTAAACAGCAACTTTAGCTTTATGTTTGGAACACTGTCTACAGAGAGTGGAAAATCCCACTTGTATTTACTTCTTAATAAAAAGACTTTAAACTTCTATTGGCATATATGTTACCTTATTAGATACTGTAACTTTGTACTCAGCCTGTGCTTTAGCAGACTTGGGAGTTTTCTTTCACCTTGAATTTATAAACTGACCAATTCTGCCACTTTGTGGATAGTAGAAGGACATACAAGTTTTCATGCCTGTGAGAGCAGGCGACGATAGATGTTGTTTATGGGGTTTTGGTTCATTTTGCACACATAACTAAGTTATTGGTTTGGGGTTTACTTTCTTTTTTTCACACTTTTTAAAGTCACTTTCTTCAGAGTGAGAGGAAATGGTCTGCTTGCCTTGATGGTGTCATGTAAAGCCTTTTACCTAGTGAGCTTAAAATTTTAACTTGGTGGTGATTCACTAGGGAATGTAACTAGAAGGAGATTGATCTTGTTTCCAGAAACTAGCAGAAGAAAATGGGCTCATTGAGTGTCTGCATTTGCGATATATGTGAATGTTTCTTTCACAAGGATCAGATTAATTTGAAAAATGTTTCCTTGAGGACCCACTTGCATGAAGAGTCCCACATGTCAGTGTGGTTGATGGAGCTGCAGTTGCATCAGTTGTTTTCTGCTGCCTTTAGCACTGAGGCAGAACAAAAATGCTGAGTCCTGTCACTCAGAAATTTCAAATTTCTGAGAACTGGCTTTTAAATTGCCTCAGTTGCTTTCTTAGCTATTTTTTTTCACACTGTCTTTCACAGTAGTATGAGGCATATAATGTCCAACTGCCATTCTTGGGCAGAGTTTGACCTCTAGTCTTGAAGTTCTGCCTAACTGATGGACTTCTCCATCAGTGATGAGCATAATTTTTCTGTCTTCTGTGGCCATTTTTTTTTTTCTTCAGTTAGTTTGTGACTCCCTACATGCCTTTAGAGGCAACGAAGAGAATTTTTCAGAATTGAAGGAATTCACACAAAACACCCTAAAAATCTGAGACTTTCTTACAAAAATCTGAGACTTTCTTAACCACTGATGAAACGCCTTGCACTACATATATGTGCACTCCTCTTGGTACGTCTGACATGCCAATGGTCTGGTTACTTTTTGTGCCATCCCAAGCTACTTGAGTATCTTGCTCTGACACCTGCTTGCTCCATCCTGACACCACTGGTGTCTGCCACAGCTCAGATACTGAGCACAGGTGGTTCTCAGCTGCCTTAAGGGGCAGACGTTCGAGTGAATCTATTTGGGGAAGCACCATTTGGAGTGCTGTTATGGGATATAAATGGAGTTGAAGTACCTGGTTCAGTTCCTATGATGTACTGCATTTACCCATGTGGTCTTTCGGTGGGACAATTTTGGGATGCACTGAGAAGGATTTCTTCCTCTGCATATACCTTTTGGTCTTTGAGGCTTTTTTTGTACAGATAGGTGTTTTAAGCTTATTGAAGTTATCAGATGTGGGAAAAGACCCTTTTGCAGCAGTCAGGCAGTATCAAAGCCACTGCTTGATTCCATCTGTATGTCATTTTGACACTGGCTTTTGACTTTTTAAGGCCATGGAAGACTTTGACAAGAGTCCGTGGATGTGGAGTCTACACTAACATCAAAATTAAACTTCTCAGCTTCTGAATTTTGCATGGTGCTATCTCATACATGAAAGGTTGAGGATAAAGGTGTGCAGAATACAGCTTTGCTAGCTTAATCTTTTGCTTTTATTTTGCTTATACAATAATGATCTGAGCAGCTGGTGTACTTACAGTAACGGCAGACCTATAATGATAGCCTGAGGCACAAGAAATATTTCAGTGACTTAACAATAAAACCTGTTATCGGTGTTTGTCATACTTCAAAGTATTTGTCACTGTGCTTTGTTAAAGCAGTGAAAAATTCTGAAGAATGTATAATGCTTCATAATGCAGTAGACTAGGAAAAGGTAAAGATTAATTTAGAAGGATTTCTGCTGTCATGATAATACGGTCAAGTTAACAGCCTGCCAGTTTTCCTTAGAATTTTCTCTTAAAAAACTAATTCTTTGACTTATGTATTAATTTAATAAGTTGTGTTCTTTAATATTTCTGTAATTAAATTCCTGTAGGGAATATTATCACTTGTTATAGTAATTGTTTTGATGTATGTTGTGAAACAGCAACAATTAAGATTTTTTTAAAATAGCTTTGACAGCTTATCAGAAAAGATATATGGTCTGCAGTTAAGAAAGGGAATCCTTTTAGCAGTTTTACAAACAACTTACTGAAGGATCTCCTGCCATTGCCAAGACTTTCCCATAAGCAATATCCTAAATTATATTTTAATTAGTGTACAAACAGTAAATATTTTATCTTTTTTTTCCCCTGCAGGTGTGTCACTTGGTTTTCTGTATATAATTTTGTTTCTTGAACTGCTGGTTCAACTCTCACAAATTCATTTTGCAAGAAAGAAAAATTTGGGTGGTTTTTTTTTTTTGGGGGGGGGGGAGGTGAGGAAGGAGTGGCTTTGCAAATATGTATGTGGTGAAGAGGAAGATTTTGTGCTTACAGTAAATTAGAGCTACATTAGAATTTAAAACTACCCTGACTGCTTTGGGGTTGTATAACAGTACCTCATTTTAGTGGTGATGTTAGTTTATACTAAAATCTTACTGTGGATTTCACATTGGAAAAATAAATCTCCTTAAAGCAATTCTTTTTTTCTATAAAGGGATCTTTCTCTTTGTGAAGATACGTGAAAGTGAAATATTTGAAATGGCATGCTGTGCCCAATGCTGGTTTATGTTAAAAGTTTGGTCTGTTTCACAAAATGTACTACTCTTACTGAGGGAGCTGAAATTGCCTTGGAGACAGCATGAGGAATCTGTTGTGCCATGAAAGAACTGCCTGCAAAAGCCTGCTTTCTGTGATTGCTGGCTCAGACAATCCCAGGCTGTCTCTTTAGATGCACAAAACTGGACTATTTTAAATCAGAGATGCTTCTATTTTAGTATTTCTGGGCAGAATGGCTTGCTACAGGAGCAAAGTATGGTAGTCTGCTTTTGACTGCGACTTTGTTTTCAGGCATTTGGGGTTTGTGTGCAAGAAAGACTAGTACAAAATCTTTTCGTCTGTAGTCTTTTTGATTTGTTCCCAACAATTGATTGTATTTTCCCCTTTTATGTATGTATCCATTTGTGGGTAGGGAGAGAGGGGGAAGAGTGCTTGGGTTGTAGAAATGGCTAGAGCATTATATGGCAAATTCTGCTTCAGTTGATCTTAAAATACATTATGGATGAAGTATAGTCTAATCTTGTGGCAAAAAGATAGGTTTCTGAAAGAAAAATCTTCATTTTTCGGAAAAAAACCAACCCTATGCTTTCCATGGCCAGGTGTCAAATAAGCAAGTTTTGCTCCACTACCAAGAAGATTCTAACCTTTTGTTTCCATTCTCCAAGAGGAGTTTGAGCCCCTTCAATCAGTCCAATTGTCAGCAGAGCAAACAAGGCTGCTGGCCATTCAGATGGTCATAGCTTCACTGATCTTTAGTTTTTAAGAGGGCTGTAAGACTTTCAGTTGTTTAAAACATATGCAGGTGAAGCCTTAGTGAGGAGAGGAGCTCAGTGCATGAACTTTAATGTTGGAAGTATTATTCTGTAAATTGCTAAAATAAGTGCAGTTATCTGAAATTAATCATTCTGCCAAAATATAATTGAGTTTCTGAAAGTTGGAAGACATAGTTTTTCTATTAAGAAAATAAAAAAAATACTACCTGCATTTTTATTTGCAAATGGAGTAACATTTACTACATTCAGGGAGAAATTTTAGTTCTTATAGTAGGATCAGCATGCCATTCCTTTAGTATTTAATGAGTTGTTCTGTGAAATAAAAGCTCTAGGAATATTTTTTAGTTTCTAGAAAATCATACAAGACTGGTTGTACAAGAATGGTTAAAATACCTTGAAGAATAAGATTAAGAACCCCGTTCTGTGCCTATACTTTACAATTTTGAAGTCTTTTCAACCTCCTGCCTTTGAGAGTTTGTAAATATTTTGTGTTCTGTACCTTTACTATTGACATGGAATCACTTCATTGTTTGCTAACTCTTGACAAAATTAATCTCAGTTATGCAAAGGAGACAGTAAATTGAATATGGCTGCATATTCAAGAAGAATATCAAGAATATTGAGGAGCTGGGCACTTCTTTAAATGTTACCCTTGTGCTATAGCAGTCAAAGCTGAAGTCCCAACTTTCATTTTTTCCCACTTCAAATGATGCAAAATAGATTTTGTTCCCGTAACGAAAGTGTAGGACAATTATAATTAACAACATTAACTTACTAATCAAGACAAGCCTACAACTCTGCTCCTGATTATTTTTTCTGGCTGCTAGGCCGTGATTTTGGATCCAACTGATCTGGTTGCCAGCTGCTTCTGGCATGTGGAGTGCTGGCACAAAAAGCAGCTGTGGTGTTGCAGAGTGCTGAAGGTTTATGATTATGCTGTATCTTTATATACAGTAACTGCCTGCCTAAGAAGAATGTGTACCAATGGATGTGATTTAGTTTCCATTAAAATTTTTTTTCAAGGGTGTTGGGGAAACACAAGTCTTCAACCTGTGGTGTTTGCAGATTAGTGTGCTTAGTTAAAGGTGTTGCAACTTGTGTAAGTTCAGTGAGTTGGAAGAGCATTCGAAGTCATCTGTATAATACCCTTTTTCTGTCAAACATTAGTGCAATAAGTTAGTGCAGCTTTCTGGCATAAACATTCAAGGATAAGGAATTGAGTTGGAAAGCAGATAGATTAAATATTTACTTGAGCAAACTGCATTTCCTAATTAGGAAAATGTAAGTGGAAAAAAACCCCAAATGGTACACTTCTGAATCCAGGTAGTATCACTACAGAAGCCTTAACTTTTGAAACCTAATCTCTTCAGCTACAGCAATTTCTTCCTTTGCTGCTGTTAGGCTTTCCTTTCAGCTCAAGGTGGTGTGCATATACAGCATCTAATGCAAAGGATCTGAAGCTGTTCTTTGCATAAATACTTAGCAGGCTTGTGAAGTGATGCATGGATTTGGCAATAAGCAACCCAACTGGGAGAAAACAACAATGAAAAAAATGGTAAAGCTGAGGATTAGAGCCGACAGAACAAATTCTCATTGAATAATTGTTTTACCTTATCACTGAAGCATTTCTGAAAGCCCAAGTTTGATGGCTAATTAATTTGGCAATTTCCTTCAATGTCAGACTGTCAGATTAAAATGGTTTAGAGTTTCCAGAAAGTTTCTAGACTCCAAATTCTAGTTAGCCTTCTGTCAGTTCATACAGACATTATTTCCTTATCTTGAGGAGCTAGTCAACAATAATCAGGACCCAAGGGGGCAGACATAATCAGGTTTTCAAATACTAGTACTTGTACTGAAGCTACGTCAGTTCTCTTCTGGAATATAAAGTTGTTAACTGTTGAGTTTTGTGCAGATACTCTCTTCTAGCAGAAGAAAAAACTGTAAGGCAGAAAATTAAAACATGATTGAATTAAAGTAACAGCCTGAAATTTAAAATACCTTAAAAATTACTTTTATAATTATTTAGGATTGTTCTAATGTTTGCTCTTAGGGATTAATTTGGATTACATGTAAACTTACTTTTCTTGAATTTTATCTTTTGTGTTTGTCTCCTTACTTGAAACTAGCTTAATCTGCATATGACAACTTCTAAAATCCTTTGTTTTTTTGCACTTGAAGGTGGATAGATTCCCAAAAGACATTTATAGACTATAGGAATATTGTATTTTAAGTTTGACATGACAGCAATCTTGATCAAATGCATTCAATGTGATAATTTTCAAAGGTGACTGTAATTTATTTTATTTCATTTGGATGATTTATGAGTTTTAGAATACCATGCTTTCTATTTTTTAATTTAGCCTAAGGTTCTACAATGTCTGCTCATCTCTTACTTTGGTCATGTGCTGGCTTTTCTGCTTTACCTCAGACTTTTCTTACGTCTTCCTGTTTGCCTATTGCCTTATTTCTACCTTTTGGCAGCATAGACCTTGCTAGGTAGGATATAAAAAAGACATTTCTTTAATTCCCTTTTGGTGGCTTTCTCTTTCAGGATAACATTTTGTCATCTGCCTTTCCAAAGCAAATGGCTATATGTGGGCACCGAAAGAGGAAATATTCACATTGTCAATGTGGAATCATTTACTCTCTCAGGCTATGTCATCATGTGGAATAAAGCCATTGAACTGTGAGTTTGACCAAGTGTTGTCTGTGGAGGGGAGGGAATAGGAGTGTCCCAGGTGTTGTTAACGTCAGTTGCAGGACTGTTATTATTCTCCAGAGTGGTCTCCATATTCACCTTACTGCGCTAAATACACTATCAAAGTACATAGTCATGTAAATGCTTTTTATTTTCATGGGTGTGAAGTGTTAATGTTGATATAAGTTTCTGCCCATTAATAATATTTTATCGTAGTTCCTGGGATGGACATGGAAATAGACAAAACACACAATATAGAAGGAGATGTAAAAATCACTCTATGTGGGGATAAAATAGAAGAAAAAGTAATATATATTAAAATACAGTGTGGCTGGTACTTGGACAGACGTGTCAGTTCTACAGCTTGGGGTCAAAGACCGAAGTGTAAAGATACACACTTTTTTAAGAGGGCCGATGTATTCTGAGTTGAAAATGACTTTTTGAAATGCAGATTTAAATAAGTCTATTCCAAGAACAAAATACCTTTTGTAGCTATCGTGACTGTACCTCCTTTTTTAATGTTAAAATTGTATGTACAAATACAGTGGTTTGTAGGGGAGAAGATGTAGTTGTGTGCTGCTGTTCTGTGCTGGTGTTTTGTGCACAGTATGTCTACTTTCAAAAAGACATGAAGTCCATCACTTGCCAAAGAGCGTTGAAGCAAACACAGCTCTTTATTTGTCCATCTCCTTCAACAGCAAGAAGTCAACAAAAAGTGTTAATTCTGTGTTATTGTAGCAGTGGCCTCTTGGGCAGTGTATGAATAATGGCAAAACCCATTTTCCAGTGTAAAAGTAAACATTTTATCCAGCGGTGTCAATTCTGTAACAACAGATGTTAAGATGAAATTTTTAAAGCTAGTGGTAACCTTTTTGTTGGTAGGCAGTAAATAGGCCTTTCCTTAAGACAGAAACTAAGTGTCTACAGATAGGCCCAGTATTTATGGGAAGATAAAAGTAAAAGTAACTCCATTTTGAAATGTCAGAACTTGCTTACATGGAGTCTGTATCTACAGAATCTGTATTACTTCGAATCGTTTTGAGATGCTGTTTAGGGCAGGGAACAATTTTTTTCAATGAAAATATTTCCTTTTTAGGTCATCCAAATCTCACCCAGGACCTGTTGTCCACATTAGTGACAATCCAATGGATGAAGGAAAGGTAGGATATGTTTAAAGACTCCAATACGTTATTTTCAAAGCATGACTTTTTTAAAGTATAGATACCACTGCTGTTTAAGGAAGGATTAAGTATATGAGGACAACAAAGATTTTAGGCCCTGAAAGTAATACACAGCAAGTTACAGACATGAGTGTAGGACAAATTACTGGAAAAAATCATCTTGTAATCGGAAACATTTGAAAAGACAGAAGAAAATGCTTAGCTGCAAGACTTTTGAAAATAAAAGCGAAGAATTTTACTTATGGAGATAAAAATTGAGATGTTATAAAAAACCACCAGTCATAACTTGAGTGCTGAAAGTGTGATGGAAATTAATTCCACTTTATCATGCTCTTGGGTGTTATTTCACAACTTTAAAATGCTTATTTATATAGCATATCTATGTAGAATACCATGTACTTTGTCTTTAGATTAACTAATCTGAGACGGGGTTTTGTGGAATTTGCATCTAACTCATACTCACATTTTAGGCAATTTATTATAATCACTAGGTGCTGTCTGCTGATGAAACTGACCTACAGAACAACAAGATATTTCAGAAAAGTAAACTCAACCAAAATATGTGAGAAAGAGCTAAGCATTAGACTTTTCATTCTTATGAGGTAGTATTAACATAATCATCTGTTCATCTTGACAAAAGGTTTTACAGTACATGTTCTTGGAACCCTTGCAAGACAGGAGTCTTTGTCCTGTCACATACCATTTTGCTTACTAGTGTTCTACATATGCAGGAGAAATGTTTTTTGTCTACTTTGTGTTTTTCATGTCAATAGTAGATTAAATTGGAGAGCGGGAATGATACAATTGTCTTAGCTGTGGCTTGAAAGTTTAATCTAACTATCAGCTTGTTTCCTAAACACCCGAGATTTCAGTTCAACAGAGAATTTAGTGAGTAGAGTTTTTTTCATTAGTGTGAAGCTCACTGCAGTGATGTTAATGGTAGAATTAGGTTTGAATCACATTTCAGGTTTATGGACTCTAGAACGTGAATGCAATGAAGCTATTGTTGTTTCAGAAAATACAAAGGATCTATCTGTTTTGATGTATTCCACCCTGTATCTAATTACTGTCAATTAAAGTTTAAAAATTACTGGTTTTATTAATTGGGCTATCAATCAGTTTTTTTGAAATCTGACCTTACACTTTTCTTATTTCTCATAAGAAAAACATGGCTGAAAACACCCTGTGCAGTTGCAAAAACCCCCCATGTACTGACTTTTAAAATTTGTTCATGCCTTTAGATTTCTAATCACAGTGGTTTTTCTAATGTTTTAAATTAAAGTAGAAATATTATAAAATATGGCATATGATAGGCAAAATAATTTAAAATGATAGTATACATAACATTAATGGGAAAATTAAGTATTCACTTTTATTAGATCAAACGTGTCTAATATTTATGGTATTTTAGTGCTGTATAGCACTGAAAGAGATGAAATATTTTATTTGTAAGCTGGTAGGAGATCTGTTATTTTTTGTACTGGCAACAACTGTACACCTTCAAAATCTCGACATGCTGAACAGAATGTCTGGCAAAACCTCTAGGTATGGCAATAGATTGTTACTACTGCCTTATATTGGTCTTGGTTTTGGGGTTTTTTCCATTAGGAGAAGTAGCACTTAAGATAGGAGATGAAAACACTTAGATACTCAGCAATGTGTTAGACAAACTATTATGAGCAATTTGAGTCTTCGTTCACTGAAGAAAAGGTTGAATGTTGCTTCTTGCGGAAAGATTATTTGGGGAATTATCTAGTTTAAGTTTATCTAGCTTCCCTCCTATGAGCAAATAATGTTTTTGGTGTTCCTTCAACCGGTTATCTCAGTTGTGATTAACATCTGGAGAAAGCTCACAGTTCATAGTTTCTTTATAGACAATGAACTCTTGCTGAGAACTTCACGGGAGATACTGTATTCTTCCAGCAAATTTAAGTAGAATTAATTCCAGTGAGGAAGATGCACAATAAAGTTATCTTTTCCAACACTCCCCATTTTCACTCAGGATGGAATAGACATATCAAGGTTTAATATTGGCCTTTGTGGAACTCAAAACAATTTCCAAGGACTCTTCAGAAGGATACTTTCATTTTTTTCTAATTTTGCATGAATGTCCATTGTATTTGCTGGAACTTTAGGAGAATGATAAGTACAAAGAAAACCTTTCTAATAATGAGGCCTTCACCTCTTTAATTTTTGATTTTATAACTATTTACAGTTACTATATGTAGTGTTATGTTGGATTTCTTTGGGACAAGAACTACAGGCATTGCAAATAGTATCATTTTGCTATCCTCAAAAAGAATTAATGTATCTTCTTATTAATGCAGCTTCTGATTGGCTTTGAATCTGGAACAGTGGTATTGTGGGACCTGAAGTCAAAGAAGGCAGATTACAGATATACACATGATGAGGTAACGTTTTTCATCTGCATTGCTTACTCTGAGGATGTAATTCACTACTTCAATAGTGACTTTTATTATTTTTTAATCTCCTGCTTCTGTCACCAGTGGATCAATAAGTAGGCCCCTTTGAAACTGCAAGTGCTGGAAATTTTCTCCAAAAGAGCAGTAGGGCTTGAATAATAAGCTTCAGACCAAATAACTTCACTGAGTTTAAGTTCGTGAAGTACTGAATGGTGGTATGGATTGGATTTCTTCACTCATTTTTTGTGGGTGAAGCTTTTAGATCTTTTTTGTGGCTTTCACCTGTGTTAGGGGCATAAGTTGAAACAAGATAGTTTAGCAATTTCTGTAATTTGGAATCTCTCACATATTCTGAAAACAGAGGAAAGGTCAGGGGAAGAAACCACTAAATACTCTCACTGCAGCATTTCTCTGAACACCTTTTCTCAGTAGAATAAGATGAAGATAATTCTTTGGAATAAGATTGGAGGAGGTTTGAAAAAATCAATGACTTTAAGTGGCATTAATTTCCTTAAAACTTGATTCTTGAGAGAATAGACTTTTTTGAAAGACTGTGATTTTTAAAAAAATTTTGGTATAATATGTACATTGATGTATTCATTTAAAATAGTACAAAATTGGTCTCAATTGCATTTTATTGATTGTAAAATAGCTGCGTCATTGTTCAGTACCACCTTTAGGGTTTTTTGCGGGTTAAGGGTTGTCAGGGTTCTTGGGTTTTCTTGGTGGCAGTTCTGGCTCAGTACTTGCGTGCATTCTACCAATCAAGAGTTAGCTTGTAGGGGGAGTCTCTGAAGCAGTCTAAGGCTTTAGATCATCAGAAATGTCTATATAAACCCCAAAGTATGTTATGCAAAGAACAATTTTTCTCTCTTCCATTTTCACTGCATGAACCTAATTTAATTCCCTTTGTCCATTTTCTTTTCAAAAACTTACTCATTTACTCTTTTCCTAGCGTTAAACTCTTTCTATACCTCTTATTCTTTGTGTTCTTCTCTAACTTTTTTAACCATTTTATTTTTATCTTTGTTTCATAAAAGAGAAACACAGCAGCATAGTATATATGAAGATGTGGGCACACTGGATTTATCATGTGGAATAATTATTCTTGGACTTCTTTTTCTCTTGATACCCATTAAAAACTGGAGTCTCATTCTTCAGGCGTTACTTGCCAGGTCAAAGTCCTGACATTTAGGCATCATTTTGCATTGACATAGTTTGACAATAAAAATTTAAGTGTTTCTGCAGTTTTTCACTGAAATCCTGATTCCCAGTTTGAATATGGTCAGCAGACTCTACCATCTTAATATGGTTGCTCTAATTTTCCAAGTTGCTTATGAATAAACTGAGCAGTATAAATCCCTGAGGGTCTCTACCATTTAACTTCATCCATGAACTTATCAATTAGTGCCAGCCTGTCTTTGTTCCAGATTGCTTTACTTCCTTAACCAGTTATTTATTTGTTCAAAAATAACTAGTCTGTTTAGTTTTAGCTTCCTTTGAGATACCTTGTTGAAGGACTTTGAAAATTTGGTAGACAGCTTAAGCGGTGTTTCCGTGAGCCACGTGCCTGTTACTGTTTTGGAGGCTTGTTTGACTATAGCTACCTCTCACAGAAAGCATGTTGACTACTTCCATCTGGTGTATTATACTCGTCCATACATATACATCAATTAACTCTGTTCTTAAAATTTTGCTGCAGTTTCTAGAAACTTGTCTAAGGTAGATACCATGCTGCTTATTCTGGTTTTCTTTGGATTTTGTGTTCCATTGTTTAAAAAAATTGACTAAATACCAGTCTCAATATTTTTTGAACCAATCCTGACTTGAGAGACTGCACAGAGCCATGAATAGTTCAGATGTTATATCTTTGATTTTCTTTAGGGTTTATGAGTGAATGCATGTAGGTGTTCAGTTTGGGGTTTTTTTGATTGCAGAAGAGGTAATGAAATACCTCGGGTCAGACACTTGGCAAAGAAATGTGCTTATCATAACTTGAGAATGGTTAGGAAGTGAAGAGAAAACGAATAATGATCTGGCGGTTTCCTTGCTTGGAAGAGTGCACACAGAGACTCAATGTGGATCAGAGGGGCAGTGCCTTGTCTCAGGAGATCTCCACTGTCTTTAGTTAGTGTGACACAGAGCAAAGAAAGTTCTCAGCCATTTTTTTTCCTGTTTACAAACCACGTGAAATTGAGCATTTCAGTTCACAGAATCTTTCCAGCTAGTTTCTTGTTGACTCCCTGATTTCATGGTCTTGTCAGAGAGCTTCTTTCATGTACTGACTGTGAGGGCTGCATTCCATCCATGAACATGTGTGCCAACCTACCCTGAAGGGACAGGAAGCACCTAATGTCACAACGTGCTTCGCCTCTTCTCTCACGGAGGGTAATGAATGTGACATTCTGCCCCGTAGCAGGAGCAGGATTTTAGGCCTCAGGATTTATACCCTTGGTTCTCCACTTGTTCTTGATGAGAGCTCTTCGGAGTGTGGAGCTTACAACCAGTAAGAAGAGAGCTACTTAGTCCAATCTTGTCACACTTAGTGGGTGGCTAGGCTTCCTCGGGCATCACGAGCAGGGTGGCCAGGACATGGATATTGTAAAGAATGTTTGCTAGAAACTTTGCCATTGGTTTCGTTTCCTCCTCTCTCATCACTTTGTCATTTATGTTATTCTTAAAGCATGTAACTTGTAGGTCTGTGCAGTCTATCACCATCATTTGATGCAACTTTCTTAACTCAAAACTTCGAATGTGTGCGGGGATCCAAAGGTCATCCTTTGTTCTTTAGCAGAGGAAGATCATAATAAGGGTCAAAATCCCTGTGTGTCCAGAGATTTGTGGAAAGATATGTGTTATTTCCTGAGGGAAGAAGTTGAATCCAATTATATGGTTTTGTAGCTTCTTGCTTGGTTTCATTTCAAATAGCCTGACCTTTAGGAGGCTCTCTTGAAGCGAATTTCCGTGTTGTGGTAGGGCAGTCTCATTTGCTGCCTGAAAGCTGGGCTGATGGAACACTGTCCACACTTTCTTTGGGTCTGAACACGTGTGCTTTCCCAGCCCCCTATTTAATAGCTGCAGCACAAGATCACTGGGATGCTCATCCCAAGGACAGGAGCAGTTGGGTAGCATTAACCATGGGGGACGCAGCTCTAGGTCATGATTAGGGTTAGTGCTGATCACTGGCATATTATTCCCTCCTTAACATTCTAGTTAAGGGAAGATTCAGAGAATTTAGTTATGATTTGTTCTTGATCTTGCTATCTTATGAATTAAATCCTGAACTTAAAGTAGTGTATATTTTTTTATTATAACAGTAATATTTTGAATAGTTAGTATTAGAATAATACACAAATGTAACATTCTTGCTCAGAGTATTTGGAGGAAGTTATTTGTACGTAGGGGAATTGCAGCTGCGAATGAACTTTTGTTTAGAAAATTTCTTTGAAACTCTTTACTCAAAACATCCTTTTTGTATTGGGCAGGCTCAATGAAAAAGTAAGACTGCATTCTTTTTGCACCATTCTTAAGCCTTTTCTATTCAGACATTTGGGATTTAAGGAAAGTAAGCTGTGCATTTGTTATGTGAGATACAGTTTATATTGCAGTCATTTCCCAACCTGTATGTCCATGAAAGAAATAAAACAAATTTCTTAACTATTAGCTTTATTCCTAAAAAAAAAAAACCCCAAATCTCCCAACTGTAACTTCTGGAAACTAAAGCTTGTTTTATAATCAAGTCCCTTCTTCAAGTAATATTTTGTTTGTTCTGATGTCAAGTAAGCTTTGATAGCATTAACTATAATGCATTATAGATTACTATTTTTAGACTCAGTGTTCTGGTACACGGCTGAGTGTAAGAGATTATTTTAGAGCATTAAAAACATGTCAAAGTAGTCTGTGGAATTAAGAGGACAGGGGAAAGAGAAACAACCCTGGTACGTAACTTGCCAGAAACCAAAGTGTGTCAATGTATTTCATTTCATCAAAACAATCTTCATGATGTATTGTCATTCAAGTCTCAGTAGCTACATTTTTTTTTGTTTTCTTGCTTTTGCAGCATTTTTTTTCCCTTAGGTTGTTGACAAGAGTTAGCATGGGTACTCCCAAGTTTTAAAGTACGTTCTTTGTATATTTTGGTGAACCTGTAGTAAAGGAGTCAGTGTCATCATCCATTCAAGTTCAACAAAAAATGCTGCCCTTGTCCATGGAAATTAAAAGGCTGTCATAATAAGACAGTGAATTCTGGTTAGGATATGGTAAATAACTGGTCTGGTTTGCAGACTAACTAATTATGGACTTTGCCAGTCACGCACAGTATATTTCAAGCTCAGTTAATGTCACAAGAGAGTAAAGGATCACGGCAAAATCCAGAGAATTACAAAAGGACTTATCAATGCCTCTGGTGCATTCCTCTGGGAAAGTATACAGAAATATTTTCCCAAAGATTGTGTTGTACTTGAAAAGTAAGCAGGGATGCATATTATTTTTAAAAATACAGTTTACTTAGAGGGTTTTTTCCCTGAGTTGGAGCAATTGTGTTTGCAGTAGTCTAAATTTGGTGTTATAAAAATGGATTTTAAAAAATTCTTTTGAAAACAGGGTAAACTGCTTAAGTTAATGACTTTTGTATTTACATCAATGAAATCCTCCATGTCCTGTCCTGGTTTTGGCTGGGATAGGTTTAATTTTCTTTCTAGTAGCTGGCACAGTGCTGTGTGTTTGGATTCACTATGAATAACTTTGATACCACATTGATGTTTTAGTCGTGCTGAGTACTTCTTTTTATTGCAATTATTAAACTATTCTTACCTCAGCCTATGAGTTGTACATTTTTTCTGATTTTCCTCCCCATCCTGCTCATGAGTGAGCAGCTATGTGGTGCTTGGCTGCTGGCTGGGTTTAAACCATGGTAGACGAGAAGAGTGGTCTCTGTTCTGAAATCATATGCAAGTAATCAGCTGTAGGGCTAAAATAAGCCTGTGGGAATTTAAAAGAATGGGATTATTTGTATCAGTATTTAATGATTTGAAATTAAATTCCTTTAGTAGAAAAATACTATCAAAACTTGAGTCTTTATTGACAAACTTGTCTCTTGAATTGTGACATTGCATTTAAATTATTAATTTTTGTACCTCTTAAAAAAAAAACCTAATAGTGATTTCTAGGGATATTGACAAGCTATTGCAGAAGTACAAATAAATTTCATAAAATGGTTTTAAGTATGTATTAATCTCTTGAAAAGCTAGTGATCTACTTAAGATATTTCTGTAGGAGACTTGCATATAAATGCTTTTAATTTTGTTCCTCAGACTTTTTTGGTTTGTTTGTGATTGCATCTCACAATTCTATGTAAGTCACTCTTAGTTAACTGCAGCAGTTGCTGCAGGAATATTTCCTTCTTTAAAATCAGGTATATTCACCTTCTTTGCAGGCAGCATAGAGGTAATTTTTCCACATGGGATAATCTTTCTGGAACAGATGGTGAATTGAGCCTGTGTTTGAGGTCTGTCTCCACATAAAACTCAGGGATAGTTTCTCCCATTTTTGGTCAAGTTTTGGCATATCTAGGACAGCATTGTCAATTGTGCTGTTATTCAAAAAAGTAAGATTCAATTCCCCGTCCCCCCAAAAATACGTAACTGTTTCAGAAGTTTTGAAACAAACCTCCTTAGAGTCTAGAACAGGTATCTTAAATTTGAATTAAAGTGGATAGTAGGAATAGTTCTAATAAGAAATCTTTAGTTGTAATTAATTTGATATAAAGACTTATTTTGACAAAGTTGGTTGCTTTGTTGATAGAGTTCTCTCTTTCTAAGTTCCAAGATTCCCTGTTTTTAGTTCGTGTTTCTAAGTAGAAGGACTCAGAATGGTAGTGAGGATCAGGACTTGGTGTACCTGTGCAGACAGCTCCACTAAAGGATACAAATGCCTTAAATACAGCAACAATCTTGTCTGATACTTGGGCATTATGTTGTTATTAGGGGCTAGTTTCTAGTCCCATATGACTAGAAAATATTTGAGAGACAGTTAAATCTGCACCAGCTGATATAAGCCTACTGCTACATTGTGGTACCAAAAAGGCAACAGGGAGTTTTAATCATGATGAGAATTAAGTTTAAAATGGGGAGTTTTATTCTGCATCAGTAAGTTTTGTGTAAAGTATTGGAATAAAAATATATTACTCCTAGGAGCTCTTTAGTGTCTTAGAAGATTTGTAGTATCAGTGGATTCTGCTTGATTTTTCTATTTTATACTTTCCTTCAAATTCCAGCACTAATATTAACCCTGGAAAAAATGTCAAAACTTTTTTTGCTGTTGTGTATTGGGATGATTTTTCAGATCCCAGGTTTGTTTTGGTGATTGAGACTGTTGTTAGTCAACAACTAGTGCTGTTAGCCAGCTAGTGCTCCTTAAGGTTATTGTACTTTTTTCATTAGAACTGTCTTGTCACTGTAGATAGGCCAGCTTGTTATGTACCTCGAAATAATGCTGGAGCTACTTACAGAGTTGGTTTTTACTTAAGCTTATGAGGATTTGTGAATTCTGTGATAGCAAAGGATATTGTTGTATTCAAAAGTTTATCGTACCCAGCCCACAGAATTGTTAGTTGGATTTCTTAAAAAAAAAAAGAAAAAAAAAAAGAAAAAGAAGTGTGTGTTTTAGTTATATTTTAAAAAATATTTAGCTGCATTACTAAATATAACAAGAGACTCTATAAAACCAGGCAGTAAATAGCCATAAAGCCTAAAGGCTCATTGTTCTCTTTCAGAGTATTTTATTTTTCACCCCTCCGGGTTCCTTGCAGAAACTGAGAGCAGTCATCCTTCTTCATTGTGCTCAGTGTATCAGATCTTTTTATCTTCTTAAGCATTAATGCTGTTTCAATAATAATAGGTCGTTGCATTTCCCTCCTCTTGGACATTCTTTTTCAGAAAGAAAGGAAGAAAGAAAGAAAAGGAAGGCGTGATCATTTCTCAGATCTGTCTTTCCTTCCTTCTATAGAACTTGCTTTCTTACTGATTCTTAAAATCTATTTCTGCATAAATGTGGATCAAACTGTTTCATTTACACTGTCTACTGGGCTGTCTAGTGTTGTCAGGGTTGGACTTCATATGGGAGATTATGTAAAATGTAATGATTATATTGTATTGGTAAGCATACTGTAGACATTTATTTTCTCAGTGACAAGAGCTTTTTGAAACACAGCCTTCTCTTTACTGAGTCTGCACTCTCACACTTGTTGATCCCTTGCTTTATTTGGTATAATGTTGGTAAAGAAAAACAAATTTTCAGTATTTTTGCAAGATTTAAAATACCTTATTTTGCTAAATAAAACTCTGACAGTCAGAATGAGCAAGACTATTTCACTTTGACACTGGGAGACATCATGTGAGGCATCGAGGTTCCTGAGCTACATGTGTAGATATGGTATTGGTACACAGAATCTGTCTTCTAACAAAACCTATAGTAATTCCACAATACATAGGGGGGAAAAAAATTAAATTTCACTAAGAAATGCTAAACTTAATCTGTAGATTATATATATCCAGATCTTCTATTAATTTAGATTGGAGAAATCATTATTGGAGACTCTAGGCTCATGTAGTGTAGCCATTTTCCTCTGTTATTTAAGCTCCGAATTCTCCCAATGACTTAGCTGGAAACTGTCTTTTCTCTGTGTATAACTTCATGAAGATGTGATCTGTGTATAACTAGTTTGAGCAAAGCCAGCTTGGATGTTTGTGAGATGTTTTGTGGTCTTCATCCAGTAATTATTGCTTAAGTTTTCATTTCCAATTACAATTTTGTACTGCTTGCACACCCGGGTTTCCTCACAGAGGAAATCCCTAGGTGCCTGAGGAACTGGGGTGAGTCTAAGGCCTCCTTACAGACAGAATCACTGCTGAGGGTACCCATTCAAAAGATGGTGTTGTAAAGCCCATCAGCGTTCACTTATTCAGCACCTGCTTTTCTAGTTTACTGCCAGCAGTGTGTTTATCATAAAATCTGCCTTTTCAGTAATACCAAAGTTCCATATTTCCTGCAGTTGATAGTTCCTTTTGCACCGTCTGGGTAGTAGAGAAATATTGTGAGGTTTCATTTTTCGCTGACATTTTCATGCTATAACTAAAATTGCTTTGAACCTCACCTTATGGTTTCATAATGTCTCCGTGTAGTAATAGAGATGCTAAAACCAGAAATGGGACCAATCTTTTCTTGCTAGTTAATGTTTTTGCCTTATTTGTATTCTTTACATCATTGTTTACTTTCCTCTTGCCTGAAGGCAGCAGCTAGATTTTATTTATTCAGCTGTTTTCTGCAGATTTCAGGTGCTGTGGTGTAATCGTTCCATTCCTACTTTTAGGAATATAGAGATGATTTTGTATTTATGGAAAGATTTACTGGTAGATTCCTGTGCTTTCTTGCACCTCAAAGCTGCCATTGCAACATTGGAGCATCCAAGCTAATACTTTACTTTCATCATCGTAATGTCAAAAAAGTCTTGTTACTTCAATTCTTGATTTATGGAAGTTTTGAGCCAATGTTTGCCTCTTGTGCACATTCACACAGAGATCTCAAAATGACATGTACTTGAACTTAATAATCTCATCCCATGTTTTTTGTATGGACAGTATGTTTTTCCCAATAGCGAAAAATTTTGGTTAGCAAAGCTTAAATAAGATCTCACAATTATTCTCTTCATGCTCCCCTTCATGGAAAAATACTTCAATACTATGCTGAGGAGGATGGGGTCCACGCCCCCACCACCACCCCCCAAACATGTCACTACAATGAAGTCAGTATTTTTGATGGATAAAATGTGTCTGAAAGTACTACTTACAGACAGAAATTTTGCCTTGGATAAATGAGGACATAATAAGATAGGTATTATTTAATTAGCAATTTCTCTAATTGGCTTATGCTGTTTAATGTCATTGAGGAAGGTGTAAGGATAAAACGATAATAAGATACACAACTTACACTGTTCTGTTTTTTCTTGCATAGGCTATCCATTCTGTGGCTTGGCATCATGAAGGAAAACAATTTATTTGTAGTCACTCAGATGGTACCTTGACCATATGGAATGTAAAATCTCCTACCAAACCATTCCAGACAATCACTCCACACGGTAAGATAAAAATGGATACCCACTGCATTTGACAGCTCTTAAAACACTGAGAACTTGTTTTTAATAGAAGTGCAGTTTGCAAAAAGCAAGTATTAAAATTGCACTTGTAATGCAAGTAAAAAACTTCCTCTGTCATACCAGATTCTCATAGATTTCACTTAAAAAATCTTTATGAAATAAAAATCCAAATCAGTGCAACTTTCTGTAAATCTCAAAACTTTAAGCTTTCCTTTTACACAATGGTGCTGACCTCAAAGTTAACTATTGCATATTTTACAGGGCCTGCTTTTTGCTTGACTTTACAATCCCATATGTTGTTTAAAATACATATAAGCAAGCATCTGTTTTATGTATAAATGTGTAGATTACATCATAAATTCTCAGAAAGGTTTGTAACAGAATAAGATGAGCATCTGGTAAGATGTTCCCATTTCTGAGAGGTCTTGCATTAATGTTAATCTAGGAAATTAACATTACATGTTCTTCTGTGAAATATGCTGCTGTTCTTCAAATAAGTTCTGCACAAATGCCAGGCTTACAATGAGGTGCATGTCTCTATGTCATGTCTTAGCAACTTCTTTACTTTAGATTACTTAAGTGTGAATGCATCAGTGAGGATAATTGCACAGTTGAGGAAGAGCAGGCTTTTCGTGCTCAATTGAAGTCTTAGCCCTGAAGGATAATGCTCAGGATAAACCTCACTTTACTTGTAAGCTGACCAATTTTAATTGCAAAATGGTAGACACAACATACATTTTAAATCTCCTAGTGCTACTTGAAACAACACGTTAGGGGAGGATTATATGTTTGAAAACAAATATTCTTCAGCAGTCAGGTTTAGCATTGTTTTTTTCTGAACATTCTATGTTGGTGTATTGAGAGCTTTGACAAATTTTTGATTATATTATTCCATGGCATACTCTATAGCTGTCAAAGTTGTTGGATATATGTTTGCATGAATGTTGTACTTCTGAAGCTGCACAGTGAATTTCATTACTTGCCATAATGCTACGGAACTGTAAGATTAACATAGGAAAATCGTTTACTTTAGGAAAGCAGCTGAAGGATGGAAAGAAGCCAGAACCCTGCAAACCTATCCTTAAGGTGGAATACAAAACAACTAGAGCTGGGTAAGACTTCTTTTGAATGCAAAATGAACATATGTAATATAGAAACACTCTGGGAATGGACTTTTTTTCCAGTTGTTGGGCCACATATTCTGATGGTACAGCTTTGTTTTAGTTTTGATAAATCAGACATTGATGAATAAACTACAAAAACTTGTATGAATGAATTGCTGTATACAAGCCAACCATGCTGCTAATGCATTATCTACATGCTTCTTTTATGCTATTAAGACTTGTGTGCATTTTTACTCACTATTTTGAGAGTTCTAAAGAAAAAAAGGCTGAAAAAGCACGAAGACACCAACACATAGACATGATAAATTGAACTTTGACAAATAGTAGCCTGAATCGAATATTCTAAATTTTGAATACACGTTCCTCCCCTCTAAAATATTATTAACAGAATTTTTTTCTAGTAGAGTGCAGTAATTTATTCAGTGAAATGTGCCTAATTATGCACATTGAGAATGTAACAAAGCAATAACTGCAACAAGAGGCTCAGATGGAATTAGAGTATCTAGAGTAGCATGTTTTATTACCAAGACTGCAATTAAGACTGATGGATTTCATGAACTGTGTGGAATTTCTTTTATTTGTGGTTGTGAAGTGCTTTAAAGTGTTTGAGTAAAAAATGCAATATGAAGATAAAATATTCACAGAAATCTATTCAGCTATTTCCAAAAGCTGATTTTTTTTTTTCTTCATATTTTTTTGTTTTGTTTTCTTTCTTTTATTCTTGGGGGTTTGTGTACCATTTTAGTTTGCTTTCCAGGCATTCAAATCTGTAGAAGATGGTTACTTAAATGATGCAATATAGTATGTATTGATATACTAACTGGCTTTAGGTATTTTTACACTTTGCTAAAAGTGAGGTAAATAGAAATTTAAAACTGTGGCTATCACCCATGTTTATAAAAATCTGTCATCAGTGGAAAGCCATGTTTTACTAGCTGAAGTCTACATCTGTCTGCATAATCCTTTCTCAACTGAAATATCAAAAGCTGATCTAAAGAGAGATAATAAAAAAATCTCAGCTTCAGCAAGTTACAATTTCTGCAATCAAAAGCCTTCTTTTATGAATAGTCATTCTGAAGGAGAAGATTAGTTTGGAGCTTGTTCTGTGAGAAAACTACTTGACTTTTCACACAGTTTAAAGAGCCGCTTATTCTAGTATAATCTCTAAGAATTCATGGGGGTTTGGGGAAGCTACTTTTCCCTAGTGTTGGGCTTTTTTTCTGTTACACCTCTCATTCTCTCATTTTCTGGTGTTTATCCAAACAGAATATTTTGATACATGTCAATTTACTACTCCCTAATGTTTTCTGTCTTCCATATACTGTTAATTGATACTCTTCCTGAACTTTAACTAAGAGGAGGGAGAAAGCCCCACAACAAACAAAACCCCACCAGTTTGCACTGTGCTGGTGAAGCATTTACTGCTACATGGACTTCAATTTTCAGTTTCACTTGTGATCTCGTAAGAATTTTAAGGCAAGACAACTACATTTCAATACCTAAAATTTTGATAGATTTTCTATTTACCATTTGGAGTTGGTTAAGTAGGAGCAAGACAAGATTTTAACGTTTATCTAATGTGCTGTCATTTCTTATTCATGGTTTAATATCTGTAGCACAGAGGAGAATCATTTCTGGGCAGGACAAAACTTTTCAGGCTACTGAAACAACGTAAGAAACATATCAAATAAACTTTTTCCTGTAGCAGTTTACTATAGCTGTTCTTCAAAAACAAATAAAAAAACCCATAACAAAACAAAGCAAAAAACTTATATTTAAGAGATAATCTTTATTGCATACATATTTCAAGTCTTTATTATGAAAATACATTCACTATTTCCATGCTCTATTTTGAACATCTTTATCACTCCTTTTTTGTTTCTCCCTTATCTATCTGGAGTGCTCAAAGATCTAGGTCTGTTTCAGTATCTCCTCCAGTGGAAAACATTTCGTTGATATGATATTAACTGTTTTCTTTACTGCTTCTAATTCTAATACTGTTTTTGGAGAAAAGGAGTTCAGAACCACTCAAAAAGAAGGAATATAACTGATGGCAACCTGTATTAAGGGCTACAGACACTATTCTTTTTATTGTTGCAGCTCTTATTCATTCCTTCTTACTTTTTTTTTTTTTTGGATTGTGTTTTCCATATTGTAAAACTGGAGTCAGGACAACACAAGGGCATGAGGCTTTTTCTGATTTTTATGGGCTACAAATTTATTTTCTAACTTGGTGGGGTTTTCTGTTGTTTTTTTGTTTGGTTGGTTTGGTTTTTAAGTCTACCGCAAACAGTGCAAGTGAAGTGTCCAGAGCCAAAGTAATTTACCCTACAACAAGAGTATGTCTGTAGCTTTATTACTGAGAGAATATATACGGCAAGGTTACTATTGATGAATAAGGAATGAAAAATTCTTGGTACATTCTTAGTATATTCCTTGTGCAAACTGGCATAATTTTGCAACCCTGGAGCATAATGTCACTGTACTGTAGCCATTTTTGCATCTAAAATAGTCCATCTTACCTTCTGAGCTTTCTGAAATGCTTCCCATATTGCCTTTTATGTGTACTTTTTCGGTCTAAAGTGAATCTAGAGAAGCTCTCGAGCTTCCTAATGCCTCTCCCTCTCCCTCCACATTTAGTCCTTCCTAACACCGCTTTCCATTCCTGCAGGTTCAGTACCTTACCATATTTACTCAGGTTGATATTAGCATTTTGGTCCAATTGGTCTTGTCTGATAGAAATTAGAGCTCAAAAGTTTCCACGTAAAACATAATCAATCCAGAATGGTTTTGTCTTGGTAGCTGATGCAGCTGTCACTGACCCCTTTGCAAGATGGTTGTGTGGAATTGGGACTCAGAGATTACGTTAATGATGATGTCTCCCACTAAGTTAAAAGTTCTTGACCTATTGATTTAGTTTGAATATTGAATTTAGTTGAATTTTCTTGTGTGAGCTTGTTGGTTTACGACCACACTTCCCAAAATCAATTTGTAGTTTTATCTTCACTACTGTGTCAGAACTTCTGTCATTAAGGTAAACTAACTCTCAAAGTCTTTTCTGTCTTTATAGTAGGATTAACTGCCTGACAAATTTCCTCGTAGTTTGAAAAGTAAGCCAGATGGTACCAATGACCTGATTCCTGTATATACTGTTCTCTCACACATCTGGATTGTCAGAAGCTGGCTCACATTTGACAGTTTACTTCTAAAATTGAGCAGAAATATCCTTCTGGGTTGTGAGCCACTCGACTCTCAATTGTATTGTGTTTTCATACACTGCAAGACCTAAATCCTGTGTTTTCTGAAACTTTTTCAATGACCCATTGCCCCCTTTTATAGTGAATTTCTTATAGTTTTCTCCAAGTGATTTGACATATTTAACTGATGAGGAAATTAATGTAAGGGGATTACTTGCAAACCTGCTGAAGCAGAACTGTTTCACAGAACCTCTGTATGAACAGCTCCTAAAAATGCTACATACCAATTTTCTAAGATCTGAGCCCTGTTTTTTGTTAATTATCTTCCACTGTTTCAGGTAGGTAAAATGTAATTGCTGAAGTTGAATCGGTCTCATCTATTATGTGAAGTACAAATATTTTTAATTTTTCTTTTTAATTATGTATTCCTAATAACATTGATGTGTACTAACCTTTTAATATGTATCACAACTGAAGACTTCAGTTAGAAAATGCACAGTCTGTGTTCATGGTAAATCCATGTTTCATGTAAATATGAAAAATTAATGCACAGACTTGTAGTGGTCTTTCTGGTGGACTCAAGTCAGCTTTAATTTTTGATTCATTTGTAAAAATTCTGTGTGACAGATCAGTGTACTCTACTCTTACCTCTTCCATTCCTTGCTTCTAAAGGATTCGGTCTCTGGCAAGCCTGCCCAAAGCAGTTTGATTACTTTGAGAAATAAAACCAGGAGAAGCTGACATATAATTGTCACTCTGACGTATGAAAATTGAAAACTGAAATTTGTTACTTTGCTATTGTCAGTTGATCTCAGTGAATCTGCAAGTCTTATAATGACTACAAATTGCCCTGGCAGCATTATTGTTTAAAAAAGCCTAATGATTTTGATGGACAAAAAAATGCTGCAATAAATCATTCCAACACAATGAGACCACATCACTATTTTTCTCTTCACTGACATCTTGAAAAATATCAGACTAAATTCAAGTTTGTACCTTTCTTGAAATTGCTTCATGGCCCTGACCATAAAAGATTGTGTGAAGTTTCAGTACGGAGAGCTGAGATTAAATGGGGACACAGAGAAAACTTAATCCTTTTCTAGAAATACACTCTGGGCTACTGTTGGAAGCAGGATATTGAACTTGATGAACCTATGGTCTAATTTATGGCCATTCCTTTGAGGCCTCTTCCTCAGCCAGCAGTGCTCTTTGATCCTATCAAATCTTTGGTCAGAGGTCTTTTTGGAAGATCAAGCAGTTTGTGAAATAATTGTAGAAGCTGGGAGCTTAACTCAGTCTGCTTTGCCTTCCATGCTACCAACACAGAGAACATTTCAGCTAAGTCTTAAACTCATGAATTGCAGCGTGTGCATAAACCAAACCCTTAACATACAGTTTTCAAGAATAAAGATGTATCTTGTCTCACATTTGTGTTTCAAATGCCAGCTAGTGAAAGCCATTTAGACAGTATGGAAAAGATGGTATTATTGGAAAGGATTTAAAAAAATTTTTTTTTCAGCCTCTTTTTTTGCAATATGTGGATGGGGTTTTTCCCATGCAAATTTTCTCCAGGTAGTGACCTACTAGCTGCTTCCAAGAAAGATGCAAATGAGGGGTATGATTTCTACCCAAAGTAAGCATAAAAGTAGTTCAGAGGCAACTGATCAATATGTAAAGTGCCTTTACAATTGTTCAATATGTAAAGTAATTCTTGAGCTGTATACTTAGAAACAGGCAGTCTACTACTTAAAAGGGATTATGTCCTATTTCAAACATAAGCAGTTTTAAAATGAATCACTCTTGATAATCAGGAAATAAGAGAATACCTGGTAAAATAAACATATTTACTTAATCTTGTTTTTCAATAAAGGAGATTGTAAACTGTATAGTATGTGCATATTTGAACGACATGAATGTATTTAAAAGTATGTTTCTGCAAAGGCTTTTAAAAAAAAAATTCAAGGGAAGCCT
Organism: Origma solitaria; assembly: GCA_013397895.1. Lineage (NCBI taxonomy): Eukaryota > Metazoa > Chordata > Aves > Passeriformes > Acanthizidae > Origma > Origma solitaria. The sequence continues at coordinate 2,183,015 of VZRL01003241.1, forward strand.
CTAATCTCTACTCAAGACTAAAAGAAATTGCTTTACTCTACTCAGCTATTTGATTTTGAAATAGTAGTAGTGTATGACAAGGTAGTTTCTTGAATTTTGTGCATGGTGGTAAGGGGGAAAATGGATAAAACGTCTAGAGTAAATGTGTGATGCTACTTAAAAGATGTTATGTCGTTGAAGCTTATCAAGCTGTTGGTTGCATCTCCAAGGTAGTCATGTTACTGCGCAGCAAGTAAATGGGACTATTTCTTCCTGATTCTTCCAGGCTGTTTTATGTTATAGATAAATGGGACTGCTGGAAAATCTGAATCTGCAGTTCAGTAGAAAAGAAGCAACTCAAAAGCTGTACAAAATTTTTTAAAAAACCAAAAAAACTTATCTTGCCAAGCAGTTACAAAGATTGGATAAATAAGCAATATAGAACAAAAGGTTTGGAGAAGTCTGACTTAAACAAGAGTTAGAACAAGATTTGAAATACATACCCAAGCTGTATATTTCATGCATTATTTTTACTCAATGTCTCTGCTTAATGATATCTCACTGAACTTTATTATAAGGCTGCAAAACCTGCCCAGTCTCTTTTAGCATGTTATCCTGACTTGATCCTAAATGCCTCTGCTTTATTCCAGGGAGCCTTTCATCATTCTCTCGGGAGGCTTGTCATATGACACTGTAGGAAGAAGACCCTGTTTAACAGTCATGCATGGGAAAAGTACTGCTGTGCTAGAAATGGATTATTCTATTGTTGATTTTCTAACCCTGTGTGAAACACCATATCCTAATGGTAGGCTCTGTAAAGATTTTTCTCAGTACCATGACTTCTTATCTGGAGTTTTATCCCATCAGAATACTCTTCGCTATTGTCTTTCTGTTTTTTCTCTGGGGATCAGACAGCAGCGGCAACATCTGTTATCCCTATTGTCTGAAGTGTGGTTTACTTGCCAAAACATCGTAATAGAATAGTTTATTATAAAGCCTATTTTGCTTCTAGAAAAAAGCCAATTACTCATAGCATGTTTTTTCTTTATAATCCCAAAAGCAGGTGCAGACAAAAAGCATTACAACTTTAAGCTGTAGCTACTGCAGCAGATGTGTTCATCTGTGTGCATTTGAGCACATAAGACCTTTCCAGTCAGTGCTAAACCACGAGAAGCATTTCTGTATTATTTTTCACTTTTCATGGCTTTATTCATTCCAATACTTGCATGGATTTCATCACTAACCTGTAATCTGTCTTCTGCAGCAGGGGATTTCTTACCATAGTTTAGGTAGTTATCTCACATGAATGGTATTATATTGCTGATGATTCCAGTGGTTTTAGCTGTCAACTTCCATCAGAGTATATAAAACTGCGTAGCTTGGAATTTGAGGTCTGCTTCAAAGATGGTGATATAAACTTCCAAAACATTTTCCAAGTTTGTTATTTTACTGTCAAGTCAGCTGTCTTTTGATCCATTTTGTAAGTGATCAGAACTTAAACCCCACTGAATATGAGGAAAAGCAGTTTAGAGGTGCGAGGATGTTATTATTCAGAAGTTGGCTCTTTCTCTCATACAACCTGCTTATACAAGTTACTCCACATGTTCCATTTTCTGTAATTTGAGCTGTTGAGAATATTGAATGAAAGGAAGAGTACAAATTTTCCAAACTAAACTTGGAGTATTCAGGAGTTGGAGTGTATAAAATATCTTCAAAAACTATAGTGATCTAAGTGATCTAACTTAGTGATCTAAGGCTTTCTAATCTCAACTGCCAGAATGCAAGGACTGATTACATTCCTGAGGCTGTACATGCATGAGCTCCATTTACCAATAGGTAATTTTTTGTTGTTGTTTTCAGACTTTCAGGAACCATATGCTGTAGTTGTTCTCCTAGAAAAGGACTTAGTACTGATTGACCTTGCACAAAATGGGTAAGTATCATCCTACATATAAAACTGAAATAGTAGTGTTCTAGAAGTACTCTAAAAACTGTACAAACTTTAGATTCCATCTAGAGTACTACATTATCTTTATAGTGTACTAGAGGGCAGTAAAGTTGTGTATTTGTTCATAGTCTAATTCGATATGCGTTTCTTTTTCTCTTTACAAAAAGAATGTCAGCTTAGTCCTTAGTATTTAACTTGTGTTCTGCACTTTAAAAAAAAAAAGTTTTCCCTAGATTAACAGTTATCCTCTTTCTTCCATTAAAGGTATCCTATATTTGAGAATCCCTATCCTCTAACTATACATGAATCTCCTGTTACCTGCTGTGAATATTTTGCTGATTGTCCTGTGGATCTCATACCTGCACTCTATTCAGTTGGTGCTCGACAGAAGCGTCAAGGTTACAGTAAGAAGGTACAACATCTACTGCACACGTTTGTATTTAAAATACTGAGAATCAGAAGACCAAAGCTTTACCTGACTCATCCTGCCTTTGACAGTGGCTAATAGCAGCTGTCTGGGGAGGATATAGCATGTATCAGGCCTTTTCCTGATGTGCTCCCGTCAATTGCCATGTCACTGGAAGCTAAAGGAATCCCTGTAACAGGGGTAGTGTTTTGTTGACTCTTCTGTTTTTTTTCTCTGCAGTGGCTGTGTCTAATTACTTCTTAAAATCATGTGAAATACTGGATTCTGCAGTATCTGTAGTAATTTGCCTTAACTTTGCACTGTATGATATTTTCTTCCTCAGTGTATTTGTTAATCTTCCAGGAATGGCCTATCAGTGGAGGCAACTGGGGTATGATCACTCAGAGCTATCCAGAGATAATCATTACAGGGTAAGTGACACCATAGTCTAGTAATAACTTTCTTAGCTGATTAAGTATATGTGAGAATTTTTTTCTCTTTTAGAACATTGTTTTGTATGACTGGTTTGAGTGATTCATGAAATTATGATCACCAGGCAAGTCCTTGGTGTAATCTCCTTGAGGTGTTACTGAGAAAGTAAAGCAGAATGTGGAAGGGAAGATAGAAGCAAAATGATAGCAGGTGTTTTAGAGGTATTATTATTATTATGTGGTATTCTGATTACCTGTGCTTCTTATAAAAATATCTTGGGCCAAAATTACCTTTTATTCTTTAATTTTTGCAAAATAGCTGAGTGCTATTTTGAAGCATGGCAAGTCCGTTAAGTACTTCTGGAGTTCAGTTCTCAAAGGGAAGCCAATTTTTTATCTCAAAAAGGACAGCCAAATACTTCAACCTGATCATTTTGAGACAGATCTTTCTGATACTACTGTAAGGAACAGAAGTATAATTTATAACTGAGCAGTGCATCACTGAAAGTGAGAGCATTGTGTTTTTAGAGTGTTTTTAGAACAGCCCATTAGCCCTAATCAGGATTACTGTCACCTTATACTACACATTGCAGAGACTTTGAGACAGTCCTGAAAAAATACAGTCATCTGATTCTCAAAATCAAGGCTGAATAAACAAGTTGGGTGACTCATTAACAGTGGGATACTGTATATTTAGACATCTTCTTTACAAGCGTTGCTCCTAATGTGGGAAATCTTTTAAGAAACAGTGCATGGCAAGGTATGCCTCAGTATGTAGAATGGTCAATTAATATAGTACAGTGGGATCATCAGGGAGTTAGCCTCCAAGTGTTTTTCTAGTTTCTTCTGTCCAAAGTAATCAGAGCACAGGTTGGTAAAATATCAGCTTTTAATACATTGTGAATATAAAGTGTCACTAAGAAGACTGATAAAAATAGAATGTTAACTGTATACTTCCCCACAAGTAACAGAGGTCTAGCATTCCAACTAATCATTTCATGGTCTCATTAATTTCTTAATATTTCATAGGCATGCTGATGGATCAATCAAGTTTTGGGATGCGTCAGCAAGTAAGTATTTTCAGTAGGGATTTTTCCTGTGCAGTTTTAGATTTTTCCTCTTCAGTTAAAGGGTCAATTACATCTGTGGTCTACACAGCTCCCAGTGAAAAATGCAGCAAGAATTCAAAGTAGAAATGATTGCACAAATTTAGATGTTTGAATTGGTCTAGTTCTGACTAACCTTACTCTTGGTACTTAAAAATGGTTTAAAGCAATCGTGGAATCGTCATCAGTTGTCTTCGAAAGCTCGCAGAAAACTGGTGAGATTCCAAAAGGCTAAGGCGTGTGTGGTTGTAGGAGGGAACAGATGTAATGTATATGTTTAAAAACTGGGAGGAGGACTATTTGGAGTGTTGTAGATCTTTAATTTTGGTTTGGAGTGGGAGTGGAACCTGGGAGAGAGGAGGGGGGAAGCCAAACCTGATTGATTGTGTGCTTAAAAATTCTATTCAGCATAGATCTGTCAAAAGGGCTGTGTTAAAGACACTTAGTTTCTTTCTAAAACAGATAAATAAACCTATTAAGGGTGAAATTGCAAGCATCCTCTATATTGATTTAAAAACTTTTAGGTGTTTCTAATAGGATAATCTTACGGATGAACTAGGGAAATGTGGTTCAGGTAGAACCCCTGAAATACAAAGAGGAGAAAGAATGCTATAATTTAAGTTTTCCTAATATTGCTGTTAGTATTTATAGCAGTGATTTGGGCCATTGACTAGAAATATGTCTGTGAATATGCCTGTGAATTTTGGAATCAGCATGAAGACAGTTGAAAGCAAATGTAACACAGAATTAGAATTACACTTGAGAGCCAAACTCTTCAAGGATTAACTGTATCAAAGGCAATTTACTTGAGTGCAGTATCAATGATGTACACTCAGAATTTAGTTTCTGGGAAAAAAAAAAGGATGTCTCAGGAATTGCAGTCTGTGTTACATAAAAAATATAATCACTGGGATAAATAAGTGGGAATGTTGGTAAACCCAACCTGGAGTAACTCTCACTATTTAAAAATGTGGAAAGGCCTCACTAGAGCAGTTCTAGGAAATCTGTTATCAACAAAAATGTGGACTGAGAGGGCAGCACTTTTGAATAATCAGACAAAATAAAATATAAATTGGAGGAACTGGGGCTGTTAAGTGTGAGAGCACAGGTGAAAGGCCATGGATTTGAAATATTGTGAAAATAAAGAAAAGGAGCTTCGCTTCCTCTGTCATAGAAATTATTAAGTTGTGGGTATGACATATGTAATAAATGTTATTGTTACACAGAGATCCCTAAGTACACTAAAGCTCTGAGAAACTGTGAGAGCTTGGTTTGTACCTGTAACTTAGTATTTATGTCTCAGGGTAAGTGTTGGGGTATTTTTTATACTAACTGATCCTGTATTGGTCAAGTGCTGTACTGCATGGGCAGAGGCTACACAGATATTCACTGCTTCTACTCTGCCCTCTTTTGCTCAATGGAATAGTTTCATCTATGAAGACAAGACAATTAAAAAAACAAAATTAAGAGAAAAACGTCTGTTTAGATCAAAACTAATTTTTCTCTTTTGCTTTGTTCCTAGTAACGCTGCAAGTACTCTATAAGCTTAAAACAGCCAAAGTATTTGAAAAATCACGGAATAAAGATGACAGGCCAAACACAGATATAGTAGATGAAGATCCATATGCTATTCAGATCATCTCGTGGTGTCCAGAAAGCAGAATGCTGTGCATAGCTGGAGTTTCTGCACATGTCATTATTTACAGGTTCAGCAAGCAGGAAGTGACAACAGAAGTCATTCCGGTAAATAGTTAGGACCGTTTTTTAACTTAATGGGATTTAGCTGTAATAAGACTGTTCTAGCAATTTTCTACTTTGTTGTCTTTAGTTGTATTAGTGAAATGGACAAAAATAATTGACTCAAAGGGATGCTTTTTTTTGGAGAAAAGGTAGTTAATTATGAAATTGAACAAAAGTAAATATTGCATACTGAGATACTGGTTTTCAGTGACTTTTTGAGCTTCTGCAGCTAATAATTATTCTTTGGTCTGCCTATCAAAATAAACAGTGGATCAAAATTTGTCTGTATCAAAGGTAAAATGATAACAGAAGTGAATGAGATGTGGAGTTGCAGAATTTCAAGGCTTTGAGGGAGTTGGTCACTTGAGTCCTCATAATTACCATCTGTCCTGTCAAAACTTCTGCAGTATGCAGAGCTAGAAGAGTACAAATGTGCCAAACATGCCCTGAGATCTGTTAAGGACTTTGCTATGTCAGTGTTTTATTTCTGTATAAGATAAAAGGATTCTACTACAAGAGTTTGAGAAGTGTTTTTGTTGAATCAGACACACACATGCAAATTTATTTATTTGAATGTATGAACTAAAAGCTAACTTGAAGCCATTTAATTATAAAGTGTTGCATGTTCTAAGTAAAATGTTAATTGTAATGTAGTTTTGGTTTTTTCTTACCTCCTTCCTGCAGCACACGCACAGACAACACACACACACTCCCATCCCCTCCCTATTCTGCTCCTTTAGGAGAAGTCTTAGTTTAAGGACCTGAGGTGTGGGGATTTTCCTTCTGGTGTTTATTTATGTACAAGTATATTCCCCTCTGAGGGAATAGTTTATTCTAACCATTTTTTATGAATCAGCCCCTATCAAGCAAGTCTTCAGTACTCCTCAATGTTTTAAAAAGTACTGTAGAGTACTTTGTTTCAGTCCATGACTTAAGTTCTATTTTGGAGATGATAATAGCAGAAAACTTCCTTTACCCTGCACTACAGTTAATTCTAATATTGTTACAGATCCTGGAGTCATGATAAACTTATAGTTCTTTAAAATGTATGTTCTAGTTCAACATAACATTGAACATTGAACTAATTCCCATGTGTACAGTGTTGCATCAGTAAAAGTGTAGCTGTCTATGTGGCTTTACCTGTTTTACTGTTCCTGAATTACATAAACCAAGTCGTCTTCCTAACTGAGTGTATGTCAGCAGGATGACAATTAAATGGGTCCAGTATTTAATTTCTTTCAATATTAAGAAGAAAACTTTTAAAAACTGGGAAATATGTCAGACTTTCAAGTTCTAGCAATCTTCATATATTCAGTCTGTAATAGTATGACTCTGTATTTCAGAAAACTACATGTGTGTTTAGGTTGCACTGTTTATTAAACTACTGTTATCTTTGAAAAGATGGAAGAGTCCTGGATGTCACTTCTATATCACTACTGTCTTCAGTTGCACTTCATTTATTTTATATCCAGTTTTTTGAGAGACAGACTTTACTGATAATTTCTTAACTTTAATTAACAGATGCTGGAAGTACGTCTCCTGTATGAAATAAATGATATTGAAACTCCAGATGGTGAGCAAGTGCCTGCTGTACCAACTCCAGGCACAGGTTCCAATCCTCAATCCATTGTTCCCCAGACTCATCCATCTACTAGTAGCAGTTCATCTGATGGACTTCGTGATAACGTCCCTTGTTTAAAGTAAGTATATTCTGTTATACTTTCACTGAGTATGAAACTTTGCAAGAATATGTGATTAGAATATGTGTGCTTTGATATCATTACAGATATGTCATTGTGGGTGAAAATGTTTTATTTTTTAGAGCAAAATTTTCCAAGTATCTGTATATGTACTTTGTTTTCTGAAGTTTAAGGTCCCAAACTGGATTTTAATTCTTTGAGTGTATCCATACAGAAAATAACTAATTCTGATAGGGTTACTTTATCTGGGTGGGAGTGTTTAAATTGTATTGATTGTACTGAGTTGTAGATGTGTTTTTCTGAAGAAAACTTATCTGAGTAGAATAATTGGAAAATTCTGAACTTATGTGAAGTATTGGCAAACCAAACTATCCATTAGTGAGAATGAATGGGTAAAATAACAGGAATTTGGGGAACAGGAGCTTGTTCTATGTAACTTTTTTCATGTTAAAAAATTGCTCGACCTAATCCTTTCTGTGGGACATGCATAAGCTGGTTCGTCAGCCTGCAAACTTAATCCTTCCAGGAGCTTCAATTCCCCCAGTCCCAGGTTCATTGCATACAACTGATCTACCGTTACAATAATTTACTTGTTTCCATTTTGATTTTGCCATATCATCAGCTTTTTATTTGATGACAATTTGCATTTGTCTCAATGCATTGTGCTTCTGTTTCCCTTTTCATTGTGCTTATTCCACATACACCTATTCCCACCTTACATTCTCTAAATCAGAATTCTTTTGGGAACTCTGAAAAAAATGGCTAGCACCTTCTTTTTAGACACTGACTGAACGTCTGTATCTATTTAAGGAAATACATCAGAATATCACTATTACACCATGTTCTGAAATTGGGGAAAAGGAAGTATTTGTGATCATTGTTCAATTAATCTTCTGTTAGTTAGTGAATCAAAAGAAGTGAATTCCCTGTTTCAATATGGATTTTTCTTCTGGTTGCTTTTATTTGGTTTTGATCATAGTTTTTACATTTTCCAATTTTTTAAAGTCCAGTGTGGTAGAATTTAATGAACTCTGATCCCGTAAGGAAAAAATTGAGACAATGGAGAGGCCATGTTTTCTTTACTTTGCAGAGTTAAAAATTCTCCTCTCAAGCAGTCTCCGGGCTACCAAATCGAGCTTGTTATCCAGCTAGTGTGGGTGAGTGGAGAACCTCCTCAGCAGATAACCAGCTTAGCAGTCAACTCAGCGTATGGCCTGTAAGTATATTCTGCACAGTTTTTTCGTTGTTCTCTCAAAGGGGTTTAAATCTATCCGTTAAAATCAAGTCTCTTTATGTGTTCATATGAGCTGCACAGCAACACAGAGCTAATCAGTTTCTTGTGCTTATGAGAGAATTCCTTTTGGGTCATGGCAGATACTAATGACACTAACAACAAGGAAATCAGCATGGCTATTCCTCATCTGGCACTGTGCAGCCAGTGTAAGCCACTTAAATGACAGTAAGTGTCATTTAAGGCTCTCTCAGATCGGTTGGCAAGTACATTGACATGGTCTGTCCTACTCAGTGCCATGTTTTTACAAGAGAACAGTTAAACAATACTGCACTCTAAAATAGTCATTTATAAACATGTGCAATCTAGGATAGTTCATAAAAATTAGGAAGTATTAAGTGCTGAACTGCAAAAAATATTTATATGAAACATTACCAACATTTAATTAGCATTGTCTTTCCTTTCACTTCTCTTTTTCCAGAGTAGTTTTTGGAAACTGTAATGGTATTGCCATGGTTGACTACCTCCAGAAGACGGTGCTCTTGAATCTAGGCACTATTGAACTGTATGGCTCCAATGATCCCTTTCGCAGGGAGCCACGGTCTCCCCGAAAAACTCGGCAGCCCTCTGGAGGTGAGTAACCCAAAACACATTTTAAGCTTGGAGGAAAGGCACGATTGGCCATCTAGTCTTAATGTATATTCTTTGAATACAAACATACTTTTCTTCACTGTGGTTTCATCCTTTCTCCTTGATCTGTCTGTCATGTCACTATTGCAGGTTTGTTAATTCATCTTTCCTAAAAATTCTTGCGTAGTGGAATCCACTGATGCTTCATATCATTACTTATTTTTCAGTGTAATGTATGTTTTAAGAGAAAGCGAACTGGAAAGTATTATGTGTGAATAGATGCCAGTATAAATTTACAATGGTTTTATGCAGTTTAGAAGAATTTAACTTAACACGGCATGAAGAAGGATCCTGATATTTCTGATAAAGCTAGTACCCATATCACATGTTTGTATAAATCCATTAATATTTGCAGATAGCCTGTGTGTTTGCTGGGATCTTTTGGCTTCCTGTTTAACTTTGACTAGAAATGTCCCTGATGAGCTAAATCATGTTATGTTGTTAATGCTGTTATGCCATGCTTGAGAGGAGACCTTTGATTTAAATTAACAAAATAAACTTATATATAAAAACTGGTAAAGTAAGTCTCTTTGAGAAAGAAAAAAAGGTCTTTGATTTAAAAATATGCTGAGGAGTGTTCTTTTTCAGCTGAAAAGGAAAGTGACTCTTCAGTCAAAATGCAAAGCTTTTTGTAACCAAAAGGAAAATATAGTATTTCAAAATTTTCTTCTCCCCTATGTGTCATGGATACTTATAAGTTATTTCAGAAAACAGCCGAAGACAGAATAATAAAGTGTCATTGCTGCCCTAGCTGGTTATTTTTCGATAGGAAATTAACTGTTCAAAAAACCCCTTCTTCATGATCAAGTGTTAATTCTTTTAAGAGATCCAGAACAAAGTCCATGTGAATTCTTCAGGTAATATTTTTTTCAAATTGAAATGGATGTTCTAGGAGGTATTTTAGTAAATGGTTGGTTTGAAAAAAATCCAGTAAACACCAGCTTATTTCAACAGATGAAACTGATCCAAAAATCATTAATATAGAGCAAAGCATAAACAGTTGGTATCCTATCAGATAAAATATTTTCTTATATGAACTAAACTTGGAGAGAAAGAAATAGCTTTACTGTTTGACCGTGTTAATTGATCCTAGGAGTAAATGGCTTAAATTCTGCCTCATGCATTTAGATTATAACCTGCCTTTTGGAGCTTTAAACATCACTTGCCTTTGTTTTCTTAACTTTTGTTATTTTAATCCAGTAAATTGGACCCACATAACTCTGTATTTCCTCAAAGATGTTCATGGTGAAAGTCGGTTTTGCTCACGAATATAGGTCTTACCTGATGTCTTATTTTTTTCCATCTTAACTTCTAATACTAACGATCTGCATGGCAAGAGCATTTTAATAACCTGATTATACAAGTTACTTGGCTGGCTTTTCTGTCTCAAATGTACTGTGAGTGTCTCCGTCTTTCCTTTTCTCATTGCTTCACGAAGGTATGCTGACTGTGGCTTCTTGCATGTGCGGCCTTTCTAACTTATATTCAGAGTCTGTGAAAAAGCTTCGCACCTCGTATATAAGTAAGTCATCTCATGGCATTCAAATATTTTTTGAACATCTGAATTTGATTTTTTTTGTTTTGTTCACTCACCATGATTATTTTTCTTAGTCCTATTTAAGTAATTGTTTTATTTATAGAAACTGATTTTAATCCATCATGCATCCATTGTATTTCTTGTTTGTGATATCTTTAAAAGAAATTTAAAGGAAAAAAGCAACCATAATAGTCTCTGTATTTTGTGGTTTTAAATAAATAAATCTCAAAATCAAAAGGAGATTCTATCTCAGAATTTACTGATGTTTATAGAGACAAGATCTTACAAATTTAGTGTTGTTTTACTGGGAACTTTTCTTGCTTGGTTCCTTTTCTGGCACAAAAAGCTTCACAACTCCAGTTACAGTATTAGTAGCTATAGCAAGAATAAACATTGTGGTTATACAGTGATTTTTCTTCCGAAAGTGCCAAGTTACTTCTACAAGAATGTTGTTTATAGGGATTGAGTGGAGGTATTTGTGTACTGCACAGCCCTGTTTGGTTTCCAATCAGTTTTGAAGTTCAGATATCTGTGAGGAAGGTAACTCATCAGAACCATTAATTACCTCAGAGAGTCTGACTTATGTCGTGATTTGCAGCATCCAAGAATCTGGAGAATGTAAAGCTTTTTTTAAAAGCATAACATTGTTGCTTTCCTTAGGATGCCACTTTTCTCCAGCCCTCAGGCAGAGGTAGGTAATCTCAGCCCTTTTTTAAATGGAGTAGAGTAGATTAAAACTAAGCTATTGAAAGAATGGAGTTACAAAAATGAAACAAAACTCCAAAACAAACTTGAAATTGTGGTCCAAGTCTTAGTTCTGCCATTTCTTTTCTCCCAACAAGAAAAAAGAAATACATCTCAGAGGATAGTGTCAATTGCCAAATACTGCTTTCTCTATAGTCTTTCGCGCTTTGCTGCCAAGGCAGAAAGGGAGCTAGGCATAAAAGAAATGCCTCCACCTTAAGATGACACAGAACTGAAAACTGGGATCTGGCACTGATTGGTTATTGTTTCGAAGAAAAGAAAAAGATGGGTAGAAATCCCAAAACTAGATTCAGAAACAAATATTGTAAAGCTGAATTTACCTGGGCTATTTTATTTAGGAGTATCTTAAAACAAGATTGTACAAAAGAGTTAATTTCTTATCCATGTAATTCTCTTTCTGTTAACCATCCTGACAGTATCTTGGTTAGCTAGAGCTACAGTCATTTTAAAATCTGAAAATAATTTCTCTGGTTATCATTTAATATTTCTCATTATTTGTAGTTCTTTCAATGTATGTGTTGCCCAGACTTCAATAATTGCTTCAATAGTTTTCCAGCAATAAGAAGTCTGTCACATTTAAGCACTACCCTTTGATTTATTTATAGGATTGGAGCTGTATGAGATAGTCAAAATTCTTTTGGATTTTGCATTCTCACTTTCTTGGACATGTACTATCTGTATTTAGTGTTTTCAAAAATGCAAGGAGCTTATGCTTCCTTGATTTTGCTTTGAAAGATATGCCTTCATTGAGTTCTTTGTCTTCAAAACATTTCTATTTTAATACTCCAAAATTAATTTTTTCTATTAGTAAGATATTTTCAATGACTAAACAACTAATTATCTTCAGAAAGTATTGGTACTTAATATCTAAATCTTCCTAGAAAAAATACTTTTCTGTGTAATGTGATTAGTTTAGAAAATTGCTATTCTTTGAGACAACAACAGTGTATTTAAGGAAAAAGAAACATACTAGCTTACACATGGATTTGGACAAATTCGTGAGTAGCTACATTAAATTCACATTCAGGCAGCATGCAACAGAGCAGCATAATGCTATAGTACATTCAACCACTTTCAAAAAAGGCAGGAAGGATTGGTCCTTCTTCGTTAAAAAGCCTGCTATTCTGTATGTTTCAGCATAAAATGTGAATTCAATAAATCATCAGTATCTGCTAACATACTTATGATTTAGTAAATGGTACATCCTTAAGCAAACAATAGACAATTTACACAGGCATCTTTTTAAAAAATTTCTTAGAGTAAGAGTTACATATCTTCTAAAATATGAATGGAAATGCAAGATTTTTCCCTTCTCTTGTGTTGCAAGAATATGATGTATTTCTCTGTCATCTTATTTTTTCTACTCAGAAAAGAAATTCAGATTCCCGTCTTAAAGCAGCATCTATTTAGAGACAAGGCTCTCTACACTAGCTAGACTGTAAACTGTCATTTCAGGCTAGCTCTACAGATACAAGCTCCCAGTTGGGATCGTGTTTTGGAATTTATCAGTGATTCATACCAGGTATATTACTCACATGTTTTGGGTGGCAATTTATAGTTTGTGAAGCATGCAGTATATGTGTTTTGTTAAGGCCTGATAGACAGTGTCATCAGGTGCTTGTCAAGGTTAAAAATAAAATCAACTTTTGCCTTCAGACTCTTTAATAGTGAGGGGGGATGGGTGTAGCAAATCAACTTTGGCCATGTGCCTAAAGACATGAAATGTGTAAGTAAAAGCTTTACAGTGTGGTGAAAACTATACACAGTGGAGGCTTACGCTGTTCAGAGACCTTTGCTTGATATACTGTTGGCTAAATATGACTGGAGCCGTTAAATCAAAACTGATAAAAATTGAGATAAATCGTGATTTCATGATGAAACACCAAAACTTATATAGCTATTATTTTTTCCTGCTTAGCTACATGAGTTCGCAGACCACACAAATCTTAACTCTTTTTTTTGCTAATTACTGTTGGTGAGAGTTGGGAGATTTTGTGTGACTTCTTGATTAGCACAATATAATACAACTCTTTAAAAGTTAGTATTTCTTAGTTCTAACAGAGGCAGTTTATGTTTCTGACAAAACTGAAGCAGTTCTTACATGCATGTGACTCTTAAAAATTTTTATTATACATCAAAAATCTTTTTGACATTAATCTATGAGTGATTCAGAAGTGGGATAGAGGCAGAGTGGAAGAAAATACATGCCTGGAATTCTTCTGGGGCTGCTTGGTCATGTTCTTTTTCCCATCCCCCTTCATGAACTATTTGAATTTGTTACTTAAATGTTGGGAGACCAACATCAGCTGTGACTGACATCAGCTGTTTGATTGTTGGGTTTGGGGATTTTTTTTTACTCTGTTTTTCAGGTTAATTGTTTTTAATTCTAATTAAATTACGTCCTCATATCAAGTTAATTTTAGTTGTAATTATTAATTGGGCTATTTTGCAGCCAAGTTGTAGGTTCTTCTGAGATATGTCTACTTAAAGCTTATGCAAAAAACTGACAAAAGTCTCATGAAACTTACTTTATACATCAGTTAATTTCAGCTGTAATTCTAGGGAATTTTTAATGCAGCATGGTAATGATGTCTTTAATGACATTATTTGATTTTTGGTAATTTGGAGGGTTTTCAAATTTCTTGCTTCTGGAGTTCACAGAGATAAACAGCTTATTAGAAGGTCACTTGAGAATCTGTTGGTGTTACAGAAGGTTATAGTTTTTGCAGTTCTGAAACACAAACTCTTGGATCAATTTGCTTTTGTAATTCATAGCAATTTGCATGGATGCTATGAGCATGAAATCGGAGAACTTTTCCAGGAGAGCTGTCTTGCTGCCAGTGCTCCTATCAAAATACCTGGGGTTTTAAGATGAGCAATAATAGAGACTGTCTGGCAAGTTTCTTCAGCTTGGTCATGGACAGACCCTCCGAGTTCACAGACTTAGATCATTCTTGGTTTACTCTGCTTGTTTTAACTACTAATACAATCATAGTTAAAATTACTTATCATCTATTCCTGTTCCTTTTCTCTCCTAAGTAATAGCAGTAATGTCTGTGAAGAGATTTCCAAGGTTTACATGTCATAATGATTACCATAATGCACACTTACTCTTATTATTAAGATGTATATTAATCAAATTATAGCCTTGAGACTTCTTACAAAGAATTCAAGTGTGCAGGTGTATGACTTCATTCTTGGCTAAAGACTATTCCTGTCAATTCATGAATTTTCATAGGAGAGCTAGTGCAAGAAATTAAACTCTTCTTTTGAAGGTAAAGAATCAGTATTTATGGAAAAGAGGAAATTGTGTTCCTGAACCATGTATTTGGATTTGTTTGGCTTGGCTCCTGAAGGGGCAGTTACTTCTAAGAGCCCAGTATGAGTTTATACTCCCAGCACTGCTACTATTTAAAACTTCTATTGCTTGTTGCAAAAGCAACATCAGGATTTTAAAAAAAAACTTGTTGCACAATCCTGTCTAGTTCAAAGCATTTAGTCTCCCATGCCTGTTTGAAACTCTGGTTTAAAACTGTGATTATCCAATAGTGTTTATTGTTTTACGGACAGATGACTAAATAAATTGCTTTTTCTTTTTCCTTTGTAGTGGAAAGATACATAGCTTCCACCTGGGATCTCATTTTTTAAATTGGTTCCAGGACTGTTAAATGTAGGGTTAACAAAGCCTTAAGGTCATTTGATAATTCGATCTCAATTCTAGTCATTCAGTTTTGGGGCTTTAGCTATACATGCTCTTAGTAATCTTAAAAAAGACTATTTTGGATAAATGGAGATGTTAATGCGACGTATTTTCAGTGTGTTCCATATTGATATGTTTTTTCAGTAGAACATTTTTCCCTTTAAACTGTTAAGTTCTGGTTTAGTGTTTGGAAATTTTAAAGCTTTGGTAGAGTAGAGCTGTTGTATTTTGGTTTGTTAACAGATTCGTAAGGATGCACTTGTGAATGTGTAGTGTACAGTTGTATAGACAGGCTTTCCATGTGATGCCTTTCTTGCCTTATCCATTATCATTACACCTCTCAAACTTTTTGAGTATTGGAAATATTTGTGTGCATGCAAAACCCTCTAATTTTGACAAATATTTCATAGCTATTACAGTTCAGTATTACATGCTTGTTTGCCTTAGTATCACATAATGAAATTTCTGTAGGAATACTTCATGATATAAACCCGAAGATGCATTACTAACCTTAAAATACCAACAAAATGCACTTCTCTTAATTGTGGGCAGTCTTGGCAGCAATTTCTTGTCAAAAAGAAAAATAGAGAAATTCCTTGTATACTTTTAGTTTGTGCTATGGAATCATATTTAGGAGGCAGCTTCCATCTTTTGCATCTGATCGTGTATGGCTCGATTTTATTTCCTTCACTGTAATGAAAGGAATTAGCCTTCAGATGTTAACATACATTTCTGGTTATTCAAACTGATCAGATTTGATGATGTAAGAAATTTAGTGCAATTCTTCCATGCAAGGGAGAACACCTATGTAAGCACCCTAATATCTGAATTCTCTAAGTGACATTAATAAGGAGTTTTTCTGGAAAATGAATTTGGCATTACAAATTGGCAAATACAAAGCCTGTCACTGTAACAGTGGCAAAGTAGGGTGAAAAAAGGCACTGCAGTTTCACACATCATGTCTTTGTAATCTTCAAGAAAGACCCGCTTTTATCTGATCTTCCTGTGCAATTACATTTTTAATATAACTCCTGATTTTTTTCAAAACAAATTGTTTGTGCTTAATATATATAATCTCTAGCATGTAAATAATTAACTGTTCTGATAAGTCTGTCTTGCTGAAAATATAGTTGTTTTCACTGAAATATATTGAGGGGAGTGCATTTTGCAAAGAAAACTTTAGCAGGAAGAAGTGACTCTACAGTTACTGGGGGTAATGTCAAAGAAAGTAATGTGTAACAGAAATTCTATCACAACTGGCTTGTTTGTCTCTAGTAAGAAATGAAGTTCCTGTCTGCAGTGGAGGTAAAAATAAAATAGTAACTGTATTTATAATACACTGGTTTTGTGTTTCAGCAGGTCTTTGTGATATTAATGAAGGTACAGTGGTGCCAGAAGACCGCTGCAAGTCACCCACGTCAGGTAATCATAACTTTCTCTGATCTTCAGCTTCTTATTTTCCCAGAAGATGCATGCATTAACACTCCCTAGTTAAGTAATTATATCATAAAACCTGTTGTCCTCACGCAAACTATTTGAGCTGTCATAAATTTTGCTGTGTAGCACAACTGCATTTTTAAACAAGAATGACTTAAGAGATGCAGTAGGAATATGTCATAAAGATGAGTGAAGAGAGATGTAAGCTGAAATATTTATGCCTCAGGGAACATACTGCACAATGGAATTTTGAAGCATTGACAAGAGATGCACAAATTCTTGTAATAGTTCATGTGATTGCGTTTTGTATTCCTCAAAAATGGTAAAGATTATTTCTGTGCAAGTGTACTTCTGCTTCCTCATAAGTGGCAAATTACTATTTTTCTGTGGAATAGAGGTCTTTAGAAACTGGCATCCTAAAAAAGTAGAAGTTCCCTACTTGATAGTCCTCCTACCACGCTACCTTTTTTTTTCTCCCTGTTGCCACTGCTATATGTAAATATTTTAAATGAAATCTTCAAGATTTATTAGTTTAATATTATCTAGTTGAGGCTATAAACTATGTAAATACTTAATAATGCATGTCAATGTGTAGTATTAGAGTGAATAGTTTTTGTAGCAGCTAAAAATTGTCACTTTACTTTTTGCTCTAAGAACTTTTAAAGATGTCATTTTGTTTCATTCAAAACTACTCAGGGTTAAAGGACTCAACTGCAGATTTAAATGAAGCACGTAAAGTAGTATGTAGTGTAAAATGCTAATCAAGATGGGAGTCTAAAGATAGATTTCTTTTCTATTGTAACCTGTATCCTTCAAAGCCAAGTTGAAAGCAGAACAAACCAAAACATTGTGTTTGTAGCTCTAGTAGAAATTTTTACATAAATTTTAATTTCTGATTTCACAATTGTCTTTTGATCTTAATTTTAAATTATGCAAAACACTTCTCTAGATCAATCAATGTCATTTTCATTTTTGTCAGCTCTTTCTCAGGGTAAATTTGATTTATTTATAATTAAAGCAAAACATGGCTGTGAATTTCAATTAAAAGTCTTACCTGAAGATGTGATTTCATGACAAACCTGTGTTGCTAAATACTGGCGTGCTGAAGTCATCAACTTCAGTATAGTTTATAATGAAAGCAGTTTTTATAGTGTTGAGAATAAAGTGCATGTTTCCTATTTCATTTTTACATATTGGGACCAATGCCTGTAAACAATTTGCCATGCAGTGCTGCAGTTGCAGTAAATCCTTTCTCTGTCGAGGCTGGTGGTAGTTACCAATCTCACTAAGGTATTTGAACTTGACCCACTTAAAAAGTCTGGGCTAAATCTAGTTTCTGGTACACTGCTATAAAATGTGTGCAATGAACAGCTAATGAATCATATAACCTTTCATGTGTGTCCTTTTTCCCCCTTGCTCCAGCATCACCCAAATATCAGCCCAAACAACTTCTAACTGGTAATGTTTGAACTTAGAACACTGTGTAGTTTAAATAAGAGGATTTCATTTATGAGTTGGTGTTGAAGTAGAGTAAAACTCAATTCACCATTTCACCAGTAGAGCAATCAAGGCAAGTTCAAAGATGAAAATTAAGGTTTACAGAAAACTCATAAATTTAACAATTGGCTTCCCCTACCTTCCACCTGCTTGTTTTTGTTGTGTGAGCTGAAGTAAATTAAAAAATAATGTCTAAAGTACCAAAAATAGTGAATGGACAAAAGATGAAGTGGGAATGTGACTGTTTCATTCTCCTGTAAAATAGAAATTTCTAGTAGTGAGGTTGGACTGTGCCTTGCTTCCCTTAATTTTGTCCTCTGCTCTCAGTGAATGTGATGCAGCTTATGGTGGACTTCTCAATTTTTCCTTTAAAAAAAAATTTGGAGGCACGGTTCTGATATGGAAATAAATTGTTGATGTTTGTGAAGAGAGAAGAACTGTAATTCCTTAGGTTTGGTATGAATTTTATACCTTTCCTGGGCAAAAGCACAAGACTGGAAAAAAGCTTGAAAGTGGCATTTAGCTTTCAGAGGTAAGAGAGGACCTTTCTGAGAAATTTCTGTAGACTATTGGCAAGCTTGAGAAGCAAGATGGAGGCTAAATTTAAGGCAACCTTTTGCAGTCTAGAGGCTTTCTAATTAAGAGGAAACACAAACACAAAATGTTTGCAGGTTACTAGCTTTAAGATTAGAGGGTGGGGTTGGCAATTGAATGCCTTTATTGGCTTTCATTGTTGCAATATCATCTGTAAAAGAGTGATCTGTAAAAAAAGACATCTGTAAAAAGGTCCACTGTTTGGGCTGAAGTCTGCAGTTGCTCAAATCCACCTTTCCATGCCCAGGTAAAGAGAAGTGGAAGGTTACTTCCATTAGACTTCCTCCAGTGGGTCGTTTATATAGATGAGAGGGCTGTGAAAGGGTCTACCTGCCTATGCGAGCTGGGAGAGTATCCTACCATTTCAGTAACACAGAACTATAGAAATACTGTGAAAATGCAGGAGGAATAATCTTATGTCTGGCTTTTTCTATAGAAGTCAAGCAGTAATAGGCTTGGACTCTGGAGGGTGTTTATCTGATCTAAAACATTGTATAGCATTTAAACTGTCAAGTTTTCATATTCTGAAGTGCCAAAATGCTTGTGTTCTATTCTGATTTTACATTTCCACAACATAAAATCTGATGAAATTTGAAAATTTTTAGATTAATTGTGTTTTCATTTCCTGACAGCATTTTAATTTCATGACGATGATAAGCCTGAAGAGGTGGTCTGTTGCCACCATCAGTTTTTCAGGGTTGGGATACAGAAAAATCCAGGTGGCAGCATTGGCTCAGAGTTGTCTGCAGAGTAGTTGAAGAACTATGGTCCAACAGTGATTCACTGCATTGGAAAAAAAAACCAAACAGATTTATAGAACTTGAGTTTATTGTTACAGCTGTGCTTTGTGAATCATAGCTTAGACTAATCTTTGTGTCTGGAGCAATGATTAGTAGAGCCATTTAGTTATTCAGTGTAAACATTTGTTCAATGAGGGAAATATTTCTAGCAATAAACTCACTGCAATGTGCAGCATTGTACTTTGCATTATAATTTCTGTGGCTAATCCTGATGTTGCAGAATTCTGTCATGCCAAAGTAGTTTGTACTTTAGAATATCTAGTACAGCTGCAGAGAATACCAATATCAGTATTTGAGATTTTCTTTGTATCTTTGTTAAACTCAAATCTTGTATATTATATTGTATGATACATGTATACATATATTATATAATATATATATTATATATATTATACATATAATATATATTATATATAATACATATTATATATAATATATTGTATATGTATATTGCATATGTATTAATATACATTTATTTTTGTGTCAGAGATATACCCCCTTCATTCATGTCAAATGTATATCCATTTCATTCTGTCTCCACTTGTAGGTTCTGGTTCACCAAACAATTCTGATGATGAACAAAAAATGAATAATTTTATAGAAATGGGTACAGTATTTTCAGTATTTTTCTTTTCTCTAGTCTTATTTTTCTTCAGTTCACCTTTGGTACACTTAGATTGATTTTTTTTTTTTTTTNTTTGCTAAAATATTATTTACAGTGAAGACCAAAAGCAGAAAGTTTTCCAAGATGGTAACCAATGACATAGGTAGGAACTAGAAAAATTCTACTCTTTCTAATCCAGTGCCTTACTCTATGCAGCACTAACCCAGTGGCAAGAAAAAAGGCAAATAGCAGTCAAATTTCAATGCGTTGTTATTAATTTTTTCATTCTTTATGCTAATTAGTAATTCTGTGGGCTGCTTCTGTATTAAATACACTGGGCACAATAATTTTTAAAAAATCAAGGATATTGGTGGTTTAAATTCTCTGATTTTACACTTGCATTTCTCTGTTCTTCTGGATGGGTGAAATTCTAATACAGAGTAAGAGTTCAGTCTATGCAAGTCACAACATGATTCCACTACTTTTGCAATGATGTGCTGGTTTTGGGGACATATGGCTGATAAAATTTCTTTTTTATGTGTTGTATTCATAGCCATATGGTCAGATTTTTATATGGCTATGGTCAAGAAAGGGGTACTATTTTGTTTTTATTTATTTATCTGGAAGAGGATTTGCTTATATATATAAATATACCCCACTACTGTTCCAAAACTCTTTACTTTTCTGCATCCAGCAGTGACACAATACCAGCTCTAGACTTGTGTCTTAACAAATTAGCAACAAAATTGCCTTGGGATATGTTGTATGCAGGTAGATTGAACCCTTTTATGGCTGGAATGGAAATAACTCTGCTTCTGATGGCTGGGTCATTAAATAAATGAAAGTGAGAGGCTGTATGATTTAATTTTGGGACTCTTCTTCCTTAACTGGGATGTGGTTACTTTCATTGCAGAATCACTTTGTTAATGGTTCATTTTGTTTTCATTTAGCAAATTAGTGTGTCATTGTAGGATGATTTCATTTTATCTCTTCAGTAAGTTTAGGTTGAAATAACTTTATATAGTAAAACTGTTTGCTAAACTACTATCTAATAGGTTTTGTGGAACTGTAAGACTAGGGAGGAAGAGATTTCTTTTCCTGAAGTCTCCATTTGGTTTTTCTGTTTGGTAATTTAAATTTTATCCTAAACTATGAATCCCTTTCATCACAATTCAGTATTTGAGAGAAAGAATCATTCAAAATTCAGTGAGACACATAGAAGTATGACAAAGTAATTCTTGAAATCTGACATATAGAATGAGAAAGTACTGTACAAAGGGCATATTCTTGCTCTGTGTTGAGTCCTTCTTGCAATGATATCAGAAATAACAGGGAATATGAATTTTGAGCAAAAGTCTGAATATAAGTCAAGAAAGCAAATGGCTGTCAATAATATATCCTGTGAATTCATCAGTAATTAAAAAGAATTTTTTATCTCTTACGTGAGCATCAGTATATTCCCCTAAAGGAAATTCAGGGTAACTAGAATGTAATGTTTAGGTCTACTAATGAGAAAAACACCACCTAATCTTGTGCATGTTATATCACTGTCCATTCAGGTAATATTTCCCTTTTGTCTCTTTTGCTCATAAGACGCACTGTCTTGTGCAAAACACATGGAAATTTTGACTGACTGTGACCTCTTCTTTTTCCCCCCACTTCTTTTCAAAGAGTTATGTTAGAGCATTAATAAAGCGTGCTAATGACAATTCTATAGAGCCATTCACATCTGTTTCAGCTTGAAGCCTTTCAAATGAAAGTATTGTGAATGCTTTTCACAGCTAAAAAAAGCAAAACATTTATTTTTAAGCGACGCATTCTTCAGGGTGTAAGTTATACTGTGATTTGTGTAATTTGAACAGTTTATTGGAAGCTTAAAGATAATTATTTATTTTGCATTTCCTTAGTTTTGAGTGGCTTGCTATGCACTGAATGTGGTTGTTTCACTGCCATGTTTTCTGTAGCTTATCTGGCATGCTTATTCTAGCTCTCTCTGAGCTTACATTCTAAGCAATTTCACATAAATAAAACACCTCTTCTGTGTTAATAATTGCATATTTTTGCTTTTCATTGTTTTAAACTGAATTGACAGCCAGATGTGAATGGACAGTGAGTTTTGTAGAATGTGTCACTGCCATTAACATCACCATGTGTGTGAAACAAATTGTTTGCCATCAGCTGTGCTCTCAGGGATGTATTTGATGTATATTGCATAGTCATAGCTCTCTGCGCTGGCACACAGTGCAATCAGTTCAAGTTCTTTCCGTTCTTTGTCAATGTGTGAAATGCAACCTGCTAAACGTGCTACAAAACAGAATTAGAATCATTTACGTTGATGATTTCAGTTGCTGTTAATATCACTCCTGTGTTTGTCACATGGGAACAGGGATCAAAGGAATACTGCTAGCAAAGCGTGAAGTAATTTCATTTCAGTGATAGGGCTGCAAGGTGGTAACTTTACACACACAGTTACAAATATGAAGCCATTGTCAATTTAATCACTTTATTGCAACTGATCTAGAGACATCGTCATTTCTGCAGATTTCTGTGATTAGTGACAGTATCAAACAAGGATTGTGTGATTGGTGAGAGAATCAAGAGAACGTGTAAAACTGAAACAGTAGCCCAAGTAAAACAATATGTAAATGCTTCATGTACCAACATTTTCAGATCAGTTCCTCTGGTTTGTTTTTTTCCCTAAGGTCTCAACTGCAAATGCTCTGTGCTAAGGAATGGATGGTAAATCCAATTAAAGACCTGTTGTGAATATATCGCTTTTGGGTCATGTTTCCCTTTTATTTGCATCAAAGATGAACCTTGAAAAAGTTATGGCTAATGGCTACCTTGAAAATACTGAGATGCTTGATTTAACTAACCATTTCTAGAAATTTTAGAAAGTACTGTGGCCATTATTGAATCCAACCCATTCTCTTACGAATGTCATATATTTGAAAGTATAAACAATATGCTGTGAAGTAATATGCAGAACTATACTAACTGTAGATGAATTTACAGAAGAATTGGTAGGAAGTACTTCATTTCTAAGGCTGTGTCATTTTTATAGAAAGACATTGGGATCAAGCTTTCACTGGAAGCAAAATCTTCAGCTGTTTTAGTAATAATTTGGTCAGTTAAGTATTTGGCATGAAGAGATACAGATGATTAAATATTATAGCTACAAATTGTGTTGGAAGTTAAGATGTAACAACCGTTTCCAGAAAAACCTTTAAAAAATGTGCCTGCAAAATATGGTAGGTTTTAAGACCTTTATAACTGTTCTAGTAGCCTACATGTCAAATAAGTCTCAGGAAAATTGGTCTTATTTATTTTCTGCACTTTATACATATAAAAATAATTGCAAACAGGATTAGTAGAGAGACCTAAGCAGAGTAGATTTAATTCCAGACTTTTATAACCCCTGCTGTGAGTACTGACATAAGGTTTCTCACATATTCTACGTTCTAAGTGTACACTGAAATTTTTCAAACATTGCTAAAATAATTGACTATTAATGCTGTTTTCATGAAATCAAATTTTAAGATGTACATTTTAAGTTTTCATTTGCCCTAATGTCGAAACTGTTTCTTTCAATGTATTTTTAATACTTTGATCTATTTTTGGATATATCCAAGTACGTGTTTTCTTAGAGTTTCTTGTAAAATGGTTTTATTATTCTCATATGAATCTTAGAGATTTCAACATTTTTAAATTCGTAATGTAAATATTTCATTTTGTGTAGTTGACAAATATGGAATAATTCGGGAACTTTGGTATCTCTAACAAATTCTAAGCTGCTTAGTTATTTCTCAAGTGATATTTTGTGAAATAGGCTTCATAAACTGCTCCCCTTTATAATATTTAGAATTTTACTTTAAGGGGTTTAGATTGTTTTTGTTTTGTTTTTTAAAAAGGAATGGAGGAGAAATCACTGTATAGCTTTCAAACTGATGTGGTCTGCATTTTAAAGTACCAGCTCAGGATAACCCACTGCAAATGAAATGTAACTTATTTCTAAGCCACAGCTTCCTATTGAGAGTTCAGTCATGTCTCAGCCTTCAGGTTCTCTTCACTGAGTTGAAGGCTGTGCCTGCTTTACTGACACATAACATCTTATGGAAAGGCAGTCTTTCATATTTTAACACCTGCCTTCCCAAGCCTGACCTGTGAGAGATCTCCAAGAATCTTTGGGTTTGGACACTTCTCTAATATGATAATTAATTATATATATTGACAGAATGTGCGTGCACCTGTTTATTACTCTAGGTTTTCTAATTTAGAGGAATATTAAATGTAGGTCCAAACCCAGGCAAAAGAGTCCCAGCTGCCTTGAGAGCAGTGTGCCAGGAGGAGCAAAGCGGCTCTGATCTGTGTGTCCTTGTCTCGCACCAATGTAAATGCTGTAAATGCTGCAGCAGAGAGGCATTGAGCTCTGCTGTGCCAGCTGCTGCTTGAGGTCAGCCCCACGGAGCAGCAGGAGCAGTCAGCATCACCCCTGCCCTGCTGTACAGCTGCAGTGAGAAGCCTGACACTGAATGCTCTCTCTGTAGATCTCCATCCTGTGTCTTCCATTTTTCTGATTTATATCTTTTGCTTTGTACAAGGTGTCTAGCATGTTGCTGGTTTTCACCTGACGCATGAAAACTAAATTTATTCAAACTGTTGTAAAATTTAAGCAAATGTGAATACAAGCAGGTGTTTTTATACTGAGTAATGTTAGTTAAAAAAGGCTTAGCTGGTAAAATATTCCTATTTTTTTAACTGGATGTTTAGGCAGTTTTTCCTTTAAACACAAGGTGGCACCCTTGCTGTTGGAATAGGTTCTTAATTCTCATTTACATTTGAATTATTGAGGTTTCTGACACATTAACATATGTTTTGAAATGTTGGGGGTTTTTTGCATAGCACAGTAATTCACAATTTCCAGTAATGATATCCTTTTTAACAATTCATGTATCCTCTTGTCGTATTAATGAGGCATAGTTCAGTGTATGTTGAAAATTGCCTGACAAATTTGTTTTATCTTGCCAACATAGTTCACACAGCTGGCCTTTCACTAAGGAACAAAAAGCTAAAACTGGATCAGCTCTCAGAATCCAACACACTTGCCTGTACTTGCTATTACCTGTTATATTATCTGTTACCTACAATCTTTTTCCTTTTGTTGTTGTTGTTGTTGTTGTCAGCTTCTTCCCAGTTGTTAAGATTTAGCTGAATGCTTCTGTTTGAAAAGCCAAGAGTGACTGTACTGGTCTTTGCTTAGGTAAATAGGTTAAGGTATTTTACACATGGTGAAAGCTGATAAAAGCCAAAAAGAGCTTCAGTTATTTTCTGTGTACATACTTGAGGTTTTGTTCAGTATCTCAGCTCTTATTATTTAAATGTCTAACAGAGAAAACAAGTGTTATGAGGAATGCCCATCCTGTAATTCACTATTCCAGGTGACATTTCAAGATTTCTCTGCAAGCTGATTGAAGTCATTAGTGCTGTTGTGTACCCTGATTTTCTGTTTGTATGTCTGAGCTCTGATCTGAAATAGGAGTTGATCTTGTGTGGAAGCAACTCTTGGCAGAAACCTCATTTAGATGAGTTTTGGTCTTACCTTTAAGCTAGGTATTTGCCAGTGCCAATGCAAGGAGCAGGGTGGAAAACAAGGCTGCCCTTTTCAGTTTCAGCCTGCACCAAAATAGGTGATTAGCAATTCTGTCTGAGAGTAAGTAATTCCAATTTAACTCAAACATACTTTTAACATTGACACATGAAGGAAATTAGAAGATTATTTCTGGAGTCTTGCTCTCAAAATTTTATGATGTATGACAGGAATAAAACTGTTCAACTATTCCGATAACTAGCATTTGCAATATTGATGAGCATAATTGATGATACAGTGAAGTATTTCACTTTTTGAAGGAGTGGAAGTAACTTTAAATCACATACTGTTCTTCAGGGTGTGTAGAAACTGGAATGATTTCTGTTAAATTGGTAATTAGAAGGAGGTGACTCCATTTTTAACAGAGAAAAGCAGGAAGATTCAGGCTGCTTTGAGTGGTATCCATTACAAAGTACTCCTAGAATTATAAGGCTATGCTCAATCCCTACTTTAGGAAAAGAAGTATTACCCATGTAAGAGGGTGAAGAATTAAATGATACATCCAAACTGAAGCATGTGGCTGGAAAATAAATTCAGAATGTAGTCCTGGTCTAGTAGATAAACTATAACAAAATAATTCCTTCTCCAGTAATTATTAAAAGAAAGATAGGAGGGAGATGTCTGCCTACTAATTTATTAGTGATGTTTTTTATAGCAGCATTTGATTGTATTGTACTGCAGTTTAAATGCACTGCAAATTTCCATTCCTATAAAAAGAATCTAAGACAGGGATGAGTTTAAGTGCTGTTTTTCACTTGAGCTGTATTGTCAATATTTTTCTATCTTTTTTTTAATATGTTGCAAGCTTTTGTACACTGCTGACTTTATGATTATTCTCTGTAATGTCTTCAGTTTTCTAAGGTTGTGGATTACATCTCAGATGATTAGCTTTTTACGCCTGAGCATTAATTTTAGTGTAATTTCAAGTTCTTTTTTTTATTTCAAATGTCTCAGGTTTGAGGTTTGATCAAAAAGTAGAGCATAAGAAAGGGGGATGGGATCTTAACTTTGTGAGCATCAGTGCACATCCTTGCAATTCTGTCCTCTCACCTGAGGAGTTAAAACTTGAGGTTGAGCCAAAGCCAAGTTCATCCAATCCCTTAAGTCCTGCCTGAAGCCCAAGGAGAAATCAAGCTTAGCAAAAGTCATAAGATGCTGTATCTAGGGATTTTGCTGTCTTCCATGATTTAGTTTGCACCCCTCACTTGTGCAAGTGAGGCTCTGCTTTAGTGGAAATCCTGTAAAGTACCTCAATGAATGTAATAAAGAGTTACATATTAAATATTGCAAAAGAAGCAAATAAGGACCAACAAAATTATGTTTATTCTTTTTAAAAAAAAGATATACTTCACTTTTCAGCAAAGATGTCCAGGAAGCTAAGTTTGCCAACTGAGTTAAAGCCTGATTTAGGTAAGTTTATATAGTTGATTTTTTTTTTTACGAAATCTGAATGCGAGTATGTTAAAGTAAGAAGCCTAAATTATGTAAGCTATCATGACTTTATGTTGCATTTATCTGAAGTGTAGAAATAAAATTTTAATTCCACTCTTTTTGGGGACTCTCAGGCACAAAATGTCATTGCTGTCATCATAAGGTAAGCCTGCAATTCCTGTATATGGCTTATCACACTTCCATCATAATTTTTAGGCATCTGTCACTCACTTTATCAGTAGTGCTGTGATAGCAAAAGGGTGAATAAGCAGACAACATTAGGAAGACTGCTGCCTGTTTAGGACCATCTAATACATTTTAAATTTAAAAATGAAATATCTTAACAGGATATATTGAGGTCCTCTCAACAAATAGTGGGACATAGTTTTATAAATATTAATTGTCTTGTGACCACTCTCTCTAAATTAAAGTAATATACAGCTGTTTGGATGGATGACCAGTCTGAGAATTTATTTTTCTTGAAAATGCACAGTAACTTTTTTAATAGGGATCAGCTTAGTTGTAAGGTCTGTAGTACTGAAGGTCATTGTGTTGCATAACTAAAACAGCATACAAATGAGTCGGTCGGGATTTTTTTAATACTTTGACTGCCAGCTGGTAGATCAGATCCAGCTTCCCTGTCTTGTTCTCTAAAGATGATGGGGGACAACTGCAGACCTACAGCAGTAAATGCAGCTGCCTTCTGCCTGCCACAGCTTGCTCCTCTTCCTGCAGCACAATGGCTGCCGCCAGCCCAGCAGAAGAGCCAGGATCAGACCGGCAGCTGTAGTTCTGTGTGTTTGACAGGTGCTGCTGCTATCGACATGGCAAAAAGTCCATGGCACTGCGATGTTCTGAAACTGAGCTGGACCACCCTGATGTACAATCACAGCTTGCCCCTCTCAGAGAATTGTGAAGTTTGAATCAGCCCTCAGAGATTCTTTAATCCAAGGATTGGCAAGGATCCTTTGACAGGGATACAGATGTTTGACAGCTTAACCTCTGATCTATTCATGACCCTCCAATAAATTAGTTTTTAGAAAAATACCAAAGTTTCAGTGTTGTATAATCTAATTAGGCAAATTTCCAGTTATTTAATTAAACTTTCTTGGTTCCATATTAACTTTTTCTGTTATTAACTATTCCCTTTCCACAATAAATAGGGTTATCAAGTACTCCCCATCTTTGTTAGTCATTTTTTTATGCTGTTGAAATCTGTCATCATATCTCTAATTTAATTTTTGAGGGTTTTGTTTTTTTTTTTTCAGAATTCATTTCCTTCTTCTTTAGGTTCTGGTATCTAAACCTAGGGTGGCTTCTCTTAATCTCTTCTGGAATTGGAATCTTTCCTCATCTTTCTAAACTCAGGGTCTGAACTAGAGTGATGTAACTGTGGCCATGTTGGCGCAAAAGAATTTCATTACTCCTTTCAATATGTTTCTGTTGTTCCTTGTTTCAGTTACTGATGCTTTAGGGATAATTTTGGTATAGGGTGAATTTTAACATGCTTGGCAAACTGGGCCACATTTATACTGAGATATTAACCAGTTGTAATTCTGCTATTTTACTCAGAATTCTTTGATGGCAGTAAGTACTTGGAAGTGTTATTTTTTTCTAATGAAGACTGGAGAAAAGTGAATGCTGAAATTTTTCTAGTACTTTCCAATCCTGAAAGAGTTACAGTGTTTTCTTCATCACTTAATATTTGCTGTTCCTTCTACTGAAGTAATGAAAGGGGGTTTTTGTCACATCATTTCTGGTATGCTGATAAAATAGTCTGTACCTTCTGAATTGTAATAGCCTTTGACGTGTTTTGACTTTGCATGTGTGTGGGTATCTGTGCTTAGAGGCCTCATATTGTTCTGTGTAAAATTATTCTAGGTTTTCAGGTCTGTAAATAACTTCCTTAAGCTTTTTTTTTTTTCCTTCTTCTTTCTTATTTGATATTGGGTTAGTTTTTGCATAGTGTTCTTCAGTGTGGCTTGCTTGTATTTTTGTCACTTATGTGGCGATATCTACTGGCTGTAGGAGACAACTGAAATGCCTTTCTCCTAAATTCATTCTCCTTATCATTTTCTCTCATTTCTTTCCATGGCTTTTTGAAACCTACTCTTCCATGGTCTTGTTCTTTCAAATTAGTTTTCTGTCTTTAGATCTTTAACGTATCCCTTTTCCTTTCTGAACAACTAAAGTCTAAAGTATGTGTTTCTGTATTTATTCTCCTCTTTCTAAAACAGAAGTTATCCTGACATACCTTAGTCTGCATTCTACCATTGCTTTTCAATGTTCTAATCCAGTGATTAAATACCACTGCCACTAGGTGCTATTCCTTGCTTTACTTGCTCATAAGAGCCTCATCTTTCCATCCTTCTGATGGTGTGTCATGGTTCATCACTCTGCTCTTCCTTCCTCTTCATCTGAATCTAATCCATTTGCAAACTTCCTTGACTTCAGGATAAATATGATGCACTAAAGCTGTTAAACTTTTTACCCTCAGTTCTCTCTTCTGAATGGATTGTCCACTCTCAAAAATGCCCATATTGTCTGACAAGTTCATTTTTATTGTTTTCTTTTTCCTGTCCATTCCAATGCTGCTGGAGTTTGTACTCATGCTCTTCAAATCAACCAGCCAGACCTCATGAATGCACATTTGAAGCTATGCCTATTGCAGTTACTGTATGATTGATTACATTCAGACTGATTAATCCATGTTAAAGTTTATAAAAAACCATTAAATTAGTAAATATTCAAACCTAAAAAAAACCAAGCATCATAAGAGGTGGTGGTCATTGGAAGACTTATAACAACAAATTATTATTTTAATTGTTTTACGCTGGGGTTTTTTTAATGTGAAAACTTAGGATGTCAACCTTTGAGTGGTTGAGGTAGTTTCTATAACCCATGTTTTACATTTGACAGCTAAAATTCAACGGGACAATGTTTTTTTCCTATCCTTGTTGGAATGAGGCAATTATCTCCTGAGAAGATTCACTGTTTGTGTTAAGTAGATGTGTTTATTTAGTCAGTTAAAATCTAGTATGTATGCTTTCCAAATGCATGTTAGATATTCTTTGTAGAAAGTTTTTCAATAATTTAATGAAACTAACATAGTAATACTTCCAAATAGTACACGATTGAATGCTGCTCTTTAGTTCTTAATCCTGCTTTAAAAATGTCAATTGCATCTATACCCTATTCAAAAGATTTTTTTTTAGTTTTTTTTAAAAAAGCGTTATATAAATTGCTTCAAACTTTTGCTGGTGAGGGCTGTCTTGTGCTAAAACTTTGCAACTATGAATTAAGAAATTAAAGCATTAAATTTTGAATAGCCAGATAAATTCAGTATATGCTGATGTATTTTAGGTATTGCCACACCTAAAGATAGCATACGGCGAGAGTATGCTAACAGAACATTTATTTTTGTTAACATTAGAATTCACTTGTTTGCTAAGCAATGAGCAAGACATCCTGAGAGGCATTAGTGCTATTACTGGCACTGTGCTACAGCATTCAAAGTGGAAATTTTCAGCTTTGCATAGCAGTACCAGGTGGCACTTGATAGCATTTGTTATTTCTCTTACTAAAAGTTTGAGGGTGTGTAAATATCCTGTTAGATCTCCTGCACAGATTGTCCTAAAGTGGGAGAGCCCTGAGAGTCACTGCAGGTTCCATGCTAACGTGCTGTGCAGATGTCACTGCAGTTCCTAAAGTAAAATAGTCGTATCCTCATAGCATTAGTTAACTGTGTTCCGTGGGAGCCAATATTTTTTCATCTGATCAATGAACTAGTTGGCAGAGAGGTTTGCAATTCAATTTTTTTTAAAGGACTGCCACTTAATAACTATTATTTTCTGGCTCTAGAAGACAGAAATTGTTGCCTAAAAATTGAATTCCCTAAAAATTGTTCATGATAATTACCTAATGGCAACCCGTGCAACAAAGATTGGGTGCTTTGCTCAAGATACAGTTGGAAACTGAGCCATAAGGAAATAAGACTAAGAATAGTGGGGTGATAATAGCATTATAGTTAGTATACAGTTGAAGCCAAAAACCAAATTAAAATTGAATTCTCTTAATCCCTGCACTTTGCCATTCTTTTTAACTAATACTGATTTCTTTTCAGATGTCAAAGACAACTCTTTCAGTCGCTCCCGGAGTTCTAGTGTAACTAGCATTGATAAAGAGTCACGCGAGGCAATTTCAGCACTTCATTTTTGTGAGACCTTCACAAGAAAGGCTGATACATCGCCTTCCCCATGCCTGTGGGTTGGGACCACGCTGGGTACAGTGCTTGTCATTGTACTGAACTTACCCCCAGGAGGAGAGCAAAGACTTCTGCAGCCAGTAATTGTTTCTCCGAGTGGTATGTACAAAGCAGACAGGCTAAAGTATACTTTGATAAAGTATTGTTGTTGTTTTTCATATTTTTTTGAGAAGTTGTTCAAGGTTTTCTTTTCAATTATTGATTAATTTAAAATATATATTCCATTGATTTAGCTGCTAAGTTAACAGTCTAGACCAGTTACTTTATTACCACAGTTTTTCAAATTGGGTAAGTGGAAAGTACAATCTCCTAAAATATAGAAGTAAAATTGTAGTGTATACTTGCTGAGAAAACAATTTTTGCAGGTGTTAAACAGAGATAGCAGAAGAGATGAATAGTATCAAATTTTTTATACTCTGTTTATTATTGTTTTTTAGTCATGAGGTAAGAATCCATCAGTTTACATGCAGCAAGAAAAGGGAATGCAAACAGGCTGTAAATTGAACAACTAGCTTGAAATATTAGTGTTAAGAAATTGCTTTGGATTGCTGTAAAATGTCTTTCATCTTGTTTTTTTTGATGTGTGGCAACTGACTTTGTTGTAATTACTTATTAATGGTGTAATGGATATACCGTTGGGCATAGATTTAGCTTTCCTGCTACCACTGTCTCACGCAGAACACAGAGATGGTATCAAACATACAAATTGCAATGCTATTTGATTGTAGTAATGATTAGGAGTGTTGCAACATCTAGACCATATCTGTGGTTTGTGCCCATCGAGTAAGATATTGGCAGCAGTGTTCAGATTTGGTAACATTTGGCCATTAAGGCAAGACTGCAGGCTAGGCACTGTGTTTCATCACTGGATCTGCAGCACAATCCTTAAAATATACTGCTTTAGATTTTTGTACATAGCAAATGTTCATGGTGTTACTTATGTGTGAATAAATTAAAGGAAGATTTTTTAAAAAATATTAGATTGTGATCTGGCCTACAGAGATAGTGATTTGAACAGTAAGAAGGAAAACTTTCCACTTTTGTTTTAAGCTAGGGAAGTGGATTCAAATGTGAACTGCAGGGTAGAAATAAATAAAAGCTAGACAGTGCTTGTTCCTGAACCAATTGAAGGAAAAGGTGATGCTCACCTTTTACTAATAACATTTATTGTTGATATTAAGGATACTGTGTACTTAGGACAGAATGAAATGAGTTACATTTGTGCCACTGAACTTGAATACAAATGTGTATGCCAGCCTGTCTCTTTTAATACATGTATACATTTCCCCTGAAGTTAATGGAAGAGTATGCATACACTGAACCCTTGAAAACTGGTCTAATATTTTCTTAATTACAATTGTGCTTCATTGGTTTTTACATAAATGCCCAAAGGTTTGGATACGTCTGTTTTGCTACAGACGTGAACTGAAGTTCTTGTTTTCTTTTCAATCTGCTAGCTTCTTAAAGGAATATTTTGTAGCTTGAAAAGCAATTTAGGAGAGCTGTTTCAGAAATGTGTTCAACTACTTTTTTATAGGAACCATCCTGAGGCTAAAAGGGGCAATCTTGAGAATGGCTTTTTTGGACACCACAGGGTCTTTGGTCCCACCAGCACATGAACCCTGGAGAGAA
This sequence comes from Origma solitaria, assembly GCA_013397895.1. Taxonomy (NCBI): domain Eukaryota; kingdom Metazoa; phylum Chordata; class Aves; order Passeriformes; family Acanthizidae; genus Origma; species Origma solitaria. The sequence continues at coordinate 2,216,154 of VZRL01003241.1, forward strand.
CACAATGTTCCTGAAGATAAAGATGAAAAAGAAAAAGCAAAAAAACGACGACCTGTCTCAGTGTCCCCTTCTTCCTCTCAGGAAATCAGTGAAAACCAATATGCAGTGATATGTTCAGAAAAGCAAGCAAAAGTTATCTCACTGCCATCCCAGAACTGTATTTATAAGCAAAATATAACAGAGACTTCTTTTGTTCTTCGTGGAGACATAGTGTCGTTGAGTAACAGTATCTGCCTTGCATGTTTCTGTGCCAATGGACATATTATGACTTTTAGGTAAGACCTGTTTGATAGTAACTTAAGTATAAAAAGAAGAAATAGTCTTCTGCTACACAGAAAGCTTCCTGTTCCATAGGATGATGAACTAAAAAAACCCAAAAACATTCACTCAGGGTTGATGATTCTCTAACACTTGAGCCTGGAAAATTTTGATTGCACATTCCTATTAGTTATGCCTTTAACACATTAAAAAGTTTACCACTTTAGCTCAAGCCACCCTGATTCAACTCATAATTCGAAATGCGTGATATGGATCCATGAGTTGAAGTTTGTCTAAAAGCTGAATTTACTCATTGATGGAGAAAACTGCCTTGAGTCAGACCTTTAGCTTGTACCTGACCAGAGCTCTGCCTATTTTTGTGCAGCTGTTTGCATCACACTCATGCCTCAGTTCTAATATTTTGTTGTGTACTTTGCTTGCATCTTAAAGGCCTTAAACTCAGGCTATGAAGGCAAGATTAATTGCTAGTACTTGTATGGTAATAAGTCATCTAGAGTGAGGGGTTTATGTTGAGTTTAAATGTGTAGTAGTAGTAATATTTAAATATGCGTAACATGTCACCGATGTAATTTTCATGTTCTTTAAGTGCTGTTTTGTTCTGAACAGCAGTGTGTATGTACTTACACCCTTGCACCTGCAGTTTAGCTGTGGCTTAATGATAAGATGAATGTGGAACATGGCCATATAAATATTGTGCCAATAAAGTTCCTAAAAGGTTATTTTTAAGGTTCCCAGAAGAAGCTTTCAGCTTGGAAAATTCTGTAAAAAGCACTTCTTTAGGAAGTTTTTAGGAGCAAAACTAAAACAGATACAATCAAAACTTGTTTTTTAATTGTAGTATGTAAGTCTGAAACTCCATTGATGTATATCCCATGTTTTATATTTTCTAAACATCTCTACAAAATGCCGCTCACCTTGCAGGACAAACAGTATTGTTTTCCTAATTAAAACTAAACTTAGTAATGTTCAAATACCATATATTCAAACAGATCCTGTCTTCTTTAGGATTCATGTCATTTTCTAATGATCTCTGCATATGTGCTAAATTTTAAATGCTGAATTGTTACCTTGTGGGGAAGTTGGACAAATTGCTGCTGGGGAGTGAACCTTACACGCAGCTTGTGTGAAGTTGTCAGAGCCCTGGATCATACCCAAGATGCCCAATACTTATCTACTGATATAAATTCAGATAGGACTTAGTAACAAACAAATCTGTAACAGAAACGATGAAGATGCTCTCATGGATGTCACACTTGTCCTATCTGATCTAATGTTTTTGTGTTTTGAAGCTGTAAGAATGTTTTATCTTGCCATTGATCTGAAGCAAAACACTTCCCTGTTACTGACGCTCTCTCAGGAATATTCTTATTTTAGATACATGCATGGCAGAGGTGTCGTATCTTGGTGATATGCTTACAAGAGAGTATTGCTTTTTATTTCTTGCTTTTAAAACTTGCCTCCAAAGGTAATCTCAGCATCATGCAAAAAAAGAAAAAACAAAACAAGACAACCTGACACCGTTGTGTTTACTACATCTTTCTTTGAAAAACTTCACTTTGCCCCTTTGCTGCTTTTTTAGTGCCTAGAAATAATAATCTTATTTGGATTGTGTCTGCAGCAAAAGCTATTCATTGTATTATTGGGACATTTGCAGCTAGCAACTTTTGTAAATTTTTTTGTGAGAACTTCACCAGGGGATGTTTGAGACAGTGGTTTATTTTGGGTTCTGCTTGTCAAGAAATTAGGTATTTTGTCCCTTCTTGCTTGCACTTATTATTACGTTGAGAGAGAGGAATGTTTGGTAGAGGACCATTGTTTTAGCCCAAGTGTCTGTTCTTCAGTAGATTGGTGCAGTAAGTTCTGCAGTTACATGTACAGAATCAGAAAATACAAGGTAAGCAAACTTTGCTCTAAGAGGACTTTCTCCTAAATATCTAGACAGAAAAAAAGAAGGAATTAATTCATAGGGTTGTTTGAGTCTTCTGAATTCTGCTTTCCTTTGACAGCACACCCATGTATGTTTCAAAATATTCTCAAGGAGAGATCTTTTAGACTTGTATTTTTAGTCAAGGAGAAATTATTAACCTGAGAGAAGAAACAGGATGTTTGATTGTAAACTCTTTGTAGACACTTACCAAAATACCTTGGTAATTATTAAGTAATGCCTAATTTATTAAATACTGAATTTGTGATTTTCATGCTCAGACTATAATTTAAAAAAATGTTTTCAAATGCATCTGTGGTGCAGATGTTTACATTTTACTCTTGAGGTGCTGCCTTGAAAAACCTCATATTTTGAGATTCTGTAACGCCATTAAATTTTATCAGTTTATGTGGTAATCGTGGATGGTGAAGATAAAAAATTATGTATTGCAGTTTAAAAATCAGCCATTTGATCACTAATAGACATTCCTGCTATATTTAATGGTTTTTAAAATTCTTTTCCTTAAGTTTGCCCAGTTTAAGGCCATTGTTGGATGTATATTACCTGCCACTCACCAATATGCGGATAGCCAGAACTTTCTGCTTCACCAATAATGGACAAGCACTCTATCTTGTCTCACCAACTGAAATACAGAGGCTCACCTACAGCCAAGAAACATGTGAAAATCTTCAGGTAATGAATTTCTTTTAAAAATCACTTTTTTTTTCTTAGATACACTCTGAGCTGAGCACTTGGGCTCTTGTGCTTTATTTTTTTTTTCCCCTTTTGTTCTTCTTCACTCTGGAGTCTGATTCCAGATGAATCACTTCTACCTTAAATTTTTGTTTCATCCATGCTATTGTAGCTAAATCAGTTTCTTAATTTCGTTTTGATCAACAGGAAATTTTCTCCTTTAGCGTGCAGTTAAAATTCCCTTGATCAATTGGCACTGGGGGAGGAATGTACTGACACAAGTGGGGAGTGCTAACTCAGGATATTTGAAGAAAGCTATTATGTTGCAGGGATATTAACAGCTTGAAAAATTCTCAGTCATGCTTCAGTATGGCAGTTGTATAGAATAATGAAATAGTGGAGACGCAGGCTCTGCTTTGGTGCTGCTGTGTGGATATTAGTATTTGTAGATACAGTTTCAACAGCACAAAGTCCAGAGTCTTGCCCAAGTTGTTGAGGGGCAAATACAGCTTTACTTGAATGCATTTCTCTGCTTCTGAATTCCATGAGCTCTAAGCTTGCAACCATCTGAAGCAGATGGTTTGCACATATTTCTTAATGTGTTTTTATTTTTCTGTTTCCCACATCACCTTGGAAAGACAGATGCCCATTAAAGCATATTTATTTTGAAATTCAAATCTATTGAATAAATCCTGAAAGTGGAAGAACATTCTGTTCTTTTTAATAATTTATGGCTTTTTATGTCTCTTTGTCATTGCATAGGAAATGTTGGGTGAGCTCTTCACTCCTGTGGAAACACCAGAAGCTCCAAACAGGGGATTCTTTAAAGGCCTGTTCGGAGGTGGGGCACAGTCACTTGACAGAGAAGAACTCTGTAAGTTATTATTAATTGTTCTTTTTTTGGTATTTCTACCCAAGGAAGCCAGTGATTCACGATAAATGTACTACTTGTGTTGATAGAACATTACATTTGTAAAGAGGAAAGTAAAATAGGGAATGACAAATACTTTTTCATAGTTTTTTGTTGTACACCTTACCCACAAGATCAGAAAAGCTTGGTATGTTTTTTCACAGGTTCTTTTATCTCATTTTTTCAGCAGTAGATTAGTTGTCCCACTTCTCCTTTTATAATCTAATTTTTATTCATCTTTATGAAACATGTAGCACTGACCATAATTTTATTTATGCTGGTAAACTGAAAGGGACTGTTTTTAGAAAGTGCTATTCTGGACAGTGAGAAAATTGAAACTTCACTCTACTTCAATTATTTGCAAGATTTTCCTCATTTTAGGTGTGCAGAGGTGCCTTAGGAATGAAAGCAAGGACAGAACTGTATGATATTTTAATTCAATCCTATGTTTACAGGACAGTAAAATTCAGATTTGGCAAAATTTTCATTGCTTTATCATTTTCACCTTTTTTTTTTTTGTTACAGCTCTTTTTTCCTGTGGTGGCATTCAGTACTTTTATATATATAAGGAAAATAGCTTCCATTTATTCAGATATTTGCTAGATGCAACACCATATTATGCAAGCTTATTTTTAAGAACCATTTTCTCATTAACGTCAAATGTATCTGGTAAAGTGGACATGGTGCCCTGCCAATCCTTTCTTTTGTGATGGTTCTTTTGACCTCTACAATAAAAATTAAATTATACTTAATTACGTGTGCCTGTACATTTTGAGAAAATATCAGGTATTTAGAGGTCACTTTCTATATTAAAGATTTATTTTGTGAGTGTGTATATATGTATGTATGTATATGTAATATTATGGAGGGTTGGTCAAATATTCCAACAGAAAAAATTATGTGCACAAATTATAGTTTAATATGACTGGGATGGGGAAAAATACCTTGTAACTTTAGAAGCTATCTCCTTATATAATTTCAAGTTTCCACCATTAATTTTGGCTTGGATCTTCAGAAGGAAAATAGTATTGAATGGAAGGAAAAAAAGCCTAATGAATTATAGCCTGAAAAGTGAGTTCAGTGTCAGTTCAAAAGACATGTGAGAATGTCTTTAAGTAGCTATAATTACCATGAGGGTCACAGCCAAATCTGTAATACGTGAAATTATTTCTCTTTCTTATTTTGGGAATTCACAGGAAGATGCTTAACTTAAATGTAAATCATTCTTAATAGGAGCATAAAATAAAATCAGAAAATCTTGAAATACTGCATCAAAACATATTAACAAGTTAATAGTATTTTTCCTAGAGGTAGAAAAAAGAAAGCATTTAAACCATATTTCATTTTTTAAAACAAACACTCAAATTTCTGTAGTATATACAATTCTGTATGAGATTGGCACCTCCATTAATGTCTAGATTGAACTGGGTGGCTGATGTCCAATTATGAGCAAAGTCGATGTAGTAGATGCCATCACTGGAGTCTGGAGCCCTTCAGCTGACCATTTCTGCTGATTTGTTCTTACAGCCACACTGTCTTCTTAGGATTTACATTACTTTTTTTATTTTTTTGCAAGATTTTTACAGTAATGACAGCATAGACACCTAATATTGAGGTGTCTATCTAAAATTGAACTTCAGTCAAAGGAAACTTCTGCTGGTGGAGTCATGCTGGCCTATATTTTCAAAATTATCCTGCTTTGTCTGTTGAACTCAAAACAAATTCCATGTGAAATAAGCTATGTTATGCTAATGAAGTGTTTTTTTAACATATCTGTTGATGAACATGAGAATTTTAATTTCACACTTGAGCTGTGAAGAGGTTAGTTTTATAACCTGCCTGGAAACTTGAAAATATGTTTGAATATCTCAGTTTTAATGTAGTAACATCTCCTAATGTAGAGTAGTGAGTGTTGCTCATAGTCACACCTACAATTAGGTGTTTGGTCTCCACACAAACAAATGACATCTCTTTATAAACTAGTTTCATGGATATTTATATAATAATGATGATAGAAAAACTTACTGTTCTGTTTTTGCTGCTTTTGCAAATGCCTCCAGTTGGAGAATCAGCATCTGGGAAGGCATCAAGGAGTCTTGCCCAGCATATTCCAGGACCTGGGGGTATTGAAGGTGTCAAAGGAGCAGCATCTGGTGTAGTTGGTGAACTAGCACGAGCCCGGTTGGCACTGGATGAAAGAGGACAGAAACTGGGAGAACTGGAAGAAAAAACTGCAGCCATGCTTTACAGTGCTGATTCTTTCTCGAAACACGCTCACGAGGTATGTTAAACTGAATATGAAGCTGATTGTCAAATAAATGCAAGTTCTGCAAGCGACTGCTCTGCAAAGGCATGTTAGAGGTATCTAAGGGCATGCAGTGTCACTGATAAAGGATGCTTCCCTTTCATCTATCAACTGTTACTCCTGGCAATTTAAGTACTAATGTAAACAGCTTTGTCTCGTGGCATGTTGGTGCAGAGCATGCAGTCTGCTGGAGTGGCATGTCACCTTCTAAATGTGCAACTCAGTTCCCGTTACTGAAAAAATTACTTATTGTCACGGAATTAGTAAGAAGAGTAGTGCTTTATGTCAGATTCCTGCTGTCCTTAAGAAAGATCCTGTTGTATGCAAACCTCTTGAGTGCGAGTTAGGTTTTTTTTTTCCCTCAGTAACCACATAGGATGGCTGTTCTCGTCCATTTTCATGCCGACTTCTTTACACGCCCTAAAGTTCTGTGCAACCTCCCCATTCTCTCAAAAATGTCTTTTTCTGAGGCTAGATTATCAGGAATGATGCTACCATTAGAAAACTCATCATGCTAAACCCTCAGTGTTCAGCAATGTTGTTGTTGCAGCTTTGAGAAGCTTGCTAAAGTCCTTCTTTCTCATGCTGTTTTGTGAGCGTATTGTTTGTGTCGTGCATTTTGGTACATTATAGAAACAGTAATTAGAAATTGTTTTTTGTTTTTTTAGATGATGTTGAAGTACAAAGACAAGAAGTGGTACCAATTCTGATGATGCTCATCAATTGCATCTGTTTGATTTTGTCCTGATGAAAAAAATCTTGTTTTTTCATTAGTTTTGGCAGGACCACTGAAATTTAAAGGAGTATTCACCATCGGATACTGTTGTTTCCTAGCACAAATGACACACTGTTTTACCTCAGTCATGGCTTTAACTGAGGAGCTTTATATCTAAGAAACACACACACACAAAAAAAACTTGAGTGTTTCTTAGCTGTTGGTTAGCACAGAGTTTGAACAGAGAAGGTAACTGGAACATGTGGAAAAGGGAGTAAGGGGAAAATGTGGTGAGATGGGCAGGGGCAATGCAGGGTCAATCCTGTGTTAATATTTCATATGCCAAAAGTTTTTGTGCTACTGTAATTGCTGCCAGTGTTATACCCTCCTGTAAGGAGAGGCAATAAATCAGGGGTCCAAGAGCTGGAATCAAGTTGTTTGTCTTTCTGGACAGTAGCTGATTTACAATTACCCTCTCTAGGACTCGTTATATTTCCCATTATTATTGAAGAAGAGTTGAAGTTCGCTGTCACTTCTTTCATTGGAAAAGCTGGAAGCTTGGAAGATTTCTTATTGAAAATTGTATACATAGTTGACCTGTGCATAGTCTTTTCTTGGACCCCTGATCTAGTATTCTTGTATTCACATCATGTTCTATGACGTGCAAAGCAAAAGAATACATAATTTTTGCATTAAAAAAGTCAAGTGAATAATATGACTGGAATGTGTCATGCTGGGAGTTTTCATTTGTGTTATGGCTGTGCAATGTGAAATGTGGTAACATCTTCCTTGTGGTAAGAATTCTTCAACTTTTGTTCAGTTAAATATTATTTTTTGCCAAAAATTGTTATTGGTTCAGGTTGTGTAACATTTAGAATTGGCTGTGGGTTCCAGTCATGCTGTGAGTTTTTATAAATGTTTAACAGAATGTATCTTTACAGCCATTAATTGAAATAGGTGAGATAGTTTTGCTCAAAACTTAAGTTCTAGATGCCCCTTTAGTCCTTTACTATGAAATCAGATAACCTTGGACTCAGGTTTTCAAAGTTTTACACACCATGGAGGTGCTGATGCATGAATAATGGCAAGCAAGCATCTAATACTTAATAATTGTCAGTAGGTTGTTCAGAAAATCTCTAAGTTCTGCTAGTAGAGCTATTTCACAAGTACCTGTCTCAGCCCCACCCACACTAAAGGCAGTTGGCCTAAAGTTGGGATTTACTCTCTTAAAGCAGTGTCTGCAGTGTAAGCAGTAGTAAAGTGTGCACAAAAACTTTAAGAATTGGTGAAATAATGTTCAGTTTGGGTGAGGTAAATAATACAGCTGACCTAATTTATAATGGCTACTGCACTAAAGGTGTATCAGTGTGAATTACCAGAGCTCTTTTTAAAAGAGAGGATCCCTTAAAATAAATGCTTGCATTTCAAAAATTCATTTAGACCGTTTTTCTCAAAGTAGGAATAGTTACTGATTGGGTTTGTTTTATAGAAAGAAGTACTTAGAAGCTGATAAGTCTGCGCTTTCTGAAATTAATCACTTGGGTTTGCTTCTCCAAGCATTGCATTTTGTGTGCTTTTTTCACAAACTTTCTGAATGTTCCCAAAGCAAAACCATGGTTGTATTTGTATTGTGATGTTGCAGGTACACAGATAAGGCAACCTTACAAAACACCTAAAGGATGCAAAATATTGAAGTTACTTCTGGTTGTTAAATCCCTTTTCAAATGAGAGGCAAATGTGTTTGGGGTTTGTAGCACAAACTGATAAATTTTCTCACTTTATGTATAGCAACATTTAATTTAAAAAGACAATTGAATTGTGTTGCCAGTATGAGGGCATGCCCTGCTATGTCCACTGTTCAAAGAACTTAACAAATGAGAATGTGACAAAGCAAACAAGCAGTATTACGATTTTTGATGGCTCTGTCCCATAACTACTGAGGCAATGTTTACTTGAGTTACTTTACTCAGTTTGCCATGCAATATTTGCCTCTGCATGTTAATTTATTTTTCGTTGTCTAATTAATGCATATTTAACACCATTTGTGAGACATCGAGGTAGAAGAAGACTAGATAAACTACTACCCATATCATGTCCAATAAAACCCACCCTAGTGGCACTTGTCCCCTTCCTTGTCTCACATTTATAAATTGAGAGGACTCATTATTATTTGACCTGGTGAAGATAAACTATATTTCAGGATAAGAGAATTCTGGGAAATTAATCTGATCAGGCTCTGAGGGAGAGGATTGTAAAAGTATTCTTCAACAAATTATGTTACCATTCAGTGGAAGATGACCTTGGCTTGAAAGGAAAGCATACTTAGCTTTCTCATCAAGATGCATTTGACAACCACCAGCAAGCAAAAAAAAAAAGAGACAATGAGAGACCATCTGCCAGTACAAGAAGAGTAGTGGCTTATTTAGTGTTAAAGAATCTATCATAGTTGAATCTCTTCTGTTGCTTATGTTCGGGGCATGCTTCTAGATATGAAGACTAATGACAAGATTGTTCATGAGATAAACACACAAATGGTCAATAAAAGGGGCTATGTACAATTTTAGTCTAAAATGTTACTTTTTCCTTCCCAATGGAAGGAAGGTGATCATACACACATCATTGCATCTCATTGTGCTATTGGTGGTGCACCTTTTGTACAGCAAAGTATATTGAAATTCTTGTGGGGAAGCACCCCGGGTTTTTTTGCTAGCATTTTAGTTGTGTGAAATTTTTTAGAGTGTCTGGAAAACTATAAAATACAATGGAGCTATTACTTTTTTTTTTAAATGAAAATAAGAAACTACCTGCTGCTACCTATCTGTTTATATGTAGTGTGTCTCATTAGGAACTGTAAACTGAAGAAACTTTTCTTCACCTTAGTCCCACCAAATCGTAACTTTTGAATCCTAGTATGTGTAAATATGCGTGTATTCCAAATCAGTCTGAAAGTGTTACACCACAGGCATCTCCAGTGATTTGTTCTTCAGCAGTCAGTTATAAAGTATAGTAATATATAGCTGTGTTCCTTGTCCGTCTTTATGCAAAGTTTTTGTGCCTGAGGTGGTACTTGCATGGCAGGTGATACTGGAAAGCTACATCCAAAGGAGGATTTTTGGAAGCAAGTTCATTTTCTTTTTTTTTTTTTCCTTTTAGTTTTCCTTTTATTTTCCTTACTGGTTTTTTGTTGTTTGGTTTGGTTTTTGGGGTTTTTTTATGGTATTTTGGTTTGGTTTTGGTTTTTTTTGGAGGGCTGGGAATTTGTTTGGCTTTGTTTCCTTTTTTTTTCTTTGCTTAATTAATGGCACTGATCTTACCTGAACTCTTAAACTTGAATTTTTCCTGCACTTTAATTCAATCATGGTATTTTATTCCTTAATTTAGTTTCTGCATTTGTGCAGTTCAGGTTCATTATTTGTATATAAACACATATGTTCAATAAAGACTTTAGAACAGGTTACTTTCAGGCACCTTTGCTAATTATGTGATTTATTTAGAATGTGTGTTTTCTTAGCAAAATATGTATATACAATATAGAATCTAATGAAAGGCACGTATTCTGTGTCAGCATTCAGTTTATAAATTACTGCAACACTTTCACATTTGTTACTAGATAATACAAAAGAAATCTGTTATATTTATACATACTGCTTAAGAATATACTTTTAGTTTTAAATAATTTTTATATGTACACTTCTACCTTTAATTTTAAAAAGACTTACGTTCAAGTTTTAAGTCAAAGTACTTAAAGTATGTATATTATCCATAGAAGTTGTTTTAAGCTTATGAATACATTCATATCTCATATCGAGATGATACAATTACTAAGCGATGAAAACAAATAGCCCATATTGCTTTGCAGAAAATAATCAGTTATTTTTACCTCCCATTTTGAACATTCTTAAACAATTCTCCAAGTATGGAGCAGGAAGATAGGGAACTAGCTTAATATAAAAGTTTTATCAATAGCTGCAGTCCATGGCTGACTGGTTTTCTACAGTTGGGGTTTTTTTCTGGTACACACGTGAGACTTTTTTCAGCTCTATTTCTTGGACTTTTAAAATTCTCCAAAACTGAAGTGAGGTTTGTCCAATAAACATTTTCTTTGAGTAATCTGTGTATTTTGGTTATACATCAGCTCTTTACATGTAAATCAGGGTTGGGTTTTATGTGGGTTTGTTTTGATTTTTTTTGTGTCCAAAACATGCGTTGGAAAACTTAAAGGGTCTGTGGCTGAAGTGCCCTCTACCTTCTCCTCATGGATTCACATGTGCGGGTGAGCACTGACTGCAGCCTGAGTCTGGTGTGGGAGGGAAGGACTGCAGTGCCCTGTCGCCCTCTCCAAGTAGAAGGGCAGCTTGGCAGTTGAATCTTTCCTTGTGCCAGCCAATTTCCTGGATAATCCATGTGAATCTTTTTGGGTGGATGTTGATAGCTTTGCTACTACCACAAAATCGTCAAATACTCTGTAGACAGAAATTAATGTTTGAGGGGTGGAAGTGAGCAGGAACAGAAGAAAAAGGTATTGTGTAGGTGAATCAGCTAAACCAATTTTACTTCAATTTTCATTGAAAAGGTAACCTGGGCAAATTTCTTCTTCTTAAGCCCATTATAAAATGTGCTATATATCTACCTTATTACTGTTTCAAGCCAGATGAGTGTACTGTTTCTGGGTTCTTTTACACCTTACAGAGTTTAGACTTAAAGATGTGGGCATTCATTTTTAAAAAGTGAAAAAAAAAAAAGGGAGAAGAGAAATGATGCAGAAACACCAAACAATCAAATGAAAGATGTCAGTCAGTATTTCTTTTAGTATTTCCATGTGCACCTAGAAACGTTTAAACTAACCTACAGCTGTAGGTTACTTTTACACTTGTATTTCTTTTTGTTAGTACCTAAGTTACATAATACAAGGCAAATAACTAGAAGTTAAACTGTTTCCGTTGAAAACATGTAAGGAGTTGTATGTGGATTACCACCACTACCATTCAGTAATAGGTGATGGAAAGGGAGAGGGGTGGGAACATGTTTTAAATATTCCCTTTTAAAACAGAATTGTAAATAAGCAGTACTGTGTTATTTTAGACCTGAGCTCTGCTATCTCTAGTGGTTAGAACTAGGAAAACATGCTGCTTTCTAGTTATGCTGCTGTTTCATTGTACCAGCACCATGGGGGAAAAAAAAATACATCCGTAAATTTTTCTAACATTGCCCACTCCTGGGTAAGCATGCTTGATGTGTAGCAGTTCTCGTTTATGTATATGTTAGTGTGTACATGTGTGTTTTCTTTTTCCCTTATGTTCATTGCAACTTATTCTTCAGTTAAGTCTTGCTGAGCCCCACTAGCTCTTCTGAGGATGATTACTGGAATATGCATTTTTAGGTAGGGTTGCAAATCCATCTGTCTACAAATATAGTTTCATATGAACTGCAAACTGTACTGTTACAAACTCAACTATGTTAGATTGCATAGAGTTATTTTACTTACATGTACTTGGACTGAATTATGTCATCATAATGAAGTAAAAAAATTAAGTATGGAATATTTTTGTAAATAAAAATACCTGTGCAGCTGGTATTTTAAATTTAAAATGTATTATACATTAATGTTTCAGAAAAAAATGTTCATATATGTGTATATGAATGTGTCATTATGCTGAAGGGCTCTTGATTGGGCAAAATAAACTATTCAAATCTCTCCTGGAATGAGTGGAGTTTACTCCTTTTCTTCCTGACCAGTTGTTTTCCTGCTGGCCGGAGCAGGAGGAAGGTGTGAGCTGTGCGTTATGACGAGCAGAGCAGTGTGTGCTGGAAGCTCTGGCAGCCAGGCTGACAGGGGCAGCCCTTAAGGAGCCCAAGAGGTGTGAAATGGTTCATGTGCAGTGATGTCCCCAAGCGTGTCTAAAAACTCTCTGAAATGTGCATGCTGCTGGTGGCAATGTGAAGTCCTATTATCTTTTTAAGCTACCAGAAAAGTTAAGATCATTCATTGTACAGACTCGGTAAATCAAAGTATTTTTTGTAGCTGCATTTTGTCAATGTTTATGAAGTAAACAATCCAGCGCGTATGGGGAGAAGAGATGAAACTGATTTTTTTTTTCTTCCCCATATTTACAGTACAGCAGATGTATTATGTTCTTGGATTGAGGCTCAGCTTTGCTACTAGACCAGTTTCTAGCTTGCAGCCTATTAAACTTGCTATCTTTTGCTGTTGGGGAGAGAGGGAAACACAAACAATCTACCTTTGTAAACATATTCTCAATGATGGGGAAATGATGAATCCAAAGAGAGGCTTGGGCAGTAAATCTGAGAAGTGCAATTACTGTACCTTGGAGAAATTTTTGGAATCTCATGATGTCAAATAGCAAATTATTTCACTGCTGGTTATTTTAGTGAGAACACAGTTTCATCTGTGGGAAAAGTCTGCTAGTTCTAGATTTCTGTGTTCTTGTTTTGTTTTTTCTTTAATATCTGATAGTTACACATAATGAGCTGGAAGCTCTGCGGTGCATGGAGTTATAAATAGGATAATGCATTGGAATGAAAAAATTGTTTTATCTTCAGTTTAATTGGATTGAAGATATTTGGAGCTGTCACACTGCCTCCAGCTACTCGCTGGCTCTGGTAGTCTCCAATAAAAGTAAAAAAGCTCCAGTAAAAGTAGCTGCCTCCCTATGGGTACTGTGGGACTGCACAGATCAATGGACTAACAAGAGGGGAGCGCCAGAGTGAGGTTGCAAAGTGAAGCACTTTGATTTAGTGAAACTCAGGATTTGATGAGACCTATATTAAAACTTGGTTCCTTTGCACATCATGTGTTTCAACAGTTTTGGTGCCAATGTACTGTAAACTAAATGCATTTAAGGCCTACAGACCTATGATTATATGCCCATCAGTCATTTCCTTACCCAGATTTTTTATTGGGAATTCTCATCTAGGCAGGGTCACTGAACTGGCCCCTCCTTGTTGCCCACTGGCCTGTGGGTGCTCAGTGGTATCCCTGACCTTGCCTGGTCAGCCAAGCAAGAGGGACTGTCTGTTTCCTCCCCCAGGAGAAAAGGTTGCAGGCTTGCTGGAGCCATCCCAGTCTGGCCTAAGGAAATGGGATGTTTTTCCCCACAGTCCAGCACTGAGATAAACCCACAAGAGCAGGATGTCAGCAAGCACCAGTTTCTCACCTCCTAGCTTGGTGGCTAATTTTTCACAATGTGTAATTAATGCTCCCTCAGTAAGGGCTTGGGGGCTTGCATATGCAACTCATTAGAGTAGCAGAGTTCTTCTCAGTTGCTGTAGCAAACAGTTTTCTGTATTTTTCAGCCACAGGAGACAATCTGGGCTAAGGCTTGTGCTCAGGCTACTCAGCAGGAGGAAGCTGTACCCACCTCCACTGCCCTAGCTGAGACCTGGGGAATGCTCCTTTAGCCGCAAACACTCATTTAGAGCTGTTGGATTCCAACACAAGAAGGGCTGATGGAGGACTGCAGCAAAGCCACAGTCAAGATAAATTGGAAAGGTTGATGTGTTTTGGAGCAGGTAACTGCATTTCTATATCTTGCTGCAGTCACAGTGTGAGCAGGACTTGACAGAGAGTTGAGTATTTGAAGAGGTTTGTAATCAAAATGTCAGACTGTGCTTATGTTTTGATAAGTTTACAAACTCCTCGGTCTAATTAAGCAGACATAATGAGAAATTTTATATAACTGTGATTTCTGTGGTGCAAGACACTCCTTGAAAGAATAATGTGGAATGCAGTCTCCCGTGACAGAGAGAACAGAAAACAATTTCAAGCTGGTATCCCCTAACTCTCTTGTGCACCTGCAACTCTCTTAGCACCACTTGAGTTAAGTACTTTTTATCTGAGTGTTAGTGTCACCTTCTGACTGTGATGCTTTTTCTTCCAGGATCTCCAAGGACACAGCACACTGGTCCAGGGTCTCATGAGACTTCTCTTCTTTATGGTTGCTATCTTCAGACTGAGTATGCACATGTCTGTTGTTCAAGATGTATGTCAGAACTTAATTTATGTAAGGAAGAACTGTTGTGTTTTTCTCTTTTAAATGTCTCCTATGAAAGGGTTAGAAGAAGGACTAATCAAGGTCATTGCACAGGTTTTCTTTTTAATATGCTTAAACTCTAAGTCAATTCTTGCTATGAATTTAAGGCCCTTTATATCCCTTTTTACCTTTAGCAGAGCAGTTTCTGGCTGGGTTTTAGAGTTCCTAAGCACTTCACAGATTTTTTTTTTTTCAAGACATTCTGGAAATTAATTCTGTATTCTACTGTTTCAGTTAAACCCCTTTAAAAACATCCTTTTTTACACATTTCAAAATATAATTTGTTGTCAGAGCAGGATCCGTGGAAGTTGCATTGACTTCTAGAGCTTCCCCTCATTTTTAAAAGGCCAGTAGTTGGTTTGGCTTCATGTCTGGTACACAACTAGTTGTTCTTGTTAGGATTCTCCTGGAAGCAGCTGCTCACTCTCCAGTAGTCTAGTTATGCTGCCTGAACCAGTTTTGGCAAGTAGCTTATGGGCTGTAGTCACCAATGCACAGTTTCTCTAGGTAAAGAAAATTGAAGAATACTTTAGTATGGCTGAGGTTATGAGGCTCTAACACCAGTATCACAACTACTTGAAAGTATTTAGCAGATTATGCCCTAAGGGACAATAGGAAATCTCTCCCTGTGCCCTCTGCAGGGAACAGTGCAACCTCTTGGGATTTGCATCACGTTGGACCTGGGGAGCATTGCATCTGATATTTTTCACTATTTTATTATATTTCCATAGTAGGAATGGGGATGGCTGAAACGGATGCAGAGTTCAGTGAGAGTTTTAACTCAGACCATCAAGAAAAGAATAGATGTTGTCTTTCAAAATACAAAGTGACAGGGATTGGCCATTTAGCACATCCTGGAGAGCAAATTTCAAGCCTGAAAATCCCACTCCTTGTGATTTAACCTGGGGAAAAGGCAAAGTGTATGTGAATAATGGTAGTTTGCTGTATTCCCCCACTGGACTGATGGGAAGCGATAACCTAAAATTTCTCCTGTAGCTGTTGAAGGAATTTCCTTATATTTGCACTATAAGCAATAAGGTTGTCATTTGCTCTCAGTCAGAGTATGAGTTGCACGTATTGCTGTATCGTTGAGCTGCTATTCTTGGTCTACTACCTGATTGTTGCAGGCAGTGTAAAAACATGGAAAAAAATGTGGATCTGAGCTTGTGGTCTCGTAGGCTTCAGTCTGGTAAAAGAATTTGCAGCATAGCTCAGAGAGGCAAGGAGGCAGAAACAAGAAAGAGGCTTGAGCTGGTTGGCACAGCACCAATTATCTTATGGACAATTTTTTGCAGCTATTGTTCTAAAGAAAGGCTTTTAAGAATCCATTTAAAATGAGAAAAACTGGTGGTTTGTGCATTTACAGGGAGCTGCTCCCTAACATAAACAGCATGGAAAAAGAGAAGTTGGACTGTTTGAAAAATCTAACCAGGAATTGTAGTGTTTGGCATAATTCACTGCTCATGAGAGACCTGGAATCCCACTGAAGGAACAGTGGTAGCTCTGGAGGGGACAGGGTGCTGAGAAGGCAATGGACATGGAGACAAGCTGCTTGCATTTGCTGCTCTGGAGTAGAGGGAAGGCAGCACAGGGGGAGGTGACAAACCTGACAGCAGGCTCTGAAATTACTTCTGTGGATGTGCTGTGTAGGATGACATTTGTCAGAATTAGAGGGAAGTATCTAAATGAGCACCAGTGTGAAGCTTTATCATGGATGTGACAGGATTTTCTTTAGAAGAGGTGCACAGAAAAGGGCCCATGAGGCAGCAGGCAGCCCCACTGTCAGCACCTGGGGAGAGCAGCTGGAAATGATGCCTGAGGAGACACCTGCTTGACCAGAGGACCTGTGTTATCCCAGGCATCACTTCACATATGGATGCTACTAGACATGGGCCATGTGTTTCCGGTCACACCTGGAGCAGACCTGTGGCTTGTGACAGCCCAGGAGTGACTGGCCTCAAATTTGTCTGGCAGCCAGGCCGAGGAGAGCACTGACCCCACGGCTCTTCTTTTGGTGGTGAGAAACCGAGAGCCAGTCTGACATTGCTGCCTTGGCCCCTGAATCCAGACCAGAATCTCTGTCCTCCTCAAAGTGATGCCAGTGCGGTTCTTGTCCTTTGCAGTTGGTGGGAGGTGTCTCAGGTAGCCGTTGTGTAGTCCTGCTGGCTTCTCTGATTCTGACATTCAGATTCTGAGCCCCGAGATTTTCCAAGGAAGCTCTGAACTGAATGTGAAGATACAGCCTTTGATTTTACAATTCTTTTTTTTTTTAAAAAAGACCACTGCTCTAGGCCAAATTAATTGCCAGTGTTTCTTAGTGTAAGAATGCAGCTTCCGTCAGTGTACTGATATGTGGCCACATGTGTCCAAAGGGCACTGCAGATGCAAACACTCTCTGGTGCAAAGAAATTGAGTGGCAGGGTGCCCTTCCTTTTGGCCTCAGAGCTGCAGTTCTGCAGGTCTGCCACGCCTTGGGACACTTGCTCCCTGCAGGCAATGCACATGGCACAGGAGCAGGTTTTTTCATTGGTTCTCAGTTTTCAGTGAAGTGTCACATTTTGGCTGAAGACTCATGAGGCAGGGCTTTCGTGGGCATGCCAGATTTCTGAGCTTCGCTGCCAGGTCTCTGTTAGTGGGATCTGCAGCAGACTCAGGCTCGGCAGCGAATATGCCCTGTAATAATAAGCTCCATGGTTCTCAGGCTCCAGAAGGCTGTTCACAGGAGGAGTACTGGTAATATTGCAAATTAATAAGCAAAGAGTCATCCCCTTCTCATCATTACCACCCATCCTGCTCCAGAGTGAAATACAAGCCCTTCCTGCTCCATAGATTTAATTAAAAAGCTGTGCTGGTACATTATAGGAGATCAAGAATGACTGAAATTGTGGACTCCTCCTCCCTGGGATGATTACTGCATAGGCAATGGGAAATTGTATGTCTTCCCAACAGCATTATCCTTTAGTCCCCTGCACATGGGAATAATGCAGTAACTAGTACATGCTGTAGTAAAACTTCCCATAAAAAGTTCCTGTATAACTAAAATATGGGCCTCTAGAAACTTCTGCTTTGATCATGCCGCTTAAAAGACTCACACACAGCTACTTTTTATATTAACTCTTCCTACCACTGTGTAAGGTACAGGAAAAGTGTTTCCAAAACCAGTCTTCCACATATTTTTTTTCTTTTGTGCATCAGCATGGCAGCTCACTGGGGAGGGTTTTCCTTGCTTGCTGTGCCAGGTAAATAAATGCCACTGGGCCACAGGAGTGGAGGCACTGAAGGTGTACCTTGCAGAAGAGGAAAGTTTCCCCAAAACTTTGTCTTGTCACAAGCAGCTATCCTTTTCCCATCAGGTGAATGAAGAAGGTGGTTTTGCACCATGAGAAGGAGAAATGAGAGGCAGCAGGACAGGATGTGTAGAGTTTGGGGTTTTTCAGGGCAGTTGTCCCTGCTCTGTGCCCCCTTCCAGGTGAGGTGGGAGGATGGGCAGGATGCACATATGGGGTCAGGGGACTGGGGTACAGAGGAAGGGAGTAGCTGGAGGGACCTGGGCTCAAGAACAGCATTTTGAGTGAAGGGGGGGCTGGGCAGGGTCCCAGGTGGATCTGCTGGAGCCCAGGCAGGGCACAGCTGTATTTTGGACAAGTGAGAGATGAGGAGAAGAAAAGCCTGTGGATTGCCAACTCAGTGGTGTTGTGGGCAGCTGGTGAGTTCAGAGGTGGAGGGGGTGGGCCAAGGACAGCAGGAAGAGGAAGGTCTGTGTAGGGAGAGCCACTGCTCCGACTGCACAGCAGAGATTGACTTTGCTTGCTGGGATCCCATGTCCTATTTAGCGAACACTGGGAATCCCTGGATAGCTGTGAGATGTGCTCTGGCTTCTCTGACTCTTCCCACTCGTGCTGTTACTCTTCAGTTCAAACTCCTTCTCTAACCAGCAGAGTACAACAGAGAGACTAACTACACACACAACCTTTCATCTCTCTTACACTTTGAGAAAATCTCCCAAGGATGGGAGCAGCAGCACCAGTCTGTCGGTCACCCAAAATCTGACTGAATCGAACACTTGGGAATGCTGCACCCTGTATAATCCTACTCACCTCTAACTTGTGTTTTCCAGGAAATCTTGTTTCTCAGAGGATGCTTTACATGAACCTGTGATTACTGCCTGTCTTGGGGGGAGGGGGGGGCGGCAGGGGGGGAGAGGCAGAGCAAGAGGAAAGCTTTGCCCCAAAATACATAATGAAAGAAACAGTGGGGTTTTTGTTACATAGGTGTGATTGTAATGAAGTGAGCCTTGGGTCATTTAGCAATTATTATGGCTGATCAGTAATAAGCACTTCACAAATTGTGGTACTCAGCTCCCCTGCAAGATAAAGCTGTATCAGATAGCAATCTTTGCTGTTTTACAAAAACACTGATACAACCATCCCAGTCTTTTCCGGAGCTGCAAAAGTCAGCTTTTGTCAAAAGCACAACAGGGTAGTAGGCTTCTGGTCTGGACTCAGACACATCAGCTGTGTGGTTTCTCAGGAGTTTTTTTAATAAAAACAAAATGCCTTCACTTAGCTTAGGCTGCTATTATAAAATGTCATTGTGTGTAGATTACAGATTTTGCTAGAGTCTAACAGTCAATCTTTTCCATATGAGTGCATGCTTTTGGCTGGGAAAACTATTATCTGAATATAATGGCCTTCTTTTCAAGCCAAAAACTAAGTATGGAAGGCACAGCCAACTGAAACGAGAAACACTGCATTATTTCAGTTTTTGTAAAACTGCTCTTATTTCTGACAGTGGTTTTGCTGAAGACAGTGGTTTTACAGAAGAGATGCAATCTTTCTAAAATAGACCATAAATAATGGCTAAAAACTGAATTGGAAGCAGAATAAATAGAAACAATTAATTCAACTGAAAAAGGCTAATTTTCATTCTGATTACCCATGCTAGCATACAATCATCACTTAATGCCATTATGAGACTGTAGGATAAGGAAAAAATCATGGAATTCAATTGATAAAATAAATGGTACAATAGGTGTGCTATTCACTTCAATCTGCCAGTAATTATTCTCCACTGCGCTACACAAAAATATTCCCTTCCAGTTTGAACACAGTTTCAAAAGTCTCATTAGGAATTTTGAAACATATATGTGGGTGATGTTCCATCCCCAATCTGTGTGTGTGTGCTTATGCCTTCGCCTTCCAAATACACATTTGGAAACTCTTCTTGTTTGGCAAGTATATTCATTCACTCTATATTCTGAAATATTTCACTGAGGCTATTCCTCGAGCTTCAGACAAATCTTGCTTCTTCCCTTCATCCGGCTAATTTCCCAAGCTAAACCACAGTTAATTAATTTTTTGTCATCCTACTGTTCTGGACACATTTCATTCCTACCACCAGATGCCAAATGGAGTTCCCTGTAAGTGGCAGCTCTCATGCAAAATTGAGTCTGGAGGAAAGTCCGTGCTGTGCTCTGCTGGGAGGACCCAGGGGTAGGTACACGCAGCCTGTGATGCTGTGTTGGTTTCGCACTGCAAAGCTGAATTCCCCTGGAAACCATTGCAAGAATGCCTTTTAAACAAATGTCCTCAATTGTATTGGTAGAGTCTTAATTTTCTGTTTTAAAGCCTCACTGTCTAAAAGCTTTATTTCCCTGTAATACTGACCTTCCCCAGCCTGACTCATTTCTGCCAGACCAAATGCTATCCAGGCCTCAGCATTTCTGCCATGGGGTGTGGGTGGGATAGTACAAGTGGGACTGCTTTTCTCATTCTAACTGTTGATGACCAGAGAATGAATCAGAGTTTGCAGGCGATTGCTTCTAGTGTGACTTGAAATTTAAGAGAAATTGTAAATTGAAGTTTGAGTTCAAAAATAATTTGCTCAGCATAGGCAGCTAGACAGTATAAGCACAAAAGCTTGTTTTCCTGAAAAACTGGCTTAAAGACCCAGTTTGAAACCCTCAGTACCTCTGGATCAAACAGTATTGGGAAATCAATTCAAGAAATCATACAAACAACTGTACCTTAAAAAAAAAAAAAGTAGCAATTTCTAACTGGTGCAGCAGTGTGCTCCTAAAAATATTCTGTCATATGGCTGAAAACTTTTTCAAGCCTGTCTTTCAGCTTATCTCTCATCTTTATAGACTCTGGGAAGGCATGTTGGTCTCTAGGCGATGAATATGATTTGTTTACTCAAAGAGCTTCCTGAAATGACAAAGCAGCATTACTGTATGTTATTAAAAGATAAAAAATGTATTACTGTCAGGTGACGGGTCAATGTCAAATCCTTGTTATATCTGGCAAATTCAGATTTAAAGCTGAAGCAGTCTTGAAGATGCTCAATTGGAAGTGTCACATTCAGCAAAAATATCTCATGATACCACATTGTTTCCTACGTCTGGGTCCATCTAGTGTTGTCAGGAGAGAAATATCACCCTAACATGCAGCTGCCTGTCAATTTACCTCTCTGGATACCTGCAATAAATTACAAATTGTACAACAACAACAAAAAACGCTAGAGAAAGGCCATCCTTACAGTGTGTGAGCCCAGGCAGGGGGAGAGGAGAGCCAGGCTGGCTGAAAGGGCTTGCTGGAGTCTTTGTCTTTTTCTGGCTGCAAGGGGTGGTTCCGTACTGAAAGGACACTTTAAAAATGGCATTGGTACGTACTGCATCTCAAGGGGAAGAGGCAATAAAAGTAATCTCTGTCAAACAACTAAACAGATATGACTGGATATTGTAAGAAGCCATTCAGTTGGAAATCAGAAGTCATTTTTACATAACTGCATTCCAGAAGAAATATTCTCTTAAGTTTTTACTGCAGGACTTCGTCGAGTCCTGTGTATGTGTCTTTTTGTTCAGTTTTAAATGGAACCTTCTTCATAAGGGTTGCTACAATGTAGTTTGTGGAAACCATTATTATAATCTGCATAATTATTCTTGCCCTGGGGAATTTTTTAAAATGTATAGGAAGTCTGCTTGAAGTACTTATGGCCATAGCAATGTGATGAAGGTGAAGTAGCACAACTGCAACTCTTTATTCAGAAACCAGACCCAAAAGTCTGTTGAACTGGGGCGGTGGCAACTCGCAGAGCAGTGTGTTAGGACCATAAAGCAACCTGTCCTTTCAGCTAAATTGTTGGAATCTATCACTTTGCAATGAGGTTCTCTGAGGCAATTTAGGTAACTTTGTTTGATATACATCTCAAAACAGTAATGGTAACAATAAACTACAGAGAAAACAATTTACTGTGCTTCTGACAATTTTTCTTTCAATGCTGCAGTGACCCCATTAACCAGCCGTGTGCATTAGCAAAATCCAGCATTTCAGCTAAGAATAAGGGGAAGAATAACAATGTTTAAATAGGTTCATTCTAAATCTAATAGCCAGTTGAAAATCCTATAAAGTTTTTATCAAGTGTATAAATTCACCTAAATAGACAAGTTCTTACTTATTTTTCCACTACAGAAAAAATGAGATCCTTAAATTCAGTGCCCTTTCCACAAAGGGCTTGAATTTCTATTACAAATCTTAGCTACTGGAAACTGCCTTTGTATTGACATTTTTCTGACAGCGGAGAATCAACTATTTAAAATGTATAATTTATTATTGCTCACATGCAAACAATTTCTCTCTTCCAGAATGAACAAGTGCAAATAATTGCCTATGCATTCCTGACGAAAGAGGCACATGAATTTTTCCCCCCATGTAGTGAGGCCATTGACCCCTCAGGTATGACTCTGGCAGTTGTTCTAAAGAAAAAAAAATTACGGCTTTCAGCACCTTGGATATGATACTATGTAACATCAGCAGCTTATGATAAACCCTGTTCTCAAATGATTTTGCTGAAACAGGAGTTCTGCTGCCTTTCCATATGAGCAATACTCATTGACGTATTTCTGCCACGAGCAGCTACTGTGGGTGTTAACAAATCACGTTTTGTCCCCAGGACAAAAGAAGAGTTTATATAATGTTTCATTCTTGCTTCAGTCTACTCAGATATTTTATTTGGGTTGAACACAGTATCCCTTGAACAGACCATGTTGTCACAGAGCTGTTTGTGCATTTATTTCAATGTCCCTGTGCAACACAAGCCTCATTTCCATGGTTCTGTGCAATATGGCAGAGCTCCTTGGCTGGTAGAAGACATGCAGGGTGTAGATCCATTAATGCCAGCTGAGAAGTAGCAACTTGATCGTTTCAATTCTTTTAGAACATAAAAAAGTTTTAGATGTTTCCCTTCAAGTGCAGATGTGACAGAGTGGGATTATTTCAAACCCTTCAAATTCTACAACAAAAAATTGTGAAGGCAATGAGAGCACTGTGCCAGTCAATCCAAGTGTGGTCTATATAACATTTGGGTTTATGAGAATCATTCTGGAGTTTGCCAGCTGGAGCTCCTCTGTACACCAGTAAAACAACTAGTCATTGCTAAAGAAAACAGAGCAGTGCAAACTTAGGGTCTGGCTCCATCTTATGCTAGAATATGAAGTTATAAAGCAGTTTGAAGCAGATCATCAGAGATACATAGATCTTTGAAATAAGCGGAAATCAGGCCTTGCTTACCTGTAAAGCTTTGCTTCTTGGGCAATTTCCAGAAGCATTTAAGCACCAAATTTTTCCTGAGAAAGCTGTGAACCTGGGGGGTTGAGCATTCATTGATTTCGGGTACCTATCTACATGCTTGGGTATTTAGGTATCACCAAAATTCCTGCCTGTGGATGTATCATCTCATTGAATCACAACAGCAAAATGGTTGCACAGCTGATAGCTACTTGAACAATTCCCCTGATACACCAACAAGCAGCAGCAGCCCTCTGTGCTAGGGATGTCCTGTTTTATTTGATTGCTTAGAATCATTCCTAATCCCATGGCATTTTTCATGAAAGACCTCAGCCTGCAATTTAATTGCAAGCCTAAGCTGCAGCACCAGCACAGCTGCTGTTTGAAATGGTAGGTGAAGACTCACCGGGAGCCAGGCAGTGATGGAGCCAGCTTCATGTAGTGATACAAGATGGTTTGGTGAGGATGAGGTGCTCCCTTTCCCTCCCTGGGGGAGAAGGGCAGGCACGGAGGAAGGGCAGGAGGGCTGGATCCCACTCAGGCAGGGATGGCAGAGCTGCTTCCAGCTCAGCCCAGCTCCTCCCCCACCAGTCAAGGACAATACAACACAACAGAATACGGTACAACCTGTCTGGATTTCCTCCCTGTTGTGGTAAAATTACTGCCATTATAAGCAAAGGAAAAAAAAAAATTAAAGCTGCAATGAATTAATCAAAAGCCATTGCTGAAAAGCATAAACAGAATAATGAACTTTTTTTTCAGAGGCAGATTCCAACAGCGATGCTTTGTAGCTTCCAGTTCTTTTGTTTCTCTGGATTTGAGTCATTATATTAAGTTTTCATGTCAAGCAAAGCAATTGTTTGTGACCCTGGGAAAATGACTGTACAGGCATTTTATGTTTTAATTAATGCTTTCCCTCCATTTCAGAGCAAGATCTCAGTGTTGTGGTGCTTTTAATGCTGTACTCTGTGCTGGAGCCTACGCCCCTGGTAGGACCAACCCTGAAAAATGTAGTTTCCCCCAGGGTAAGTAAAATTTGTCAACCCATAGTGGTATGTGAGCTCTCATACAGCTGCTTTGCACTTCAAATTTATAAGCCAAGAGCTGAATGTGTTGGTTGTGTGAGGAGAGGTTTTTTCCTTAGAGTTGTCTTCAAAGTAGCATGGTGGTGATACTGTTTCCTTGTGCTTTCCATCTGATAAGCTATGTCAGATTTCTGCACAACAGAGAAAGGCGGCCTCGATCCAATTCACTTCACCCATGACCCTTCTTGATACATTCATCAGAGAAGTCTCTTTTGTGCCAGGCTGAAGGGCTTGCAGTCCTTCTTATCAGTTTCTGTTCCTATGACCCAACTGCCATTCCCAAGCTTGTGTACTATTTATTTTGCTTATAATTACTCATTCAGTTGTTAGGAGCATACATCTGTAGCTTGGACCTTCACAAACAGAACAAATTTAACAAAGTTGGCACCAAATTGTAAACCATGTCGATAAAGCAACTGTGTCTGCTGTCCATTTTCCATCAAACCTTCCCCAATATCTATTAATCCAGGAAAAGAGCTTGGAGGCTTTCTAGTTGCCACTTCCCTTTTCTCTGTTTTTAAAAATTTCTAGTAAATTTAGTAAAGGATGGCATAGTGATAGGTGGAAAACTAATCCATTTCAGGCTACAGAGATCTGTGGGCAGATGGGTCAGCGTGGCTTATTCTGAAGGAAATCCTTAGAGGGTAAACAAACCGGCTTAGAACAAAGCAGTGATTTTTTTCCCTTTCAAATCTTGAACAGAAATACAAAAAGCTATGATAGAAAGCTGTATTTTAGGTGTCAAATTATGCCATTCCTTTATCTTTTATGTATTTCAGATTTGTAATTTTCATGCTAACCTGAAACATGGCAAACAGGTCAGAATAAATTGGATTCCTAGTTGGAAAAGTGAAAATATAAGCCACTTAAGACAAAATAGCTTTGGTTTATGTGAGTGTTGTGGGAGAAACTCTGGTTGCAAGGCAGACCTTTTCTCCTTGCCCCTGTCCCCACACACAAGGTTTTCAGCCAATGTCCATCTCCATCGCTGCTCCCCAGCCCACCCCAGTGTCTTGGGCTGGCCTGTGGGCACTGCTGGGGACTGCAGACCCTGGCCAGGGCAGCAGTCTGTCCCCATCACACCTGTCCTGCTGCTCCTTCTGCCCTGCAGCACCTCACACCTCTCAGCCATGCTCTCTCTCATCTCTTTGTGCCAGGAGAAGACCAGAAGGTGTGCATAGGATCCTATTAGCCCTGCTTTGCTGGTTGTACCCAGTTTCCCAGCATCTGTATCCTTGCCAGGCTTTGCCCTTTCCTCTAGGGCAATCTGCTCCCTCTCTACTCTCCTACCCTATCACTCTTTTACAGTTTCTGCCAATCTGACTTTCTTCAGATCCTGCTGTATTCAGGTTTTGTCT
Source organism: Origma solitaria (assembly GCA_013397895.1). NCBI lineage: Eukaryota > Metazoa > Chordata > Aves > Passeriformes > Acanthizidae > Origma > Origma solitaria. The sequence continues at coordinate 2,242,038 of VZRL01003241.1, forward strand.
CCAGTTCCATAGTCTGGCATTGACTTCCCAGCCCCAACTAATCCTCCTGAATCAATAATTTTCTGCCTGAAAATAAACAAACCTTGATAAGCATTTGCTGAATTGAATAGACAAGGTTTAGCAAATTATTTGATTTTCACTAATTCCCTCAGTGTTCCAAACTTTAAAGACCATGAATAGAGGTTAAAGCTCACTCTGAAGAACAGAAGCCCTTCTTTTACCAGACCCTGCTGCCAGGTGTAAAATGCTCTGTCCTCTCTTCCACCCCACAACAGCCCCAGTGATGGGTGTAGCTGACCCCCATGGGAAAATCTGCTTTTTGTCTGCTTTAATAATTGCTCCATACAGCTATGTCACTTCAGTCACCAAGCTGTAAAATTGCTTTTGTTATTTATGTTGTAAAAGCACTGTGAGTGCAGCCTCAGCAGTGCTTTCTGTGCTAGATGGTTGTTTGCTTTTTTCTCTCTCTTTGCCTTTGTCTTGCAATTTATTGATTGAGGTCCTTACACAGGTGATTAAAATCCCAGCACCTCCCAGAACTACACAGAGTGTGGAAAAGTTTCATTTATCCCCTTTCTCCAGACAAGAGGTCAAAAAATTGGCTTGTGTATTTATTTCTGAATACGGCAAATGTTTTGGTCACCTCGGTGTCATTTTGTAGTGAGCTACAAACCTCAAACTCCAGGACTAATGAGAAACAAAACACAGGCACTCCCCCCATGCCACTGTGCAGAGCCGAATGCCCATTCTTCTGATCCAGATACAAATCCTAATTCCAAAACCATTGGACTCTACAGATGTAAATTACAATTTGTTCACAAAATAAGAGGAATCAAATCTTTCCTTTGATTTGTTGTTACATACAGAATTCCTAAAGACAGAGGGACTGGGGTGATATTGTTTTGATAACCTGTGCTCCTAGCACATGTCCTTTGGTCAGCGATGCTTTTCTTGTTGCAAACAATTTACATTCGCATATCAAGGTATCAATTTAAAACAGCACTTATCATACAGCAGCCTGAATTCAACAGGAAAATTGCTGCTGCCTTTCCAGCTGTCAGTTGGATCACAAAAGCATCATCCTCCTTTCTACCAAAGTCTCCCATGAGACTCTTTCAAAGCCTGAAAAGTGTCTTAAGAATTTTGATGGATAAATAAAGCCGTAATGTAATTTCTTTCCATACCATGTATTTACCAAATATCATAGAGCCATGTCTTATTACGATTAAGCATTTTAGTGTTTCTATTACAAATGATGAGTCTTTGCAGAAAAAAAACCCAAAAAAACCATCAACAAACTCACTTTCTACTATTGAATTTCACCTTCTTGAGAGCAGAATATCCAGAGAAATTAATTTTTTCCTTCATTGCACACGAGTCTTTTGACTCTCCAAGTTTCTCCATTGTCTTCCACTAAGGACGAAACATACCAGGAGGCCAGGCTTGGAGGCTAGGATTTTTGAAGAACCCCAGTGAGGGTTTTTTTGGACTTTAGAACACCAAAATGTGTGACTGCAAGGGTACTTACTGGTTTGTACTGTGTGGTTAGCATGCATCCATTACTGTCTTCTAGTTTGGGGTTTTGGTTTTTTTTTATTTTCATATGACACACAGAACTTCTCAGATACCTCTAAGCACTTAACCTTCCCATAAGGATTTAGATTTTTCTTTGGTCTAGATCATGAATAAAATGGTCTTAGAAATCTGTATCAGGTTCTGGCCATCCTTTGAGTATTGTCTTTCCTTTCAGACATTACAGTTGGGGTCAGTAAATTACCTGAATATTGCCTGCTCTTTCAAAAGTCCAGCAAAGCTCAGTGCAGGGAATTTTAGAGTCCTTGGATTCAGGACTTTCCTCAGGAAAGACTTGAGCTAGAAGAAAGTCCTTGCTGGGCTTTTAGGGTGAAGAGGAAAACTACTGATGGTGACAATGGCACAAAGTCAGGCCATTAAGGTAGATGATTTGATAGGCAAATTCTTCAGGAAGTCACTAGGCTGAGAAAGGCAAGGAGGGAGGAAAAGAAAATGCACTGGAAGCTACAGTAAATTATGGGTATACTGGCAATTTGTTTTGATATTTTGTCTGCATTTTTGTCTAACCACTAAAATGTCCTGAAGCCGTGTTTCACATGCCCTTCAATTTTTCAGGATTAGGAGATGCTGTGTTCTTGTGAATGCCCTTGGTGCAGAAGTTTCTCTCCCAAACCCCTCAGTGCTTTCTCTCCTGTAAGCATTTAATGGGCTTTATATATGCCTTTTGAAGGTGGGTGACCTTGTGCCACTCACAGTCTTCAAAGGAATGTGAACTGATGGACAGTGAAAAGGCCATATTTTGGGGCTGTGATTTCATTTTGGAGACCTGGTGGTGCTGTGGCAAGTTAAGCACAAACAGGAGCTCTGAAGTCTCCCCCCACCCTTGCCTGCCTCCTCGTAAAGAAGCAGCTGTGGCTTCAGAAACACCCAATAACAGATACTAACTCAAGTCTGAGGAGTTTCATGTAAAATAATTCCATGAGCAGTGTTCCAGGATACTTTCTACCTTTCTGAGTTCCATCCATTTAATTTCTTCGTTCTCAGCACTAATCCATTTGAATAGCAGATGACATGCAGACCTTGCAGTAGTCTTGTTGCTTCAGTTGTTTCTACTTAATCAGTCATGAAAAAGAGCCTTGGGGTAAAGTTTTCCACATTTCTCACCTTCTAAGCTTGAACTAGCTCTTTGTCATTTCACCTCCAGCACTAACAAAGTTCCTACAGAGGAAAAAACTGAAACCAAAACAAAACAGAAAAACAAAGGACTGCACTAACCTACCTTGGAAAACAAAGAATAGTTGATGGACACAGGAGAGCCACCAGTAGGATGATTTTCCTCTGCTCCAAAGGAAATACTTATGGTGTTGATCTCCAGAGGCTTAGGGAGACTTTGCAGTGGCACTGGAGGAAAAGAAAACCTCTGAATTCTACGAAAATACACCTCGAAACTCGGTAATTATTCCTTACTCTATTTTTTTTCTGTGCAAATAGTTATGGTTGCCAGCATACATTGCAGTAGAAATAGTCTGACAGGTTATAGGTGGTGGGGTGGAATTTCACAAGAGTCAATGGCTCCATGAAGTAGACGTCAGTGTTATGAAAGGTACTTTTCCATGGCTTTAGGCACTCAGGCCCTGCTTCCTCTTGTTGCCTTTCAAAATATAGACCTGCATTTAAATCTGTGTTGGGTTCAATTCTTTTTATTATTTTTGGTGGCATTTGCTGTTTGTTTGCTTGTTCGCTTGTTTGTTTTTTTGGTTTTTTTGTTTGGATGGGGTTTTGGGGGGGTTTTTTGTTTGTTTTGGTCTTTTTTTTTTTAAAACAACTGCACAGGTTGAAGAATATGTCACTGCTGTGGATATTCTAATCCTCTGGACTGTAATTTTTGAAAGATCTTAGGTGCACAAACTCTCAAGGCTGAACTTCGATCTTACAGTGTTTAAATCTACTGCTAGGGCTCACTTAAACAGAGCCCCTACCTGCGACTCCTGCTCTCCTGTTGGTAGTAGAGTCCTGTCACCAAGTCACAGTACTTAAAAGACTTCAAAGAAAACAGCAGATTTGTTAGTAGATATGATAAATATCCCATAAAAAAAGAAAGGGTGATATATCTGTGCTTTGTCACTATCTAGGGAATATAAGAGCTCTTAAGCCCCCTCTTTTTTGTCCCCATGTAAGCTTCCCAGCTGCAGAGAATAAATGTTTTATAAAGACTGCAGTAAAGTCGAGTTAAAATTTATTGTATATAACTAGGGAGGGATTCCCCCAAAATAATTGAAATGACATAAATTTTTACTTTTGAAGAAATGATTGTTTGTTATTCTGTTAGTTATGGATAAATAGCACCAAGGTGCTCTGTGACATTCACAAAACTCCAGAGTGAAGGTATCTTTCTTTTAGCTCAGTATTTTCTTTCTCTTATCCACTCACACAAGAGCTTTTTCTTCATTGTACCCCATATGAACTTCTAAGACTGTTTTCCAAATCTTCTCTATCCAATCTAACTCTGGTTTAGCATGTTGTGAGGGGGGGGGGGGCTGACTT
>VZRL01003241.1:2261372-2460327 GCA_013397895.1 Origma solitaria
GGCCGGCGGCGGGGGGCTGGCCGTGTACCCCAGGCTGAAGCTGAAGATCATGATCCGGGACAAGCTCATCCGCGACGGCATCAACCTGAGTAAACCGCCCTACTCCAACAAGGTAAGAGGGTCCCCGCCAGCCGCCACCCCAGGAGGAGCTGTGGCTGTCGGGTGTGGAGGAGCAGCGGGGCCACTTGGCTGGAGATGAGGGGTCCGGCAGGGTGTCGTCCCCCTTTGCCGTGTACTGGCTCTGAGTGTCTGCAGTTGTGCGTTTTCGGACGGTCATATGGTAGGGACTGAGCACCAGCAAGGTGCGAAGAGTAGTGAGGCCAGCAAAGGTCACATCCACCAACATTGCTTGTTATTGGTGGTATGGCATGGTGCTGCATTTTGGTTTTGCCTCCCTTTTTTTTCATTAACCGGTTCTTTCAGTCCAGTTTAGTTTGAGGTGGGAAAGCGGAAATTGACAGGATGGTGTTAATGCTTTGGGACTTTGTTTGTTTGTTTCTCTTTTCTGTGAAACTTTTGCTTTGTGTTGAAGAGGTGTGTCTTCTCTCATCTTTTGCTAGAGGTCATATTTTAGTGTCAATTTCTGTTGGTTGGCTCCTGAAGCCAGTGGTCATCTGGCTGGAGGAAGAACTCAGTAACTGAATCAAACTGTTTCCTGGATTTATTTGCTGGAAGATGGAATGTCAAAACTATTCATCAGCTGCTCCATCACAGGTCAGCCAGTCTCCAGGATGCACAGACTGCTGAAAGATTAGTAAAGTATACATTTCAGAAGAGTACATTCCTGTTTGATGAAACCTCAATATTTACCTAATTCTTATCTTTTGAAACGGTTACAATGTAAGATTCATAGTTTTTGGAAGGTTTAAACTGTTTTGTCTGAAATTTTGGTAGGTTTCCTGCTGAAAACCTACTATGCAGAATAAATAAAACAATAGAATAAAATTAATAATACTGTGGAGGAGAAAATGATTTGTGGAAGAAACTAAGATATTATAATGCATAGTGGTTTGGAGTTTAGAATGAACTGCTTCAAAGTAGTTTGATGACCCAAATTCCCTGTGTTTTCTTCCATGATTTGAAGTCTCATTTTTCAGAAGGACTGAGCAGTTGCAGTTGACCCTGTGGGTACTTTTTCCCCTCTGAAAAGCTTATCAGTGTATGGAAGCAACGTGATGGGAAGGGCTGAAAGACTGGGTTTACAGAAATGTGAGGAATTAAAACTGAGAATGCGTCATCTGCTGTTGGGGACCTAGATGTGAGGATAATGTTTAAAATTCATCTTGGATAACTTTGTGAAGGTGCAGGTAATAAGACTGTAAATTTCAGTATTCCAATTTTTTAACAACTTGGTGTCAGAAGTGTATAGCCACTTCTCAAGTACAGCACAGTTTTCTGGTGTGAGATATTTGTTTCTTTTTCCTGAAACTTCTGTCTGATGAATGGTAGGAGACATTATGTCAAATTTAACATTCATGAGCATACAGTCTTAACATCTTCCTAGAGTTACTGTATCATTTTGGAGAGGTGTTTTTGGGTTTGTCTTTTTTTTCTCTCCACCCTTTGAAGTGATACATCATTAGACTGAAATTACCATTACATGTCTGATATAAAAGAAATTCCATGGAAGTTCTGGCTTGTCAGTGTAACTACACAACATTACCCACCTCCACGGCTATGTTTAACTGCTTCCTTTTGGCGTTGTGTGTGTGTTCTTAGTTATCAATTCGGTTTTACCAAATGGATCCTCTCCCTTCTCTCTGTGGTATTTTAAAGTTGTGTATAAGTGGCACTTGGGACATGGTTTAGTGGTGGACTTGGCAGTACTGGGTAGCAGATGTACTCAATGATCTTAAAGGCCTTTTCCAACTTAAATGATTCTGTGATATTCTTCCACAGGAATTGTAAAATTTTTAAGATGCCAGTATATGACATCAAGGCAATTCAAATACTTGGCATTGATTTCTTCTTTAGCTCACCTTATTTTAATTTGATGGGTCTGATAATAGTGTGGATTCGCTGTCAGGACAAGTTTGTTTTACACAGAAAGCATCATTCAGCTTAAATTGGTTAGAATCTAAAAGTAATATTTTGAAATAAAAGAGAAACAAAGTTTACTTTCCTAGTTTTGGTTTTTTCTTCAGGCTGTGGTGTCAATGTATTTATTTGGGATAATAAATGCACATAGCATCATTTTTTACAGTAAGAGAAAAAACTTTTTCTCTCCTCGGTGTGAATCACTTCACATTGTATGTAGCATGTTGTAAGAAACCATAAAGCTGGCAAGACTAGAGTTTGTGTTGCTCAACATGCATTATTCTGAATGCCACCTACTGTAGTAATCCATCTCCAAAATGGCTTAAAGTGAATAGCAAAAGATCACGTCATTGCACATTATTCATGGGATGTTGTTTAGAGCAAGATAGATGAAATACTGTATTTTTTTCATCTGGGAAAGAGCCATATTATAACAGTCTCTCTTAAAATAAAACCCAACAAAACCTAAAAAAACAACAAAGCCAGACTTTAGAAAATTGTGTGTGTAATGTAAGCATAGATTTTTACTATGGAATATAGAGCATATAGGCTTCTACATGTCAAAATAAATGGAATGTGTTCTCTGTGGTACACAGGATTAAAGAATCAACTTGCAGTTTGTGTAAAGATTTTTTGTGCACATTTACCACACATCCTTGTCATGTGTACATTCTGGAGTGGGGCATAGTCCACTTACCTATTTGATATTTATTTGCATTTCTGGTTATACTGAGCTGCATATCAGTCTTCCACTTCCCTTCATGGCTTACATGGAGAATGCCATCTTCTTTTCGTCTTAATACCTATGCATGGAAATTAATATCTATGAAAGCAGGAGCCTGCTGATATGTATGTGTGCGTATGTGTACATATGTATAAGCATTTCACTCCTTTCCTGAAGAATGCTCCTTGCGTTCAGTTATGTAGTTCTCAAGCAGTTTTGGTGTTTTATTTTAAAACATCCCTGAGAACTGGAAGTATTGCTCCTCTGGCTTCTTCGGAGCCTTTTGCTAGCTGGCTGAGCTTTAAAGGTGCCAAAAGATCAAAAATTAATATTGGATATGGCTGTAGAGATGTTAAAAGCATCCTTTTGCTCTCCTTTCTTTTTCCTGTAGTTTCAGATGAAAGCTGTAAACAACAGAGTGGGCAGAATAGATATGTGTTGCTATTGTAAATTTTAATTTAACTTAGTTTGATGACAGTCAGCAGAAATGGCTAACAGCTACTTAGCAGAGCTTAATATAAATCCCTTAAAAGATGTGCAGACTTGGAATTGAAGCCATGTGTGTGGGTGACTTCAGACACAGAGAATTATCATAAGCCATCTTGATTATATCCATGGAGAATTAGAATGAGGCCTCACTTCCTCACATTGCAACCTATGAGTATTTCAGGTGTAAACCAAGGAACGTAACTGTAACTGAGGAGAACTTTACAGAAGTCAGATTTTGTTCAATGCTGGTAATGCTCCTTACTATTTAAAGCCTTGTTTTACTTTATATACCAAGCTTGCTATTACTGGCCAGGAGCCTTAGGAGTCTCATATGTCTAAGAAACTTCATGTGAAGGTGATGGGATTTAATGCTTTTCAAACAAGAGCCCATGGTCAAGTAAAAGATGTTGTCATCTTGAAACATCTACCTGCTCAAAAAATTATCTTTGATGGTTATAATTCTGTCTTTAATTAGGAAGTGAATTATGCCCAATGTAGAAAGACTTTTAACAATCTTTGACCCTGCAAAAGTTTTGGGGAATGAATTGATGGCAGAAAGAAACCAAAATGAGCAGCCCCCCTGCGTTACAGTGAAGCTGAATGAAGGAAAGCACAGCACTGACCTGAACCAACTGGATCTGAGAAATATAGCCATTAACTCCACACAAAAGCACTTCTTGCTTTGGTAGGCTCATTCCAAAATGGATTATGTCCATGGTGGGTTTGAGCAGGAGTAGAGTCACTAAATGTCACTGTGGAAGAGAAAGCAGAGGGGCATCAATTTTGTCAATATAAAGACAAGTAGGGTACCTTGTTGTGGAACATGCCAAGAGAAATTTAGTACTCTATTTATCTTGAATATAGATTAAGTGACATTTAATAGTTTACTGGAATTTCATTACTATTTCTAATTGAAATAAATGGCCTGATCTGTTTCTTGAAGAACTTTATTCAATTTTTCATCTGCAGAGAATTGCAAGTATATTAAAAACATACATGCATTAAATCTCCCACACCAATTAAGATGATTTGCTTAGCCTCAGTAAAGTTATAGTCATGTAGATTTCAATATTTATTAGAGAGAATAAAACTGTAGTGTGACATATGTACATGTACGTGACCTCATTGTCACTCACTGTGCTCTTCATGATTATCAGCATGCTTGGAAAACAAACACTAAAAATTCAGATGCATGAGATCATAATCTCAAGAGTTCAAGCAGATGTAGAAAAGTAAAATGTCAGATCTGAGTGAGTATCTGCTTAAACACCCAAACACATTCTTTTTAAGTTATGTGCTGATAATACAGCACAGATTTGTGGTTCTGATTAAGTCTTTGTTTAATCCTTGCCACTACAAAACGAGGAATATTTCACATAAGTGTTAAGAGGTAAAGATGCCAGCAATACTGCTTTGAAATACACTGGTTCAAGCTGGGGCTGGGTAATGTAATCAGCACTTTAGATATCTACAGAAGTGAATTCAACAAATTAAAAATATTGTGCTTTGAAGAAATGGCAACACTCACCTATACTGGAATTAAACATGAACCTTTTTCTAAAGACCTGGCTGCTTTAGAATAACTGCATCAACTCTGATTAGCAGAGCGTTCTCAAATATGCCTTGGGGAAAGCTGCCTATTGACAGAAGTACTAGTGCATTAAGTAGTAACAATATTTTCATGGCAATAAATTAGCAAAGCTACAGGCAATGTTCAGGAAGTGAAAAGGTATTTTATGTAAGATACCACTGGATTTGCCTTTGACTTCACAACTGTTTTCTTTTAAAGAAAATGTATCACCTCATATATTTGGCAGCTGTTTCAAAGTCCTGGTTTATTAAACTCACAGAAAACAAACTGGAAAAGATCTTCTTCCAATCAGCCCATTAAAGCAAAATGTTGCAGAATATGAACAATACAGTACTCTATTGTATTTGCATTTGAATTGTTCCTGAATATTTTAAAGTGTATTTAATCTCCTCTGGAAATGCTGCATGTAAATCTTCATGGGTTTCATTATTTTTCAGTTTTGAGGGGAGGGCGATCTCATTAGGGTATATTATGGGTGGAGTCCTGAGAAAGAATAGTATCTACTCCACAGCTTTCTTGTCCCCTTTCCACGATTGTGTTGAGAGTAATTTCTGAGCTCTGGTCATGGTGTGGGCTGGCAGAGGAGCTGTGTGGGACTGAGCAGCTGCCCTGCAAGGGGAATCCTTCCTGCATCCTCCAACAAGTCTCTAAGTTTGAAGAAAATGCTAAACTTACAAGTTCCTGGCAAAAGAGAAATGGTTGTTCTCTAGCCTCTGGTTGTTCCTTGAGGGCTTTTTTTTTTTTTTTTCCCAAAGGACTTGATTCAGTCAGAGCTCTGCAGTGCAAAGCTGAACTGATTTTTCCTACCTCATATGGGGTTTTGTGTAAATACTCCACCTCAACAGGGACACCACCAGCAATATGGGTGTGATGGAAGTCTGTCTACCAGTTTCACCCACACACTGATAACTTGTTTTAAGTAAGTTTGGTGACCATAAGTCTTTCTGAAAAGTAAACGCATTTTAAGGAAAATATTTGTATTGATAGCCTCACCCCCAGAGCTTCTGTCTCTGCCATATGTAGGATGATGAAGCCCGTACACACAGCTGTGCATGTGGAATACCAAAAAACCAAGATAATTTCTCAACAATGAAGTAATCTTGTGAGCCATGATTCTAGTTTTCCTTATAACCAATATCACGATCTCACATATTACCTAATATATAGGGCAGTTATGTCCCTGATTTCTGATGTGGAATTGAAGAAATTGTCTAAAGTCATGACAAATTTTAGAAGGATGAAGCATTGGAACCCACTGCTGCAGTGTCTTTGTCTATTGCTTTAGGATTAACAGTAAGCATCCTTATGTCTAAGTAACAGAAAAGCAATGAAGGAATAATTTGTAACTTGGCTGCATGGCAAGTAGTTATGCCTGTTAATTCTCCGTGTTAGTTACACCCTGTGTGCGTAGGTCATTATGGAGGGTTCCCATCCACTGAGGCGTATAGATCCACATGTGTAACCTGAAACATACTAACAGCCGTTACAGAGTTTTTGAAAAGCACAGCAGAGAAGTTTGGATTGACAGGAATACTATCATTGTAGATTAGGAACGAATCTATTATATCACTTACAGAAACTTGCTTGCTGGTTTGAGACTCTTCCAGGCCAGAAGAGGATGGGATGTGCTAATACTAGATTGTAGGTTCAACTTTTAAATTTCTTGCTTTGTCAGTTTGAATGAGCCCCTCTGCTTGGTGTTAGACAAAGCTATCTGTTCAATCTCTTTGTCTAGGCTAATATGACGTCTCATATTGATGTGGTTATCTTGACAAATGTGGTGGCTTGTGCACCCTGCAGGAATCGTCTTTTATTAAAAGAGCATGGCATTGCTATGTTTAGTACTGCCATGTTATTTTGGGACTGGCTGTGCAGCAGGAAGGGGAGAATCGGGTGAACCTTCCCTGACACCGGCAGTCTGCAAGCCAAGCCGGCCCAAAATTGTCTCCAGTGACTCATCCAAGCTCTCCAGTTTGTTACTTGCAGATAGTAAAAAAACTTTCCTTACGATTTTGCAAAACAAAAAAGAAGTGGCGTGTCACATGAAACACAAGTAGAAGGGCCTTCAAATAGTATCTCATCTTCATTCTCACAAACTCAGCAGGATGGGAATGACAGTGATTCATGCCTCTCACGGGAGCCCTGTTCTTCCAGTTGGTCTCATTCCCAGTGAAGTCAGTGGGGGTTTTGCCAGTGATTTCATTTGATGCTGCTTTTTGAGTGAGGTGTTCAAATTTAAATCAGCTAACAGGCATACCCTTACAGGCTGTAATTGTGGTGGTGGATGAGAACAGGATTACATGAGTTGAGAATGGTAAGTACAACAGTAGCACTAAAAAAAAAAAAAAGAAATCAGAACTTTTCAGAGCATTAAATATCACCATTAACAGCTCGAACAGCAGTGAGGCAGACTTTTGAATATAGATTTTGCAGGTCTTTGCTAGAATAAATGTTTGGTAAATATTCTCTGAAATCTCCACTAATGTGTGTTGGTTGGAGTTAACAGTTGTTTACAGATGTTCTCCAAGTAACTTAAAATCAGGGAGAAATAGCAACAAAATATAGCAAATAAAGCTTACAGCCAGGTACACAAGTATGTCTTCTACACATTTGGGGTTTTTTTCCCAGAATAATTGTATGCTTTCGCGGAAACACACCCTGAAGCAGGCATGTGGTGTTATCACTGCATATGATGTCAATCAAAACTTCTTGGGGAAATTAAGTCTGGTTCTGATGTCTGTGCCTCAAAAAGCACACAGTAAACTTGTTGTGGTTAAGAAAAGAGTTAAAAGGCTGGGAAAAGTGCCTTGCCTTTCAGTCAGGGACTAAGGAAAGCTTGTACTGTTTTTTTTCCCAGTGTTAGTTAAGTGGCCACTTGGCCATGCTTTCACATGCACAGAAGGAAATATTTTTATTAGGAGAAAAAGCCATTGAGAACTTCAGTGACTGAGATCTGGAACTAGACTATTCTTGCTGTGAAGAAGGCCAAAAGCCAGAATAAACCAAAACCTTCATAAGTTAATATTCCATAGAGGGAAAAAAATAACAACCTCCAGACAAAACTAGGAGTGTGTGCCATTTTTGCATCAGTGCCCTTAGTTTGTGGTTAGAGAAGTTTGCTGGAAGTGATACATATGCACTTGCAAGCTCCTGTCCCTTGGGCTCCATATTTCCCAGCCCTGCTGTCCCAGAGCCTTTTGTGTACCCCCAGAGCTATCCATTCCCTGACTTCTCCTAAATCATCTCCCCAAAATCTGCTGCAAGACACTATCTTCTTCCCTAAGAGTAATCTCTTTCCCACCCACAAATGTACATATTTTGCCTTTGGTGTCCCTAACCCTTTTTCTCCTAATCTACATTCTGTAGGTTTCATTCCATCTCTCTCCCTGCTGCCCAGTGTCTCAGGCAGAGAGATATCACATCCACATATTTGGAGAGAAGCATCCACATATTTGGATGCTTCCCCCTCATGTTCTAATCAGAGTGGGGCGATCACTTCTCTCCCCTTTGTGCTCAGTGTCTCCAGCTGCCTTCCCACTGACTAACACAGGTGGCTGAACCCAGATTGTTCTCAGCTCTAAAACTTTGCTCTAAAACAAAGCTCTAAACTTTGATGTTAAAAATTTCAATCTTAAAATGCCACGAGCAGCAGTTATCCAAAGTCCCTCCAGCCCCAGTTCTGTGGCTGAAAGAAGGGATCAGTCTAGGAAAAAGAGGATGTATAATCGCTTTTGAACCTCTGTATGAGACTGATTTGGTCTTTTTGAAGGAAGACTCAATGTATTCTTAAAAAAAAAGAAGTTGTAAACTCAATGCAAAATGCATTCAATACAAAAATTTTGAAAGACTTGTTTTTCTGCATAATTTTTTAGTTCTAGTAATGTGATCATAATAATTGCTTCTAATTGCAGCATCTCTGAATTCTTGTCCAGTCGTTGTTTTTTTTTTCCAAAATGTTTTCCTTCAGATTGTATTTAAACCTGGTCTACTAATAACTGCTTGTATTGTATTGCATTGTGAGTTTTTATACAAATGCACATCTGGCCTTTTGTTTACCTTGTATTAGGGTTTCCCCCTAGATATCCAGCTATTAGTTTAGCAGAGGTTTTTCTGCAGTTAAGCAATGAAAAGTACCAGAATAAAGAATCAAGGCTATCATAGATCTTCACATGGTAGTTCCTAAGCTAAAAATTTCAACCTAAAGGTAAGGATTAGTGACTGTTTCAGCCTTTGAGTCTACATTCTCTCTCACATCAAACCAAACATCAAAAGGGAATCTCATTTTAAAACACTAACCTGTAGAAACTAATGGTAGAAATTGAAACTGCTAACCAAGATTTGCTTCTTTTAAGGTGTTAACACTTAAAAGAGGAGAAAACAGATAATAAGGAAATGTGACTGAAATGGGACTGAAACGAGAGTAATTTTGATTTAACCTGCTGTTTTCATGTGAAGAAAACTTACTGGACTTTCCTATGGTAACTTCTAAGTAAGATTTTGCCAAGAGGGTGTTTCAGAGAGAGCTTTTTCACATGCGCTTAGTATTTGCACAGTGTTAAAAATAATGCTCTGTAGTTTGTGGAGTAGGATGGAGCAAGAGGAAGTTTGACAAGAATACCACTAGCTGGTTTCTGTCCAGCTCTAAAAATTACATACAGTAGGGACATACTTCATAGAGCCAAGGAGTAGGAGTAACAAAACGTGTGTATGTCATTGCCAAAACCAAACAAAACCCCCACTCACTCATTTTATATCTCTTCAAGAGGTAATTTTTGTATCCCTAGCAAAGGTTAAGGCAAAATTCTTCAATACTTCTCAAGCTCTAAAAACTCCTAGTTTGAAGCAATGTTGAAAAATTCTCTTTTCAGTAGTGTTTTGGGTCCTGATGCAATAGCTCCCCAGGAAATTTTTTTTGTTCTCTTTGATAGAAAGGCATGCATGTGCTGTCAAGTGAAAGGAAGGGAGCTTATTTGCTATCAGGCAACAATGGAAATCAGCTGAGCCAGGCTTGCTCCTGAGTGCTCCCAGGCTGGTGGTCTCAGTGCTCATTTACTTTTATAAATGTGAGTAGTACTGCATAGGCTTGAGCCATTTGGGGAGCCATTTTTCAAAGGGAGTTTTGCATCCAGTGACCCTTGTCATAGGTAAGTTTTATGAATATCCATGAAAGCAGAGATTATCATAATAAGAGGTGGTCTGAATCTTTTGTGGAGGTTGGCTTATACTGATACTACAGCAAGTATGTGCTAGTTTGGGTGTTGTGCCTTTTATAAAACATTGCATCTCTTATGAAATTGGGTGGCTTTCCTATGAGCCTTCAGTAGTGGGTATTAATTCACCTTTATAAGAAGTTTTAAAGGACTGAGGTATTTCCTAAGGAATTATTTCATCATAGAGCTGGAAATATACTTAAAAGAGAATTTATATTCTTAAATTATGTATATTAAAAAGAACTGCTTATGAAACCACTGGATTCATTAAGTCAATTCCTATGGTGTCTATCAGGAAATAAGCTATTGCAGTATATCCTTCCTCTATGTGTGTGTGATGGGTTTGGGTTTGGAAGGAGCATGGTTTTGTCTCGGTTTTTATAGAACTTGTTTTATAGACTACTCAGTGGCTGAAATTGATGTAATAGTTAATACTATTGATCTCATTTTGGAAAATAAAGCAGAAATTCCTTTGTGCTGAGCATATTTCTTCCTACAGGGACAAGGAAATGAGTATCATCTTCTTAATAATAAATAGTAGCTTTGTGCTTACAATGAATATAAATTAAATTCAAGGTGAAGGTAGTGAAGGAGTTTCAAGAGCTTATTTTTCTTTTTTTCTCCTTGCCTCTCTTGTCATATTTACTATGGAGAAATGTCTGTAATTTGAATTTGTCACATACCTAGACAAAAACAATGTGATCCTTTTACTTGGTACATTCTGACTTTACAATATTCCTCTTTTGCTGTTGTTTTTCCTGATAGTTTGTGCAGTATGAATATATGCTTCGTGCACTCCATAGTTTTAAGTTTGCAAATGTCTAATTTAAGTTTTCAAGATGTGTTTTTTTAACTGAAGTGCTAGCATTGGTTTGCCTTCAAATCAATCATGGTATCTAAATTCTTCTCTAAACTTTTTGAGTTGGTGTCTTAAAAATTACTTTCAGAATTACTTGGGTGTTCCATTCTAAATGGCACTGCTTTTGGTCTGTCCTCCTTTATTTTAGTGTGTGTTTGTCTTGCAAAGTGTTCCATTTACCAAAAAAAAAAAAAAGTTTCCTCTAAACTCTTTCAGATAGTTACCTAAATAGGAATTACCTGTTAGTGTTTATGCTTATCTCATGGACAAGGAATAATAAGCTAGCAGAGAAATACTTATGGGTTTAGGGGCACATATGAATATTTAAAAGTGTTACAAAAACCCCTAAAACTAAAACCTGAACAGACTACAGAACTGAATTTTTGTCTTTATATACTTTCTTGTGGTCCGCTCATTAGCGGCTTGAAAGTGAGACCTACAGAATATGTAATTGTATGTTGGTGGGTAAATAGCTCTTCGATAGAAGAGGAAACTGCTGCGGTTTAAGTATTATCAGTTATCTTTTCTATAGGAGGGTTTTCAAATTAAACACATATTTACAATAGATTCTGTCAGGTTTGTAGGCTGTGGCCATTACTCCCATCATGTGAGTTGGTGGAAATTTTGCTATTGATTTTGTTGGGAACGGGCTGAGGGTTTTGCCAAGGAGCTATGACTGTGCTTTCAAAGTACTAAACAAAAAAAAATGCAACCATTATGGTTTCTGGTTGAAATCTTGCCTGGATTGAAATGGTTTTTAAAACATATTTTTATTAGCTGCTATTTTCACGAGCTGGTAAAGTCCTTTCTCCTTGGAATGAGCTGCTGAGATTGTGGGTGCCCCTCCCCCTACACTTAATGTTCTCAGCCAAATGCTGTTAAATAAATCTGTTTCTCTTTTCTCTCTTCTTTTCTTAGTTTCTTTTCCTTTTTACTTGCTTGTTTCCCTATTTCTTTCTCCCTCCCCATGCTCACCCACCCCTTTTCCAGTTTGGAGGCTTGTAAGTTCTAGCCTGTCAGTCTGGTGAAGTTCTGGATTGTTTTCCCTTTCTCAGTTCGAAATTAAGGAACAGAAAATGTACTCAGTAAGAGTGAAATGCTTTTTTGGTACGTGACAAATATTTAGAGGGCGAGAAATTGAATAAGTTGATAATTGTGTTACAGTTATCTACTGATGTTGTATATCCCTTTCAAAAGGATATTTAACCTATTTGAGAAGAGTAATCCTGTATTTTAACTTTTGGTGCCTTACTAGACTTAAACTGCCTGGGAGGAGCAAAACTTGGAACGGAGGGTATGAGCTACAGTAAAGAAATCACAACAGCATCCAAGTTGAGAAAAAGGTTTTTACACTATGGGTTTGTATCATGCTGTTCTGGAACTATGCCCCAAGATCACTCTGACTATGGTGAAGGGGTGGGATTTGTTTGGAGATGGGTAGATTGGTTTTGTGTCTGGTCAATCCTAAAGGTGGAAATTTTGCAGACATTGTAACTAATTTCCTGTTCTTTTTTAACTTAAAGTCATGTGTTTAGAGGAGTTGTTGGCTGTCTGCCCGTATGCTCCCTCGCTTTTTCTTCCAAATCTATGGTTTATGCTCCCTTTTGTGATAAACACACACGTTTTTAGACCTGTTAGCCATTGCTTGTGCTCACATAGACCATTTTCTCAGCCTAGGAAAAAAAAAAAGGAGGCTGAAAGGGTATGCTGATAATGCCCTAAGGATGTTTTCTTTCTATATTCCCAAAACTGTATATAAAGAATACTTAAACCCTGGTTTTTCAAATACTGCCAGTGTCTTTTAAATACAAGAAAAAATTGGAAAAGAAAAGTATTTTTTTTTTTTTTCCCAGAGATTCATGTTTAAATCACAGTTCTGGATGTTGTTTAGACAGCTTGCAGCTGAAGAATGTTTCTTGCAGTTTTATATAAGCTTCTTTTTTCCCCCTGTACAAATAAAGTGGCAGTGCTACATGGAAATGTGTATTTCTAAGTACCAGAAAAAGGACTGAAAATGGTGCAGCCGTTTTCCATGTGTTGGCTTTCAGTGTATCTAAGATTTGACTGAGTGGATGTTGCCAAAGTTGGAAAATAATTCTGTTTATCAGATCCACACAGGGAGTTAAATGTTCTTCTGTTGTTCAGCTAATTGGTAGCACCAACCCTTGGTAGTTTTTGTGACTGAAATGCTTGTCCACTACCTTTGAGTAGAGGTGACATACTGGTAAGTATTTTTTCCTCTAGTGTGAGCTGGATTTTGAAATTACTTATTGACAAGCAGTTGTATAACTTTGTAAAGGTTGCATTACTGCTGATCTTAATCTTGGCTGTTAATTGTGTGACAACAGTAAGCTGTCTTTGCCATAAGAATTCTTTCCTAAATCTTCATGCAACAATTTTAGCTTGTTGCTTCTTGCCATGTCTGCCATGTTCATGGAGAATAAAGGCTTTTGTCTTGTCCTCTGGTGACAAGCTTTAGCTGCCCAAGCATGTTACTAAGTTCTACCTAAAAGTCTCTGTTTAACTAATGAAGACGGTTCATTAATCCTCCTTTTAGGTTATACTTGCTAGGCAAATTCTTGTTCCTTGAATTTGGTCCCCTCCCTTGCTGGACTGAAGGGCTCTGGGCATGGAATCCTACTGGGGCCTTGCTGGTGTTGGGCATAAGTTAGTCTCTCTTTGCAGATAATTTGTTTTGTTTGCCCCCATATGGCTGTTATCCTTTTGTAATGTTGTGATACTGCTGATTCGTGCCTTGGATCCACAAGTGGCCCTGAGACCTTGGGTGGCAGAGGCAGCTGTTTATTTTGCATTATTGGGGTATGTAATGCTTCATGGTCAGTTGTGCTTTCTTGCTGTTGTCCCTGATGAATAACATTCCTGTCTTTGCTAGGCTCTCCCTTGAGTTTAAGACCGTTTGGAAGTCTAAGCCTGTTGTTCTGTGCACTAAGTCTCCATCCTGTTGAATGTGGCCTGCTGATATAAAAAATAATTTTCTGTTTCTCCACCCAAGTCAGTACTAAAACCAGTGGTTATTGCTGAGGACAGCCCCCTGCAAAACTTGTCCCTTTTTAAATTCTTCTTTGTAAAAATTTTTTTTTCCTCCTATTTTGTACTCATCTGTTATTTTGACTTATGCTGTGCTTCTCTAGTTTGCTAATCAAAATGTCTTGTGAAACAACATCAAAAGATGTAAAGAAGATTTTTGGCATTCACTTATTTCCTTTTTTTCCTGGCAACTTGTTGTCTGATATATAAAGAGATGATGTTGATTTAGCATAATTAATTCTAGACAAGTCTAGGTGGACTGTTAAACATCTTGTCACTTTTTGATTAATGAAACAGAAGAATTTTATGTGGGAGGATCAATAAATATTCCCTGCACAGCATAAAAATCTTGTTCCAACAAATACACATTTGTTTCCTCCTTCTGTTATCTTCCTTTACCCAACAAGGCTCCGCTCTTGGTCACTTGCACCCCCGGTTTTGGGTGAGGGTAGCATGTTTTCTCGCTGAGCAGCAGCCCATCTCCTTGCATGCAGTCTAGATTTCCTCCATGCTGTGATCATTAAACCTAGCCTCGTAGGTGAATGTCTGCACAGCTGTTGACTCCTACATAGGCAATGTCTGTCAGACAGAGACACCTGTGTGTCCTCTGCATTTCAGCTCCTGCTAGTTTTCTAGTGGGGAGAGGGAGATGAGGCTAACTTTGTTCTCCACTTTAAATGCTTTGTGCCTGAGCAGCATTCGCCTGTAGGTGCTACAGGAATGTTCATGTGCAAAAGCAGAGTCTGCAAAGGACATACGTACAGTATCGTGAAACATTGCACAGTAATTTAACCAGGGGAAGGGATGTGCTGCTGAAAGGAATCAAGATCATGGAAAAGTCCTGGACAGTTTAAATGCACAGGCAAGAGCAAAGAAAGCCAAGTGACTTTTGTTTCCTCAAGCCTTAACAATGGAAGGAATAAATGAGAAAAAGCCCCATGTTTGCTCTCTCTAGTGCTGTATATCTTACTTTCTACTTGTACAGTCAGCAGATCTTCTGGTTAATGCAGTGGGAGCCCATGCAGTGCCTTTAAATGTTGTCTGCATTATCATCCTAACGGATTGAATATGTTTTGATTCACAAATGCTGATCTTAATGAGAAGGGGGCAAGCTGCACCATACTGGAGATTATGCTTAATTGCTGAACCACACATTCATCTGCTTATGTGAAGTTTGGTGTTTTCAACAGTTTATTTTTAAATAGTGAAAAACATTCTTAAATAATACTGATGTTACCCACTTTCAGCACACAATTCCTGAAAACAAGCAGTTCAATATATTGCTTTTAAGGGAAATGTTTTGCAGTTGCTCCTAGCCTGGAGCTTTGGAAAAATTAGGAAATCACTTAGAGGAAGTTATAAATCTGTGTAAAGGGGCTTTTAGATTAAAGAATAATTCTTCAACCATGACTATGGCTCAAATTAGAATGTTATAGAATAGAATGTATAATCTGATTGTGTAGAAATTACTGTGTTGAAGTTGGGGGATGGAGAGGTGGATGGGGAGGGAAGGGAAAGGAAGGGCAAAGTGTAGTTTTTACCTTCTTCTGCTCAAATGATTTCCGTGGAGGTTCTGCAGGAAGGATCTGCAACTTGTCTCTTACTGATTTTTTTTTTTAAATTTTTTTTTTTTTTTTTTTTTCTTTTTCATTCAGCTTAGTACTAAANTTTAAATTTTTTTTTTTTTTTTTTTTCTGTGTCATTAATTCAGGAAAACCCCCACCAGAATAAAAAGCAATTGTTTCCTACACTAGAATAAACTTCCATGATCAGTGGAAGCTGACAATGGCATTAGTATGTAGGTGTGGAGGAATCTTTCTGACTTAGCAACTGGTTTATTCCTATCAGTCATCTTAATAGAAGCACTGCAAGATCATCACAATTGTGTTTTTCAATTTTTTCTCTTAGTTTTAAATGGAAGCTGTCTTCTAATTTTCAATTTACATTTATTATTAATTTGGTTTTTATATTTAAAAAATAAACAATGATGACTTTTAGTTGAAGTAGGCTATTGCATAAGAAGAACAACCCCGTCAGAGTGCCCTGTGCATAGTCGCCAGCATGGGTGTATCTCCTTGCACGCAGAGATGAATTGCAGCAACAATCCACATTCAAGGGATAGCCCAGACTCGCAGTACGATGAGAGCAGGCGTGTCTCTTCAATGTCTTTGTTCTTATAGCTGAAACAAGGAAAGCTCTTCCAGCCTCTCCTTGTAAACTGGGCTGTTCAAATAGCCCAAATCCACAAACATCCTGATATCCCTTTCCTGCACCCATCTAATTTTGAATGTGGGTTTGTTTCAGATGAAATTTTAATCTGGTATTCAATGAGCTGTCAAACTAGCATACACTTTCATATCTCTAGAAACATTAAAGTCTTTTCCTGTTACGAGGTTTAATTTTCCTCATTTCCTTTCCACCTCTCCTAAAATCCATAAATTTCTAGAAGCCAATATTCTTTTTATTACTGACGAAATACAGTAGATTGCTCAAGTAATGTGTGGGCATTTTCTTTTTTCTTTCCTGGGTTTGTTTTTGTTTTGTTTTCTTTTTAAAAATCATATACAGTGTTTTCCTACTTTGTAGAATGTTCTTGGACAGTGCTGTAGTTATCCCAGGTGTTATAAGTTGTGTCTTGAAGTTTTTAATTACAGGTCCAAACTGCATGTATACCACTGCTGACCTTTCCAGTTTTTGCTTAAAGCACTTAGAGCAGATTTTTTTTAAATTGGTGAGTTTGATAGCCGCACGTATTACATAAACAAGCAGGGATGCCAAATCTGATCCTTCATGTTTTTAATTTTTTATGTACAAGTCTCAAAGCAACTACTACTATCACTGCCCCTGCTGCTTTCTTAGATAAAGTAAATGTTTGTAAAGTCAATTTTGCAGGGCTGCAATTCTTGGCAACAAAATAATTTTGAAAACTGGAAAGGAAATTTATGGATTTCAATTACAGTTTGTAGTATATCATAATTCTAGTTTTATACCCTGTGCAGTTCAGTGTTTTGGATTTTTAATGGGTATAGAGCAGTAATCATAAAAGTGATTCAAAATGCACCCAGTAATTACAGAGATTTGCTGTTGCTTTTGCATTAAAATGATGATGATTTACAATCAACAAAATTGCAGTCTATGGTTTTACTTCAGATACTCATGCTATTACACTGCTTATTAGTTATGGTCAGTGATTTAGAGCTTAAGAGCTACACGTTAGAAAGCTGTAAAATTAGTTATTCTTTAATAGATGATAACAGTAAATTCAAGAAAGACTTTCTATTAGTTATAATCTTGTATATTAAAGAATACACATGTAGCCCTTTGTATCTCCTTTTGCTGCTGGAAATTAACTACAGCTAAAATGAATTAGTTGGACTGCAACACCGAGTCACATACATATATGTATGGTTTTTTCCCTCTATGTTTCTATTATGGTCAAAGAATTTTAAGGTTAGCTACCAGCCTTCTTTCTGTATTGCAAGTAATGTAAGTAAGTCTTTTTCTTCACCCCTTCCCATACCCCAAATGCATCTCTAGGTATATATGAGTTATTGGAAGGTAGCTAACATACTAATGTTCCAAGCACTTAAAATCAGATAGAAAGAAGACCTATTTTGCCTCCAATTTCTTTTTAAATACCTTTCAAATAAGAATATGGAGGAGTTTTGCTTACATTTCCTCTTTTCTCACTTTCCTGAATTTTTTTTTTTTTTTTTTTGTACCTTCAAGTATCAAAACTCCAGAAGAACAGACAACTACCCTTAAGCAATATTATTTGAAAGGTCCCTGCAAGAAAGATGGAGAGAGACTATTTACAAGAGCATGTAGTGACAGGACAAGGGGGAATGGCTTCAAACTGAAAGGGATTATGTTTAGATTAGATATTAGGAATAAATTCTTTACTTGTGAGGGTGGTGAGGCTCTGCAACATATTGCCCTGAGAGGCTGTGGATGCCCAATCCCTGCAAGTGTTCCAGGCAGGTTAGGAGGGGGGCTTTGAGTAACCTGGTCTAGTGAAAGGTTTCCCTGTCCATTGCAGTAGGGTTGGAGCTATATGGTTTTTAAGATCCTTTCCAACCTAAACCATGAAATGATTCTGTGATTCTGAGCTGAGTGTTGGGAACTCTGAGTTAACACTGTTTTAATAATACCATGTTTCTTTAGAACATTCTTGAGCATTAACATAGAGAACACTTCTCTGTTCCCATTAAACTTGGATTTTAAGATAAGATAGTGATCAGGCACATTAGCAGTCAAATCACGATATAAAAATGTCCTTGTATAGTTACTGATTATAAACCTGATAGTTAGAAATACTGATTGAAAAACTGAAAACTAGAGAAGTTTCTGAACAGTTGGATGACAGTGGTTTGTTTCTACATGCTCTCATGCAGGGCCTTTATTATTTTTGACCAATAGTGTTACAAGAATAAACTTAGTATTTTATTTTAGCTTGTGCTTTATGTGGAATTTCTAGCTGACTAAGGTTTTAGTCACTCTCTTGCATTAACACTTGTACACATATTACTGATGCAAAATATTCTTAAGAATGGTCTTTGGAAATTTTCCTTATTAAGGTTCTTCATCCAAAAGTGAGTTTTGAAATGCAGCAGGGATCACCTCAGTACTGGTTGCTTTGAGGATTCAGCACTCTGGCAGATTCTCTCCAGCTTGGCACCTTGTTTAGTAGTTGTGATAGTGTGAGACGGCGTGCATTGGAAATTGAAAATAGTAAGATTTTATCTTTATTCTTTCCTTAAGGACTTAAGTACATTTAAAATCAAGCAGGAGAGATGTCAACCGAACTTGCACCTGAAAAAAAGTTTATAAAAAAAAAAAGTGTACTTGAGTCTAGAGATTGTTGGATTTTTTTTTTCTTTTTTTGTTAAAATTAAGCATCTGAAAAAATAAAAGTTTTCCATTTATATTCTTCCGTGTTGAGTGAACTTTTGATTTCTAATGAGACTTGGCCCAGGCTCCCTGCAGAATGTGCCTCTGATCTGTAAAGCCTCATCTGTTCATTTCCCCTTTCCAGCTTCCTCACTGAAGGATCTGAGAATCCCTAGCTGGTATCTGTCCCCAGTTTCTGCAGCTGAACTCCGATATATTTGTGAAGCCCAGGCGGATGTTTAGGGTGTAGCCAAAACTCCAGAAATTGTCAGGATGAGGAGTTTGCCTAGAAGTCATATATTCTGTAGCCTCATGCTCATAGCTGCTCAGTGAGATTGCATTCTTGCATGACTAGAGATGCTTTTTGCCAAATTAGATTTTAACTACTGTACTTTCACTGCACTAGCTGAAATATTCCATATTAGAATTAGGCCCTCATTTTATAAGCAATTTAAACTGGTTGTATTTAAACAAACAAGCAAAATCCCAAAATGAACCTTTTGATTAGGCAATTAATTTAAAATTTCTGTTACCTTCATCTTGTCTGAGCGCACACAAGACACACACACACAAAACTCCTCTTTGTATCCTTTGAGAAAGGTTAGCTTTGATTTGGATGGATCCTGTGACATGAGCAAGTCCATGGTCATGTGAAGCTGGGTGGCATAAGGAGATGGAGTAGAGTCAGAGACAAGGACATAAGTGACAGGGGAATTCACAAATGCTTCTTTACAGTCAGGGTTTGACTCTGCCTCATTAAAATATGTGATCCTTTGTACTGTAGATTCATGTTTTCTGAGCAGGATTATTTTAGCCAAGTATGACCTGGGAGGGGTAGTGAGTGATGGATGAGTAGCCAATGACCCTGGGAGAGTCCTTTGCTCAACAAGCTTTTCTCCCATTTGTCAAAAGAGTTGAAGCTTGCCTGTTTCATAATAGTGCCGTATTTGTGGAAATAAAACAGTTGGGCAGTTTATTTTTTGTTGATTTGTGTACTAGATTGTGCTGGATGGGTTAATACTTGCTGCTAGTAATTCAGTGGTTTCTCTGTTTAGATTCTCTTTTCCATGTAATACAGGAAGGACAGAAAAACTAAGATCTTAAGTTCCCAATAAGTCTGTAAAGCACGAACATCTGCTGGAGTCATGAACTGTGTATTGACTGTGTTTGGTAACAGGGCAAAGGCAGCTGATCATGATCGTCCTTCCCTTAATTACTTTGTCAAATGTCACTGCAGTTCCATGTAGGGAAAAGAGGCATTTCCTTAATGAAAAGGAAATAAGATAAACAGCAAGCAAAAACGAGATAGACTGCCAGTATGTACACTGCAGCTCTCAGTTTTATTTAATCATAATTTTCAGTTGTCACATTGAATTCTTTCTTGCTAAGATCTCAGTACCTTTTTTTTAAACCAAAATATAGGGTCTCTAGTTCTAGTTTTACAGGTTGTTGGTCTTTTACCCTGCTAGTTACTTACCCAGAGTGAATGTAGGTCAGAGCTTCAGTTTGGCTGCTTCTTCTGATACTTGCTTTCTCTGGCCTTATGCTCATCCACCAAATATTGATACTATTTTTTAAATAGGGTCTTAATGAGTGTGTTTATGCAGAAAGGTAAGAAAGATAGACTTTGCAAATGTGAGTGTCTATTTTACATTTTGGTAAGCCAGATTTCAGATGAATCTCGTACTTGAAGCTCAGCCTAGCAATAGAAATTACGTTTGTGGCCTTTGGACCTTCATGGGGCAGTAGTAATCTGTGGCTGATCTTTGTGCTAGCAAAAGCAAAGACATGTTAATACATTTTTAACCCTGAAATAATTTAACATAGTAAATCCATTTTGGAGTAGAATATTATGTTAAAAGTGTATTAGATCCTGCTAATTTTATTTTGATGGTTTAGCTTGTGAAACTTGAATGAGGTGGTTTTGGTCTATAAGGCAAAATAGACCCATGACTTTTTTTACAATCACGACCTCTGCCTGCACAAAGGCCAAGTGAGACTGTTTCAGGTTAAAGCTGACTAGATGATAGCAGCACAGTTCAGACTTCAGTGTTGACTGTGAAGTTCTGCTGGGAATTTTCTGGACAGTGAGGCACATATGTTAGGTAGATGTACAAGTTACGCTTTCACTGTCTAGGAGCTGAGCTTAGTCTTTTCAATTTGTTAAGTAATGTTGACTCCCCTGAGCATTTCTCTCTGTGGAAGTATGTCAGCAATAGTTTCCTGTGCAAAACAACTCACTACAGCTGTTTGCTAACACTTACTATAAAAGTGTCTGTTTGCCTTAAGTCATGGTGAATTATGTTAGCCTTTTAAAATGAAATATTCTGAAACCAGCTGCATTTACATACATTAGCTGAAGCTGCCTAATTAGCTTAATTAATTAGCATAATTAGCTAAGTCTTCATTGTTCTGTAGAGTTAGACTGCTGGGTAAGCCTTTGGGCTCAAAACCAGTATTTGAAGTACCTGGGCTAAACTAACGTAGGCAAGGATGAACTGACTATTTCCAAGATAAATCTTGGAAGTCGTAAAAGATTATATGGAAATTACTGAAGGTACAGGTGGGTTTAGTCATTATGTATAGAGGAGATCTTTGAGTCTTCTGGGATGTAGACTTGTCTCGTATGAAGATTTAAATGAACTTTATATGACTAGTTTTTTTGTGGCAAGTACAAAACATGAGTTTGAACTGTGTTGCAGTGACTGCATACGCAGTTGGAGTGTAACTCGTTGGGATAGATTAATACAACTTATCAACAAAAGGTCCAGTCAGTTCTATCATCTTTTTACATTATCAATTTCATATTGGTGGCATGGGAAATTTTTAGGTGGCTGCAAATGGCCCTCAGGACACTGAGGATCACCAGCAGTGAAAGCTGCCACGTTCGTCACTGTTTCAGACGTCTGCCAGCCTCAGCTGGCTGATGATAGAGCAGCATCTTCTCTCTAATGTCTGAGAGCAGCATTCCTGAGGCAGTTGGAGTGCTTGCATGTGCAGCCTGGGGCTGTCCTGGGCTTCCATGCCCTGTCACAGCACATCTGTGTGCACTACTGGTAGACAATGTGCCGCAGCGACGGCATGCAAGTGTGGGCTGATCTTCTCAGGCTGTCCAAGGGGACTGGTGCTTCCTCTTCTAGGTCAGGTTGCTTTTGTTGGGCTGTAGATGTATTCTACCTGTGTGCCTGTATGGCAACAGTGCATAAGGTTGGGATTTTTGCTTGACTGCTCACAAAATTTGAGGGGCAGGATTTGCCCCAATGTCACATACAGAACTCTGGTAGAGTCAGTGCAGAGTTGAATTTGATATGTTTTGTCTTGTATGGTTTTTTTTCATACTAAAACAGTGGTAGCAGATGACCAATATTTAGTAAAACAAATGTAGATTTGTATTGTAGATACTGCAAATTTTAAGGCATGATGTGTGGTCAACCATACTGTTACAAAATAGATTCATGGAGACTTTGAGAAAATTGAAGCACTTTATAATTTGCTTTTGGGATAATTATTCTGGATGTAATAAAGAACTGCATCACAACCATACCTTCTGCTTCTTATTGAGTCAGAATTTTAATTTCTTTGTCCTAGAATGACTTTTGTAATAGACTTTAGTATTCAATTTATGTAGTAGTCTGATGAAGTGTGAGAGAGAGGATAACTCACACCATTCTTTCTGTCTTACTGGTTTCCCTCTTGATACATTCCAATGATCTGTTTGAACGTTTTGAGGTTTTATTATATGTTTCACAGCATGCGATACCAAAGCACACAATGCCCTATCACAGCAACTAAAATATTGAGGCTTACACAGTGGCGATGTGAAAGGGAGGTAAGGCATAGTGTTATGCTTTTGATTACTTACAGGTTCTAAAATATTATTAAATTAGGGAAATTGAGCAATAAAGAGAACGCATGAAATGGCAGCAGCTGGCATGGACTTGTGTAATTGCAAGTGTGATCTTGTGATCATAGTAATTGTCTGTATTATTAATGCCTTGTGTATTGGTTCCTACATCAGTAGTGCTGTCACTTGTCTGTGAAGCAGTATGTAGCAGACACCTAATTTCAGTGATTGGCCTAAATAAAATTGTAAAAAGGTGCTCTTTTAGAGGCTCAGTTGGATCCAGACACTTGGATCAGTCTTAGGTCTAAGCTATGCTTCAGTACTGAATGTATTCATTCTGAATTGTGCCTATTTAAATAAATGGAAATAATGTTTTACTGTGTGAGCATTTCCTTCACCAGCACCACTTGTTTCAGAAAACATTGTAGATAAATGATGAGTGTATACAAGGGGCCATATGGATGGAGAAGTAGTGTTGAAAGCCAGATTAATTTATTACGATCAGCTTGTTTCTGGAACAGGTGAGGTAAATCATTAGTTGCCAAGGACATCTCATGAGTGTGAATAGAGGCAATACATTAACTGAGGAAAAGGCAGTCCAGAACTGTATTATTCTCTTGTTCCAACTATAAATGAGGAGAATGGTACAAACAGGATACTCTGCCTTACAGAGACTAGAGATGTTCTTGGGTTTGTTCTTGTGGCAAATGTGTATTGCTGAGATCAGCTACATTTTATTTGTTTTGCTAGTTGCTGCTGATACACAAATGACCTCTTTTGAGTCTGCGTCTTCTGTTCTTTACACAGAGTTTCTTGCTCCTGACTGTAATCCCAGAACTTCAGAATCCTCTGGCTTTGCTTTCCAAATTTTAAAACCAGTTGTTATACTTGGATAGTAGAGCTGATTGCATTTTTTTATGACAATATTTTAGTGAAGCAGTATTTTTATTAAGTATGTGAGATTTGCTATATTTTTAAAATGTTTTGGCTTTTCACAATAAACAGCAGCAGTCATTATACGTTTTAAATGAAGGTTTAAATGGTCAATCTAGAATATTTTAATTTGATGTACAGACTTATTTAAATAAAATTGTGTTGTGTTTCAGGATTTGTTTTGTTTTTGCCCCCTAGGGGAATGGTGATATTATTTTCTGGAAAGTGGAAGTGATAAGCATTTTTTTGACTTTGTAAAAAAAAGTTAGTAAGTGTTAATGTGAGACTTGCAAGGTAAGGAATGTAGGAGGTGGAAGTAAGGGATATGATGGGGTGGAAGTCACCCAGGAGAGTCATTACAAGTTTATTCTTTGTCTTTTGGAAACTAGGAAGGAAATGTAGCAAAGTTAAGGCAATACATAGAAGGCTGAGATGGAAGTATTGGTTAGAATAGCCATCCTATGCCCAAGTACAAAACCTATTTTGTGTGAGTATGGTGGCTTTTTGGGAGAGTTGCTTTCATGTTATGGGGAATAAATAAATTGGTGGCCTGTCATATAAACTGATAGTTATAGTTGTTGCATATTTGAATAGTGGTAACTAAATGCTCTCGGATAAGAAAGTGACTATTTGACTTGCTTTTAGTAACTGGGATCTTCTAAAGCCCATCTATATTTTGCATGTTTGGTTATACCCTTAACGTTTGCATATCAATATTCCAAAATAAACTTGGGTCTTGGCACTGCATGACAGGTTGTCTATTTGCTGACAACCCATACATGAGTTGTTGTCCCTCTGCTGACAACCTAACCCCCTTATGACTAGGATTTGTTGCAATTGATTGCTTCCAGATCTTTTTTTTGTCTGTGATGAATAAGAGAAACATTTTCCCCATTGTCTTTCTTCCTTCATACACCCAAAACTAGGTCTCTGCTGCAGCAGCAAGCACAATGCCTCACACAAAGTTTGCATGAAACTGTTCTTTTTATATTCGTACAACTCAGAAGTTAGATCAGACCTTGACTGCTGCATGGGATCTGAAATGTTGAGATTCCCACTCTGTTGAAATTACCCTATAGCAGCATTACAGGTTATAGTGCTTAGTGTGCTTTTCTTTATACTGTTTATCTGACTCCTGTATGTGGTGTGCAGACAATCTCTACATGATGCTCTTGATTTCTGATTGTCCAGACAAGACAACAACTTTTCTTCTTCAGGAGGCTGTTTGGCTGAGGGTCTCAGGCCCTCATGTGTCCAGCTTTGCCCTTTCTGCGTAGGCTGGTGTGCTTGGGAAGGGAGCTACCTTTTGGGTCCTTTTGGCCTTCGAAGAAGTCTGTGTGGAGGTAAGGCAGAGGAGTTGTATCAATTGTCTGAGAGCACTGATATTTGAATAGCTGTGTTTATCAAACTAGTTGTTGTCATAGAAGAGGGAGATTTTTTCCTAACATAATTTTTGTCACTTTCTGTCTCTTTTGCTTCCTCTCTAGCAATTTAATAAGGCACCCAGATGACTGAGTTATTTATTAACTTACATCTTCTTCCTGCTTTGCATACTAATCCAGTTCTCTGCGACCGCTGTGTCCAGTAGGCAGTTGTGATTGGCTCTGAGGGTTTTTTCTAAACTACTTAGATCTCCTCTGAACTGCTCAGCTGGTGCTTTCCTGCTGCAGTGGAAGGCAGGAAATGTAATCCCTGATTGGTGTCGAGGAGCTGCAGTGTCCTGCTGAGGGCTCTGTCATTAGTCTCCTTCTGCTTCTTGAAATCCAAGGATTCCTTTCCTAGAGGTAAAATATCAGTGATTGGAGTGCATGTACAGCAGCATAAAGGGGTAACATATGAAACAAGTCATCTCCTGATGATGAATTCAAGAAATATGATCTGTCACAGATGGCAGAAGGGCTGTAACAGAGATAAATAGATGCCGTTTAATTCTGCTCTAAAAACACCAAAAAAACTTCACAAAACTTCACTTGGTCGAACTCCTTATTGCCATATAAGTGAAAATTATTTCACGAGTATTAAAAACTGATACTAGGAAGGTTTACTGAAGTGGACATTGCTTTTTTTTTTTTCCTTTTAATTGTTACAATTTAAGTTAAAAGATACTGATGTGTCCATCTTCAAACAATAAGAGGACAGTGGTTGAAGTTCTGGAGCTGGAGTGAGAAAAATAGATATACAACTGCAATGGAATGGGATGTTTCATACATATTTGTTTGTGTAATGTGGGTTTATATGCATTTTTAAGTAGCTTTACACTACTTCAGTCCCAGGACTTCAGAGTTAATCACTGCACAGAATTTATGCTATAATCTGCACAAGATTGTTCTGTACATCATTTGTTGGTTTTCCAAATAGAAGTGGTGGGTCTCAAAACATGAGAAATTTTGGGGGATGATAGAAGGAGCAATTGGAGGTTAAAGTGGACCAAGCTGTTCATGAAAGAATTTCTGAGGGGAAATGCATGATGTTCTGACCTTGAACTAAGTGATAAATGTGAGGAGTGAAGTGTCATTTAAAAAAAACCCAAGCAAGCAAAAACAAATCCCAAAACACCAGGTTAAGTCAATGTATAATGATTGTAGGCAAATGTTTTATGGCAATAAATATTAGATAGTTATAATACCCTTTATAATTTAGATATACCAAGTTCAGTGAACAGTGTGATTTGGGAGACTACTGGTAAAAAACTGACCTGCAAGCTAATGGAGATCATCTGAATTTATTGTTTAATACCTCTGTATCAGCCCAGGCTCCCACTTAGCCTACAGGATCTATGACCTGAGGGATCAGGCTGAACAGTTTCTAGTTTGGTACTCAGTGTTGTGTTATTTGGTAGTGAGAATTATCTCTATGCCGGGTTAGCTTGTGCTGCTGTGCTGCTTCACAGATGTGTTAGAAGAGCTCTTGGACTTGGCATCTAAGTAGGCAGGATGAACTATGAAACAGAAAAATATGTGAAAGGTAGAGCTGAACTGGGACTAGGTTTTTCAGTTTGATTGCCTGTCTTCAAAGCTCTGCTCATAAAGGGAAATGGGGACCTTTGTCTTAGCCACTCCTGTCCTTGGTTCAGCAGCCCTGTAGTCTTGTTGGTGGAATATTCTTTTTGGCTGATTACAAATATATGAAGCCTGATGACTTCACACATTCGGGGGATATAGTCTGTGCTTGGTGTTCTGGTGCTGCCATTGTACCAAGTGACATAATTTTGTATATTGCTTGGAGTATCTTGCTTGAAGCAACACAAGAATTTTCCTGTTTTTTCCTTGCGGTTAGGAAGGAGTAGAAGTGACAGCTGCATGAGCTGTCTGGAAGCCTCCTAGTTCCTGCTGTCTCTCAATGACAAAGGAATTGTAAAGTTTGGAGTGTTATATAAAATATTTTTATTGATAGGGGGAGCATAAATAAAGTAGTATAATTGACAAAAATACCTTTGTTATATTTATACTAAGCAAAGACTTTGTAGTATCGCCCCAAAGATAAGGACACAGTAGTTCTGCAAATCATTATTACAGACTACTTTTCTCTGTGCTAACTGTTGGCTTTTATTTCTGTTTGTTATTTTAAGTAACATTGCTCAGTGTCAATTATTTCAAGTTAGTGTTTAATATTCCAGCAATTTGATAGGAGATGAGAAAGGCCCAGTTCATTGTTAATAAGTTCTTTGGTTTTCTAGCAAGTGCAATCATATTTCTGTAGAAGAAGAATATGTACAAATCTCAATTAATATGTACTTAAACTGAAGTATGTGATTTTTTTTTTTTTTTTAAAGGCTATAGGTGATTTTTGGAATAATGGAATCACTTTCCATCAAAATGCTTTTCTTACTAATGGGGAACAATTATTTTAGTAGGGTTTTGGATTTTTTAATCTGTATTATCTCAGCAGTGTTACTCTCAAGGCTGTGGGAATACTTTTAAATATTGCATGTGATAATATTTTTTTGTTCCTTAAATCTTAGATTCTCTAATCTCTTGACCTAGATGCCTACTTAGTGTACTAAAAAATAAAAGTACTTGATTATGTAGAGATCTTCATCAGTACATTTCAAGTGTTTTACAATGGAAATAAGTACCATTTTACAGGTGATGAAACTTATGGATAATAGCAAATTAAGTCACCTGAATGTGCTCATTAGATGAGTTGAAGATCTGGAAATAAACAGCAATTTTCCTGTGCCGCTCTCCTGTTTTCTTTTCAGTAATAAAAATACTTTTGTGTGTAGGCAGGGGTTTTTTCCCTGAATTTCTTTTTTCTTTTTTCCCTGAAAAGAATAGATGGCAGTTACTGATAATAGTAACAGGTAGCATACATGTGTGCAGGTAGTGTTATAGAGAGAGCATGCGTGCTCATGGCTCCTTGCAAACACTAATTATTCTATCTGCAAGGTTATATTTTATTATAAATTATAAGTATCATGAATATTCCTAATTATCTCCAATGCTAATATCATTTTTAAATTCAATGAGGCAAAGTTGTCTTTTCTCCAATGACAGGATCAACCTCCATGGTTTAGAAGAATGAGGGGGGTTAAAAGGGGAGATTTAATGCATAAAGTGAGATTTCTTTCTTCTATGAAGTATTGTTGCTTTGGGTTTTTTAAAATATGGGTTATTCTTGGCTTCCAGCATAGATCAAAGGAAGTAATTCTGAAGTGGGATTAAAACTTTTTCTGTCTTTATCATAAATGCCCCATATACACATATTGGGTTTATTACAGCTGAAACTGAGTATTTCCATTTCATATACCTTGCTGATCCATCATTGTATTCCATCTGCTTTTCCTGTGGGTGAGGTTGTCCTGCTGACACTCATGGTTAATTACAGTTTGATGTATATACTCAGGCCTTTCCTCCTCTAATGTTTTGATATAAACAGACCTTTCACTCTGAAGTGTTATACTTTGCTGTTTTCCATACAGTAATCCTCGAGTTACTTGTTCTGTGTGAGACTGACCCTCTTAGGTGTTGGTAAACCTTCTCTTTGTAATGCTTTTTAACATTCAGAAATTCTGCTTGCTTCTTTGCTCCTATTAAATCCCTAGTGATGTGGATGATGTTGAGCTGTGTCTTTTTTTTTTTTTTTTCTTTTCCTTTTTTTTCTTGTGGGGTGTTGGGAGGAGTTTGTTGACAGAATGTTTTTGTTTTGTGGTTTCTTTGAGTGCTCCAATGCTGTGGCGATGTTGGGGGGGAGTTTCACAATACCAAGTGGGCAAAAGGCAGCAGATATATATTGTTGTGCACTAAAGCTAAGTAGTACATTAAGAGGAAAAATAATCCAAACCAGACTTATGTTTTTCTGACCTTGAAAATGCCAGATACAAATTGGGAACATCACAACTTGATAAGAGTGGATTTGCTATTCACCACACCTTGTGATGTGAAAATTACAGCGGGGTCAAAATTTGTAGGTCATAGGTGTAAAACAGATAAAGAAACCATTCATAACACAGCCATTCGGGAATTTCTAAAACTGCAGAAATTGTCTGTTCACATGCCTGCTCTAATACCCCTTTCCCATTGCTGCTGCTGGGGACAGAAAACGTAACTGAGTGGTGTAAATCACTGAAATAGTTTTCCTTTGCAACAAATTATCAGTTTGCTTTGTGCAAAAACCTTTTCACTGACCTGATGACTTTTATTCATGCTCACACTTATGGAGTACAGTTCATCTAGTTCTCCAAATCCAAGCATAAACCTCTCCCTCAATGAATATAAAAGCTTAGGCCTCTTTTGTTCATATCTCCTGCCTTTGTGCTCTCTATCCTCTGCTATTGAAAACTGAGTCAGAGTAGGTCTGTACCTCTCAAACTCTTTTCTAGTAACTGCTGGAAATAATCTGCTTTATACCATTATCTTCAAGAGTAAACATCAGGGCTATATCTTTTTGATATTTCACTTATATATTTAAAAAATAAAATAATGCAATATGTGCATTAAACAACCAGCATTTGTTGAAAGGTTTTACTTGTCATCATTTGACTTTTGTGTCTTAGTATCAGCTTAATATAAAATACTGGTATTTTGCTTGTACTTTATAGTTTAAATCTTTGTCAAAGAATTTTTCTACTAAAGGTCGGATAGTATTTTTTTTGTATGGAACAACAAAACTTTTTTTAGATTTGTATTTAGAACATTGATCTATTTTTTCACTGTATTTCTTATTTTCTTTAGTTCAGTATTTTAAAATCCATTTTTCTTTTCTGAAAATTCCATAAGCAGTAGTTTGAGAAGGTGCATGAGTGAAATTCTCTGTGTAATCTGTCTAGTATTTTGTGGTTGTGCTACATAATTTTGTTGGACACAAAATCAATTAATAACAGCCTCATAGTTAACATACTGGCACCATCAGACAATTATTTGAAGTGTGACTTCTTTTTTTAGCATAATGAAAATAATATAGGATAAAAATATGCTTTTAATGTGTCTGAGTAGGCTTTGAAATAAAATGACACAGTCTATAGACAAAACTTATGTTCCTTATTGAAAGGGGAAAGTTAAAGTCTGGAACAGGAATACTTCAGAATATGTTGATTTCTTTTAATAGTAAAATCAGGAGAATTTTGGAACATAAAAAGAGATTGGTCTGCGAAATGAAGATGTTTAGAGAAAGAATCTCTCTTCATTTCACCAGTGTCTCTGTACTCTTTGTAGAATCCTAGAATGGTTTGGTTTGGAAGAAGCCTTAAAGATCATCCAGTTCCAACCCCAGTGCCATGGGCTGGGCCATCTTCCACTAGACTGTGTTCCTCAGTGCCATGTATGACCTGACCTTGAGTGCTTCAGGGATGGGGCATCCACAGCTTCTCTGGGCAGCCTATTCCAGAGCCTCACCCGCCTCAAAGCAAAGAATTTCTTTCTAACATCTAAACTAAACCTACTCTTTTTCAGTTTGAAGCCATTCCCCCTTGTCCTGTCACTACAAGTCTTTTTACAAAGTCCCTCTTCAGCTCTTTTGTAGGCCCCCTTTAGGTACTGAAATGCTGCAAAAAGGTCTCACTGAAGCCTTCTCCTCTCCAGGCTGCACAACCTCAACTGTCTGCTTTTCCTAAGAGGAGAGGTGCTCCAGCCCTCCATTTCATCTTTGTGGTCCTCCTCTGGACCTGTAAATCTTTATTGAAGTACAAACTCAGCAAAGGTGACTCCTCCAGCATAGCAGGTTGAAGCACAGACTTATGTGCCATTTAAACTTTGTATAAACCTCTTAGTAAGATTTTTGTTGGTGACTGGGTTGTTGGGTGAACCTGAAGCTTGCAGGGAGCGCTGAGGGTCCTTTCCCCGGCTCCCGCCCTGATTCTGGCCCTGACTCCCCATTCTCATCTCCCCCAGCAGGGTGGCGGGAGATGTGCCTGCTGTGACACACACTTCTGAAGGGCTGACTCTCCGCCTTGGCAGATGGGTGGCGAATCGTAAATTCTGCGCGCGTTCGGTTTTGCAGGGCCTGTCGTTCCAGTGAAGGCAGTTAGAACTGTCAACACCTAACAGTGCTTCAGGATAATGAATGTAATGCAAACCTGAGAAGCCCATGAACAGCGCTGGCTTCCCACATAGCAGATGAAATGCGCTTGGTCTCTGTATTTCAAGAAAGCCTTTTAATCCTGTTCAGGCCTTCACAATAACACAGTGCTTTGGAAAAATAATTCTGCTTGTTCAAAGAAGCATGTTACCGAAAGAAGTTAAAAATATTTAAGCACCCTATGTTTAATGTGTTTGGAAAACCACTCCAGGATGTTGACAGCTGATTATTAATTACAGTGCCATGGATAAATATGCCATGATTATGCAGCACATAATTTTATGTAACTTATATACACATTTTCCAGCACTTGCTCAATGTTCTCCTGATGGATTTCAGTAATAAAATATGATATGGTGGAGGCTTTTTTTGTGTTCTTCACTAACTTAATTGCTTTTAGTTGAGTGCAACATAGAAGCAAGTATCATTATGAGTTAGTAATATTTGTGATACTGGTTTATTCTTCTAGAAGAAAAGGCTTTGTATTTAGGTAATTTTTCTTCTTTGGGAGAGGGAGGTAGAAGGTGTGAGCCCTTGGTAAGGCTTGTCTAAAATGACTAAATGCAGGAAACCAAATGATGGAAGAGGCCTGGCTTTCAAAATCCTTTGAAATGAAGTAGAATATGGAGTATTGTAGCATAAAGTAATCCCCAAGGAAAGTAATCATAAAGGAAGTGGTCATGAAATGTGTGAAGTAATTGCTGAGATTCATGCATAATGAAGGAGGGTTTTTTCTTTTGGTTTGTGTGTCTTTATCTAGAATAGACTATTGTTTGAAGACAGCTGCCACTAGCCATGGACTATTGTTTTTATATGACTATTTCGATTTAACTGGCTTGAGCTTTTTAGTTATGTGACCCTATATGATCAGAGGGATTTATAGTGAGAATGTACGTCTCTTATTGTACAAAACACATGGATGCTCCAGAAGTGTTCAGCAATTATTTGTTACAAAAACTGGTCCATACACTTATTCACACACATGTATTATATTTATAGAACTATAAGATGAGAGTCTCTGAGGAGAATCAATTTTACTGTAATAAATTACTTATCTGTGCTATCCTCAAAAATCTCCCTTTCCTTCAGAGAGGTATGTGGGTTGTCTGTCCTCAAGCAGTAGAGTGCTAGGTATGTTTTTAGTTAAAAAAATAGAATCGAGTTTGACAATGGAATGCAAAGTGAAGTTCAGTGGCAGCACGTGCGAATGCTCTTGCTGAGCTTGCAATGCTCTTGCTAAGTTGTGTTGTTGTGGGAATATCTGAAAAAGAATAAATGAAGCTATGGAGGATTTATACTGGCTGTGAAGGCAGTAACCCATTTTATGTACTTCCTTTAAGGTGAAATTCAGAAAGGCATTTTACTCTTAACTTCCTGACATAGCAAGATTGTCCAAATTAAATCTACATAGGGGGAAAAGAATTTAACTTCCTTCTCCTTCTGATTATTTTCAGGCAGAGAAGGCAATAGTTACTTTCCCCTGGGTAGTTAAACACCATACAATGACCTGACCAATGTTTTCTCATAGTCTCTCTGTAGAAGCTCATCATCATTACTTCTGTTTTCTCTTCAATACTGTTTCTACAGAAAGAAAAGACACCTTGTACAAACTTCAGGAATTTAATTCAAAGTAAACAAGTGCCAACTTGATATGATGAAGCTGTACTGGAGAGCTGTTGCTTAATTTTTAATTAATACCAAAATACATGCTTACATTTGGAGATCCCTGTGTTAAATGATCCCAAGAAAAGCTGCAGAACCTCCATGAAACACTGCAAAATCTTGCCTTCATTTCAGCTATTACTTGCATATAAAACGGATTTTTTTTGCAATTTATATTATTTACTCCTGTATAATGTAGAAGGAGCAGTTGGTTAGGAGAAGAGGTGCATTGACTTTTGGAAAGTTGTAAGCAACTAAGTGAAATACAGTATTGTGGGAATGACTGTAGCTAGTGGAGGATATAGATAAAACTGCAGTGCGCTAATAAAACTGATACCCTGAGCAATTAACTGGCTTTGTAGAATAAGGGTCTATAAACTCTAATGATGTTAACTTACTTTTATTTAAGTGAGCTGTTCCACTAGAAGAAAAAGTATCATTCACTCATGTCTAAATTTCAAATGTTTCAAGTGTTAGTCCCATGGAAGGTGTTGTCTGGAACTGTTATTACTATAGTTTTTGCATATTCCACGAGACAGACAATGCTGTTTTGGAGAAAAAGGAAATTTTGACCATGATTTTGGTGGGGTTTTGTTTTGTTTTGTTTGGTTTTTTGTGTTTTGGTTTGATTTGTTTTTTTTGTTTTGTTTTGGTTTTGTTTTGTTTTGGGATTTTGTGGCTTGAATTGGTGGAGTTTTTTTGTTTGTTTTGTTTTAGTTTTGGTTTTTGTTTGGTTTTCTTTTTTATGCTCATGAGCATTTCTTGGTTTAATGTGTTGCGTGCGCTTTACTGATATTTCTCTTTTTATTCAAGGCTTGGGTATCTTCTCTTTGGTGGAGTGTGATTAGTTCATATTTTTCCCTCCACGTTGGTCTTGGGCCAAAACCTGCATGCCTGATCATGTCAGTGATCAGCTTGTTATGGAATAGAGAGTGTTTTACATGGGTGCTTAATAAAAGTACGTGTTTAATTCTGATCTTTGTTTCTGTAGTACTTAGAACACTACAGGGGTGCAGGGCATAGTGCAGAGTGCATAGTGTACTGCAGAGGCAGGCTAGGAGGAATTTTTCCCAATGGAAAGGGTTATTGAGAGTCATGAAGAAAGAGGCTAAGCAGTTGAAGAAGAAAGGAAAGTTGGGCTTTTCAGTTAGTTTCTCAAGTAATCTCCCTGTAATTTCTCAGGAGAATAAATACCAAAAACCAAAAAAGGTGACGTGAATAAAAAGATTATTTTTGGAACTTAAAGCTTGGGGAAGACTTCAAAATTTTACAAATATTAGTATTCATTTCAGATCTGTAATAAATGGGTTAAGCGCTGCATTTAAATCTGTTTTCTACTTTCCAGCTAGTTCTGCCAAAAAGTCATTCCACTGGAACATTAGGAAGGAAATAAACTTTTAAACATAATTTAAGACCGGAAAAGTCTTTTATGGTTGTATTTTGTATCATGACTTTTATAAAAGTGACAACATTTATTATTTCAAAAATGAAGCAGCCTTTCAAATATGTACAGGATAAAATAAGGAACCATCCCTGGGACTGAATGTTACTCATGTCACTGATTTCTGTATTCATTTTAATGGTTCAAACTGTTTAACATTCTTAGGATCTACTACTAATGGCTTAATTCAGTGAAATCCTCTAAGAATTAGGAAATCTGCCCAGTCCCTGAAAAATCATTCTGGGGCTTGTTTAACAATGCGAGTGCTTATATAAGAGTGTGTGAGGTCTTTGATTTTATTTAAATATTGTTCTAAAAATATTTCCCTGTTGATTTGAGCTTTTTGATGGACTTATATCTCCGAAGAATTTTGTTTATTCTTTTCAGACAGCATAAATGTAATTTTTTTCCCTGTCTTCCTATTTACTTCGCCATTGTTGCAGTAGAAAATATACTTGATGCTATTATCTCCACTGAATAACACCTTATGTTTGAAGTGTTTTGAAATTTTTATTGGACTTCCACTGAAAGTAAAGTGTGTGTGTGACCAAGTGTGAGCAAAGCAGGTGTAGGCTGGTGGCAGTGGTCTGCAGCCATGTGCCAGCTCCAGCCAACAGGGTTGTGGGAGGCCTTGTATTTATTAACAAAAAGGTACAGTTTATG
This sequence comes from Origma solitaria, assembly GCA_013397895.1. NCBI lineage: Eukaryota > Metazoa > Chordata > Aves > Passeriformes > Acanthizidae > Origma > Origma solitaria. The sequence goes on from VZRL01003241.1 coordinate 2,296,279, forward strand.
AGATGTTAAAATTACTGTTTAAAAGGTTGACTGGACAAGCTAAACAACAGTTTAGTCGAGACCTGTTGTTCTAGAGTCTAATAGAGATTATTGTGGCCTCCAAGTCCATTGTCAAGCTAAAAGCATATTTAAACATCTGTTCTTTTTAAACTAACTGATTGCATGTTCGGTGAGGGGATCATCTGGGACATAGGAAGAGGGTAAGAAACCAATTCCCAGTCTTTCAACTGAAACGATCTTCCAACAAGTCTACTGAGCCTATCATAAATGAAGTATTCTTCTAATTGACAGTAAAGCAAAATGTTTTTAACCAAATGGTAATTTTCAGTAAAGGGTGAATAAAACTGTCACTTGAGCTATAGCTGCAGCCAGTTTCAATAACACTTGAATGTCGCAGTCATCCTTAATTCTTATACTTAGGAAGGAGGAGATTAGCAAAATATCCTGCTTTGTAAACCCCTGCCTTAATAGTGGCTTATTAATTTTATTTTACTCAACATTGTGCAGTTTTACCTACTTTGATATGCTCTGATATAGCTCCAATTTTCTTTAAAAAGACATTGTGAGGTGATATATTTCCAGGTTTTTATTTCCAAAACTCCACAGTATGTTCTAGCAAAACCTGTATGCATCTGTGGTTCCTTCACTCCCAGCCTGGTTCCAGAAGACTCAGTAGGTCAAAAACTAGAACATCCCAAGATCTAAGATCAAAAACCTTACAGATTAAAGAAAAATGAAGTCCAAATATTTTCAATAATCTGAAGAGTCTGTGCTCCTGGAAAAATGGAAGGCAAATCTGTTCTTTCAGCTTTCCAAATGGAAGGGGTAGAGATGGAGGGGAGAAGAGCTTGCAGAGTTCCATCTGAAAGTCCCAGAAGTAAGAATGCCGGAAGACAATAAGCAAAATAACAAAGCTTAAAGTATTCTCTACAGGGACTGTGTTAAATAAGGGGAAAAAATAGCTCTACATTCAATAAACTTTAACATGTGCAGAAGAATATATGAATTTATTTTTCTATCTAGTCAGATTGCTTGTCATTGAAGTAGAAAATTAAAGTAACTTAGAAATAATTTATCTCATTCGAATATCTGCTTCACATGCCACATTCTTTCCCATTACCACACAGTGTACAAAACAGATGACATGAAAAAATCTGGCTGAGGAAACAAGTTGAAGCATTCCCTGACAAACTGTAAAGAGTGTGTGTTACTTACTGAGATGAGAATTTAATCAAGAAGATCTGAAACTTAGCACAGGGTGTTTTGCCTGTGTTTATCTAGTTAGTATCCTTGAAATGCATATGTAAGGGTGTGATTGACTTTTAAGTTACAAGCCATGAGTTTACATCTTCACACCCTTCTGCTCCCTTCCTGAAAATGCTTTTACTATGTTGGATGCTCTTATTTTAAATAACCTGGATTAATCTTGCTTGTCCTGTATTAACAATACAGTACATCCTTTACTACCTAGATAAAATTCAAGTTTTTCAATTAAATTTATGAATTTGGTTTCTAAAACAACTAACTTCTATAAATTCCAATTTCTAATCACTTGGTCATATTAGTTGAACAGAATTTGGTTTATGAACTGTAAGCACAACATAAAAGCAGCTTTAAAAATGTTTAGGTCTCCTGGAACTAGTAGTCATCTTGAATAATTGTTAAGAGATTTACAAGTCATGCTACTTCATAGAATTTTTTAATATTTCAAAGAAAAAGAATGTTTTTTCAGAATGCACTGGTTTACACTATCTTCTGTCACTGGGATAATTCAAGATCTAGCCTCATACAATTCAAAAAGCAGTTAAATAGCATGTTGTTATGTGTCTTAATATGTATTCTGCTTGCTGTAAGAAGGTTAATTATAAAAGAGAAGCCTTGAACAAATTTTAAATGTGACTATCAATCATTTTTCAGGTTTCCTGGGGGCAATATGCATTTCTGTAATTAAAGATGTGTGTTTAACCAGCACAAACATGGAGGGAAAAGGTATCAATGTCTTAGTAGTGAGTTTGTGAAGTTGTGCTTGTTTTGTTTCTGAACTGGATTGCACATAGGAAGTTGTTATATTAAAATTACTACATTATTTTTAGTGGTTTTAATAAAAAAAAAATCAAAACGAAACAAACTTCTAGGATAATGAAAACATTTTGGTTTTAAAGTGTAATGCTGTCTGTAAGTACTAGGTAAAAGATGACAGTCATTAAAGAACAGTCTGAGGGGGATGTTGAGCATCTGGGTATTTTTCTGGAGAAGAAAATTCAGATTACTAAAAGAAAAGGTCAAACACTGAGTATTGACTGTTCTTGAAAGTCTTCCTCTTCACCCCCACCCTGGCCACCCCTTCCCCCAATTCTTGTATCACTCTACCCAGGTTTTGCATGAAATTAAATGGTATTTGTAGGTCTTGCTTTGCCAAGGTCTGTTTTTGATTAACCCAGGGCAGATAATCCAGTTTTGAGATTAACTCGACCACAGGGCAGACAGACTTTTGGGCAGTAGGCTGGGGGGGCTCTGCCATCCCAAGCAGCCCTTGGGGAGAGCTCTGTGCAAGAGTTGCAGGTGCTGCTTTGCTTTGCCATTTGCACCTTCCCCTGTTGTGTAATCTCCCTGATGAAGCAGCTTGATAGAATAACTGAGTAACCTACAAGTGGAGGAAAAATAAAAATAAGAAAATATGCATGACACTGAACTTAAAAGCACAGATTGTAAAAAAGAAACAGAAAAATTCTATAGTGTTTTACCTTCCTGAAGATCTTTGTCCTTTCACTTTGAAAGGAAACTTCTGTGTGTTGGAGGTTCAGCCATCCTAACATCCAGTATTTACCATGAAAGACAGCAGCTCTTCTAAATCTATTGTGTGGCAGAATTGACATAATGAGATCTTTTCTCAGGCTCCTGGTGTATAGAAAGAATAATTAAATTGGATTGTCTTGTGTTACTGTAGATCGTACCTGAGTCTCATTGATCAGTTTGTATAGATACTGTATGCTCTTCCATCATTTTACCTTACCTTTTTAGCTCCTCTACTTATTATGTAATTAATTGTATCTTTTCTCTCATTTCGTCCAGAAGTCATTTCTGTATTTGCTGTCTGGAGATTTTATTCAGGTTCATAAGTTTTCATACCAAGTTGTGTCTGCTTCAGTGGATGCAACCATTTTGCTCAATGTTCCCACTGAGCTGTAATATTGCAAATATATTGAAAAACACTCTTGTGGGTGTCTCTTAATACTGCAATCCCCTGAATAAACTCATTGCAGTTCTTTATTTTCTATAAGTTTAAAAATAATAGCAAGTTTAATAGAAAATAGAACACAAAATTGCGTGGTTGAATTTAATTCTGTCTCAAAAAGCAGAACATGAACATGACAACAGTGGTTGCCTACAATGTCATTCTGAATGATATTAAATGCAGTGGCTGAATGTTCTCTACTTAAACTGATAAAAATAAGGAAGTCTTTTCTACTTCAGGCTTCTCCCTTGTGTGCACATACAACATATATCAAGTGAAGAAAATCTAGTTGTACAGTGACTTGGACTCTTTGCAAACCCTGTATTTTACTGCTTTTTGAACTGCACACTTCATTATAAATCAAGGCAACAACTTCGATAAAAAGGGTTTTTTTATACAATAAAAAAGAAAGCAAATGGAATGTCACATCAATATTCAGCACTAAACAAGTATAACGTACATAGATGCGTTTGTATTAAAACTGTATGTTTAAAACAGAAGTTTAATTTAAAATTCTTTTGGGCTGCATGCAAATAGCCCAGAACAGAGAGACCCTTGAGATCTGTACAGCAATATTAAGTAAATGATTGCAAAAAAAATCAAATGCATTAAACTAATAGAACTATTAAATAGATGGTATTTCAAGAGAGGAACTGCATTTGACAGCCCTTTACTGTATAAAGCATTCTGAAATACAGCTATTTACACAACCTTCTATGTGTTCTTTTTTCTCACAGTATTTCAAAATGCTCATCTTCAATTGACCACTTGTCAAAATGTATTAGTTGGCATCTGTCTTTGTTGAAGACTTCAGAATCTTGCTAAGTTGGTTTAAGGATTTATTGACAGTTACTAGGGAGGCTCGCATTATAATTAATATTTTGTGTATTATCACAGAATCACAGAACATACTGAGTTGGAAGGGACCCACAAGGATCATCAAGTCCAAATTCTGGCCCTGCACAGCACCATCCCCAAGAGTGACACCATGTACCTGAGAGCATTCTCCAAACTCTTGAGCTCTGTCAGGCGTGGTACTGTGACCACTTCCCTGGGGAGCCTGTGTCAGTGCCCAGCCACTCACAGGGTGAAAAACCTGTTTCTAATATTTGATATGATGCTTTGCACATTGTGTTGTGTAATACTTCTGAATTTTTCTTTACAAAGAAAAAAAATCACCAGGTTATTTAAGTGACGTTAGTAGAGTGTTGATTTAGAAAATGAAACACTGTGTTAAATGATTTAGTATGATAATCCCATTATAATCTTAGGGTTAACATCTGCATTTATTTAATAAGTGTAGATACATTAGAAACAAGGTATGGCTCATCAGGTTTTATTCTTCAAAATTTTTCAAGCAGAACTTGAAAAGTACCAAAATTGATTCTCCATTCTCAGTTGAAAAGCTATACGCTGCATCGTAGGAAATACTATTTTGTAGGACAAAGCTAGCACTTGCAAATGAATCTCATTGGGAATTTTGGTGGGGAAAAGCATGTGTGCACACTTACAAGGACACAATTGTGCAGAGTTATATGCGTATGACTAATTTTCTTATGCTGACTGTAACTTGCTCTTCCTGAAGCTGTCTCAAAATGTCCTGTTTTCAAAGACAGGAAAAAGGGTGTCAGGAGTAGAGTGTCTTAAGTTTTTAAATTAGAAGCACTTTGGACTGTTTTTAGAGATGAGTTTTTCCAGCAGACCATCTTTCTTTTCTTGTTTGTTAAATTTTTTACATCAACACAATGCTGATCAGCATGGAGTCTTGCACCACTTGCTTTGAGTCCTATGTTCCACACAATAATGTGATGGAAAAGTTTGAAATGCTGTCTAGAGAAGTAACATGAGCTGAATGAGGTAGTGCAAAGGTATAGATTTTCTGGATCTGTGTGGACTCACATCCAAGGAGCATCAGGCTATGGCTTGTGCTGCTGGCTGCGCTCTGGGAAGCCTGGCAGGAGGTCTGTACCAAAGTTGTTCTGTTCAGTGCCCAGAAATTCTTACTGTTTTGAATGGTGACTCCTCAGGTAGCTAAAGTCTTTGGAGCATACCTCCTGGTGTGATGGTCTTAAAGGAAGCTGTGTTCAGGTGATGCAAGTGCAGTGGATGTGGGTTTTTAATGGATTGTGTTTACTTTGTACCTAAAATACAGGTACCTAAAATGCTCCCTGAAACCTATGTGATCCAGGTCAAACATTGTTGTTTGTGAGTTGTAGAAAGGTAAGAGAGTAGTTTGGAGAACGGTATAAAAACATGTTTAGCTGCGGTGACGTTATTTTCCTAAATGTTAAACTTCGTTTGAACAATGTTTTTTTAAGAGTCGTTTCTAATATTTCCATCTTTAAAACATTCCTTTGTTTTTCTGAGAAGTTGTTTCTTCATCTAATCTTTTTATGCCAGGTGGCATAAACACACTGGCTTTTCCCTTTACATGCACAGGTGAAGCAGGGGACTGTCAGCAATAAGATGTATTCTTTTAACCTCTAGGCTGCAAGTTGAATTTTGTCCTCTGGCATAATTAGTAGATAGGATGGTAGCTGTTTTAGAACTGCAAACACAGTATCTTTGCTAAGTACTAAATTATTATAAAAGATTTCTAAAAGAACAAGAGTAAGTCCTTCACAAACAAGTTGCGAAAATTTCTTGTGACTCTTAGATTAAAATACATCAGTAGATATGATTTCTCAACAGTGCACTACCTCTAGAATTTCATGAAGAGAAATCACTTCTGAAGTGATTTATAAGTGTGTAATAAGCATACTGATTGGTTTGACTTTATTTTTAGGGATAAAGCAGAGCACAGAAAGCTAAAGACCTTTGCTGAAAAATCCTTGAGTTCTTGTCCTTGTGTGCTAAAGGAATAAGGACACATGAGGGAAGAAAGATGGTCAATGATGAAAGAAGTGGTGTTCGGTTACCCATGATTATGTTTGGCTTGGCAGTGTTGCAAATGTGGACTCATGATGAGATATGGTTTTTCCCCTTTCGGTTACGTAGTGTATATGTACATGTTTTCTTTGGAACTGATAGAGAAAAGTAAATGTCATGGGATACACGGGGAATACTGGTGTTTAAGTGTACTCTCCTCTCCCAGTAAAGCTCGTTACTATGTTACTCAAAATGAGAACAAGTTGTTAAGAGTTCTCCAAATGCTGTGTGCTTTTATTATGTTTTCAATGTAAAAAATGCAAGTACTTTTTTTGTGGGTTGTGGGTTTTTTGAGTGTTTTCTTATGGATATTTTACAGAATAGAAAATGAAGCAGATGTTTCAACAGATGTCTCAGGGGGCCTCTGAGGGAATGGATGTTCCATGTGCTAGAGGAAAGAAAACTACTGAACGGGGGGAAATCTAGAATTGTGTGGCCTGAGGTCCAGTAAGCTCAGTCACTCATAGATTTTTGAGGTTGCAGCTGTTAAGAGTGGAAGGTTTAATTTATTGTTCTACTATCAGGACACAGATTCAAAAACCTTCATCACAAACAGTCTTTCTTCTCATTTAGCAGCTATGAAATGATCTGTAAGGATTTCAGTGGCTCGCTGCAAGCTCTTGTGTAAAGTGCTCCATCTCTAAAAGGAGTGTCAGAAGGAGATGTCTCTGGCCTGAGAGGAAAAACCTTACACTGGCCACTGCAGATATGTGCTTCTTGGAGAAGCTGCCAGGAGGAAATCAGGCAGACTAATCTGGAAATGTTTTCTGGACTGGATAAAACTGGTGGAGGAAGGATGAAGAAGAAAAATTAAAAACAAGTTTACAAAAAGGTAGAATGGGATATGAGCTTTGGGCTCTTGCTGCACAGTTAAGTGGTACCAGTTGCAGTGCTTAGTCAGCTCTATATTGAGACTAATTTAATTTCACAGAAAGGAAGAAATGTAGCAACCTCCACATCCTTTCTAGCAGTGCTTTGCTGAGGAAACAGCTTTCCTATCATCCTCCTTTCTTTTTATAAAAATCAAAATGCCTTTCCTAGTTCTAATAACCATAACAAAAAAACCCCAAACACCCCCCCCCCAAAAAAAACAAATAAAAAACTTGGAGTTAAAATTAGGTGATGGGCAATTCAGTTATCTTTGTTCCATAATGTCTTTTACACAGTATGTGGCTATTGGCTCCAGCAGTCCTGAGTCAGCACAGTTCTTTGTAAGGTGTTAGTGCTGTGAATATGATCTGCTACATTCTGTAGATGCAGTTTTATGGAAAAATGTCATCTTGCTAATTAATACAAACATATCTTAGGAAAAAAAAGGAAGACCCCTTTCATTTGGGAATAAAAGCTTTTGTCATGGAGGTCTTGTAGCTTCCAAACCGCTGAATCTTCTGTCTGAATGACACAAAGCAACAGGGAAGATAAAGTGATATGTCTTGAGAGTCAAGAAAACCTCTCAAAATGTAAAACAAGCCTTTGTCTTTTTAATTACCCAAAGTGGGCTGTTGAAAGGAGTGGGATGATGGAGAGGGCAAAGAGCAGCTCATGATTTTTCAGAGCTGAACTTGCCCAAATCTACAGAGGCAGAAAACACATTTTTCCAGTTCATTAAAGGCAGCAAGCTGTCAGTCAGATGTTTGAGCCAGCTCAGTTGAGAGAGGGCACATGCCTCGGTTGTTTACACAGAAATCCTAAGACTGCTGGAGGAACACTTTCACAGCCACTGTTGGCAGCATTTAACACAGTGGCACATGGCTTTGATTTCAGTCATCCTTCCTGGTTTGGACCTACTTTGTCATGTCATCACAAATTGGCTCAGAGGGATAAAGAGCACCCTAGGCTTTTCAGTATTTCTGAACTAAAATTTACATCTTGTGTTTTACCTGGGACTGACTGTGTGTATCTACTCCTTCAATCTGTGTGTTACTGCTCCTAAGAATAAATTATACAATGGGAATCTGTAGTACAGGAATAGAATAGTTTCCTGTAAATCCATTCTTTTCCCCACTGCATGCTGCAGTATGAAGTACAGCCATCATCCTGCTTAAGGGGAAAAGAACTGCCAGGGCAAGAGGAGGAAAGAGATTAAAATTTTAAGAGGATTTAAGAATTCCTGACAAAATAGTTTTTCCCTCATGTTTTTCCAAGACATGAGAAGCAGAATATGAAGGGGAGAGAAAAAAACAAACAGCAAAACAAAACCCAGAAATATGGAGCTGTAAGAATGTATGAGGTGTTTCATTGGGTTGGGGTGTTTTTTTTGTCCAGGTTTATTTGCATGTGGTATTGGAGGAACATCTTTTGACTCTGGACAGTCCAGTGCTGCAGGAACATCACCACTTGTATGAGTGTAGACAACACTAAAGAGGTCTAATGAGAGAAGTGGACCAGAACCTGGGACCAAGTGGGTTACCATTCCCAAAACAGTGTGATGTCCTATAGAGAGGTGACATCAAATGAAAAACAAATTTGCTGAGAGGGAGAAAAATACCCTAAGGCAATGCTCACTAATCCTTTATGATAAGCATAATATGCTATAAATGTCACAGTATTTTGGTGCAAATATCATGAAAAATCTACGTGTATTATCTGGAATGAAAAGGAATGTTCTGCCAAATTCATAGTTGTGAAAATGCCAATGACTGGAATTATACTCAGAAAGGTATCTTCTGTTACTTTTTGCTATATCATTTAGTAGCTCATGAAAAAGAGAATAGCTTTGCTGATTCAAGGGTTTTGTAAATGTTTGTTGCTATTTTCCACATGTACCATGAGTCATATTACTTGTACTTTCAGCAGCAAGCAAGCTGATTTGCAGATGTAGAGACTGAAATTTATGGCAAGAAGTAGAGAACTCCAGTGGCTTTAATACCGTCCACAGCTGAATAGAAATAATTCCAGAGCAATTATATTTAAAGGCAACAGTGTCTTCAGAACTTTTAAAAATTTCAATACCTTTTCTCTTCAAAGGGTTTTTTCTTCTTTATCAAGAAGATTACTTATTTATCAAGTCATGTAACTTGAGACCATTGAAAAGGGAATCAAGAATTAAATGTTGTATATTTGTGACCCTTACTTGAATATCTGCTTCATTCCTGAAAGCCAAGCTTTTGTGATAGCAAGTATTTTGTTGGTGCTTTTGGGGTTTTTTGCTTGTTTGTTTTTTTTTTTTTTTATTTTTTAAATAATTCACAGGGAAAGAATGCAAAGATTAGTCTTTTACATGGCGGAGATTTATCCAAAACAAATTGTATCTATATTACACGAATGTATGTATATTTTCTTGATTTGATTTATAAGATCCAGTATAAGAATCTCCATAATACAGCACACTGCACAGCCATGAAGAATACAGCCTGATCTTTCAGGGAAGTGCCAATGCAGCTTGAAAATGAGAAATTAAAGCATTAAAGAATCATAATTGTTACTTTTTATCATAGTTTTTAACACTTTCATGCATTTGTGATATGAATGTGAAGCAGGTGGTGTAAGTGTAGTTATACTTGATGTGCACATTAAATGAACCTTGTGCACTGTGGAGGTGTCAATGTATTTGTTATGGTACAGTTTTACTTATTTTCCATCGAAGTATTTTCATAGAAAGTCCCATGGAAAGATATGGGACTATTGAGATAAAATCCATTGCAGAGCAGTGGCATTCTTTCAAAAACTGTATTTTTCAAAAACCATGAGGTAGCTGTTAAATATCTGGGATGCAGTGTGCATAAAGTAGTGCAAAGAGAGATGTGTATTACTTTCTAGCAGGGCCAGAATTGTTGTCCAGAGCACAGTCAGAAAATTCATGCCATGAAGAGGATGAGGTGAATGAGGGAGAAAGGATGTTGTCCTTATGAGTTCTTGACAGTGTTTCGGTTCCATTTTCTGTGGTCTCTTTGGGAGCCAGGAACTGTTTCCTGCCCATGAGTGTAAATATATTCATTTAATAAGAAGGAAGAGGAAAAAAGTATCACATATGTAGGTGTGTCTAATAGATGGCTCTTAACAGTTGTGACAGCAATATTGTGAAATCATTACACGCTCATTCCAGAAAATCTCAGTTGCATTCTCAGGAACTCAGCGCTGGTTTGGCAGTGGCATCATTTCACCCAGTTCCGGGCAGTGGAGGATATTTGCTGCAGAGGCCTGCATGAAAGTCTGGCTGAGTTGATCACACTCATTCTTCCCAACATTAAGAATTCTGCAGTAAATCTCTCTTGTGCTGGATGGGGTGAGGAGCTGTCATGATTTTTCGATCGCATGAGGAGCACGTACTCGAAACTTTGATGCTATGTTCACATTGGTGGTACTTGCTCTCTTGATGGTGATTCTTTGTTTCTCCAACTCCTTCCTGATTGGTTTTATGGCACTGCCACCCACATATCTTACTGAGTGCAGTAGCCCTTTATTTGCTCTTCCAGGCCACCACAGCTGTGTTGTCACTGTTTTATCATTAATTAATTTTTGTCTGTTATTTTTGCCTTTGTGCTTTTTAATCTTTTCGCCAAGCTACAAGTAACACTTTATTAAAAAATGGAAGCTCATTGGGTTGTTTTTGAACCATATGCCTTGAGGGGGGAAAAAAAAGTGCTGATAATACTTTTGACAGTGTTGTAGAAGTTGGCAACATGCTCATATTCTCTATGCGTGCTTGACAGAAAGGCAGGCTGACTTTGATATTTATATTTTGACACTCTAAATTATTTGGCTAACATGCATATTAGAAACAAAACAAAAAAAAACCCCCAAACAACAACCAGAAAACCCTCCAAACCTATTCTTTCCATTTCTAGTATCTAAACAAAGAAATGAGAATCACATTTATATATACTGGTGTCAGGAGACTTCTGTTATGGTCAAGCACAGGTATAAAAACCCATTATCCCAGGTTTCTCTCTTCCCGTTCCGATCTCCAAGTTTGTGTTTCCATATGGGTTTGTCTCTTAATTTTTTAATTTTATGTGACCATTGTTTTCCCCTGTGTTAACTGCCTTTCCTTTTTTTTGCATTGTTTACTGTCTATAAAAAGTAGTCCCTCTTAAAACAAATATAAGTTTGTTAGATTGGTGAATTGGGTTTTATTGCATATTGCTGCTCTCAATACAGCATAATTATGGAAAAAATTTAAGGAGGGAGTATTTTAATAGTAACAAGTTCAGCTGCAAGAGGTATTCAAATAGCTGCAACTATAGCGGTAACAATAGTTTCTATGTATGTTTTAGGTAATTACAGAAAGCATTTGCAAAAGTAGCAAGGGCCTCTGGCTTTACCTTTAATATTCAGACTGACAGATCACCTGTCATCTGCTGATGGTGGCCAGTTACTAAAGGCTGAATGCTTCAACATAGCTAGAAGTTATATCTTCTATTGTGATAACTCATTTGAGGGGGGTGAAAAAAGACTCTTCATTGTCATAATCTATAACACCCAAAATAATTACGTAGTCTGAATAATTTACTTTTTTAAATGTCGAAATGCCAAAAAACAGAAGGAAAATGGGAATGCTAAAGGACCTTAAAGGGGCTTCTTAAGCCATCAACAGCAGTCCTGTGCTCTTTGCTTAATTTTAATAGTTTGGTTCAATACATTTTCCTTTAAATTACTTTTCTGTACAGTAAGTCTCTTCCGTGCCCAGAAAATAATCTACTTTTGGTTGATGTTTGAATTTTAAATGTATGATTTGGTAACTGTTATTTTAGGGATTTTTTTTGTGTTTGTCAGGTAAACAGAATCATTCACTATATGTGATACTTTCTTAAATAGGCATCAGGAGGAAAGAGTGTCAAATGCAGAAGAAAAAGTAATATGAAAAAGTCACTTTATAAGTTATGGATAAAGGTTATTTCTAGAAATGCTGTGTCAATGATTTATTTTTAACCAGTTGATCCCGCTTGGTTCATCTTCCTCCAGACACTGCAGTTATTAATGTAATGTAAACAATAAATCATTCAGGTTCTCTTTACACTTGTCAGACACATTTCTATACTGTCTGTTTTGGCAGCAGCAGTGATGAAATACACTTATTGACTGCAGTCACCACAATCTAAATAGATATCTGTCTTTCCCTAACACCATGTAATAGGAATTTGTGGATTTTATCCCTGAAATAAATCCACTTGAAAAATTTTCCTACCATAGGCTTTAGTGTTCCATTTTTTTTAAATTTTTTTTTTTCCCCAGAGTGGTTTTGTTAACTTTTGGTATACTTAGAGAAGGGGGGAAGGTGGTTTCCCAGACACAACATTCTTCTGAACATATTTTGCTGTATTTTCTACTTGTTTCTTAAAATTCACCTTTGTTCTTTTTCAGTCAGTAAAAAAAATTTGCTCTTTTTATAGATGTGGTGTAAAAGGACCCTGAAATAATGTGACATTTTTTTCATTCATCCCAGTGTATGATCCATCTAATTTTTTAAAATCATTTCTCTTCTTTTCAGGTTATTCAGAGGACTTCTTCACTTAGTTGTAGCTGTTCTTTGAACTGTGAAACTTGCTGAATGGAATAGACAATTTGAATGGGGAAGTTTTCAGTATTGTGGTCTCTATTCTGCTACCTGTGTCTTTATACTGCATGAAATAGAAATAATAATTGCATAAAACTAATAATTCTGTTAAGAAAAGGTATTGGTTGGTAGAACAGCAGATGAATGTCTTTGTCTTTGACTGTGGAGTTATGTACTTTCTTTTTCCCCTCCCCCTTCTCTATTTTTAACCCTAATTGTGTCATTGTACAGACAAACTTTGCAGACACAGTTCAACAGGGGACAAAAAGTGCTGTAATGTGTTCTAGCCTATAATTTGATTATTAATACGTACTTTGGGGAGATGTGACGGTGGAGAGCAGGGGGATGCCTGAAGGAGACTGTGACAGTGTGGTAAGTCTGCACTGGAGCAGGCTCCTGGCAGGACCTATGAACATGCGGAGAGTGGAGCCCATGCGTGAGCCAGTTTGCTGGCAGGACTTGTGACCCCGTGGGGGACCCACACGGGAGCAGTCTGTTCCTGAAGGACTGCACCCCATGGAAGGAACCCACGCTGAAGCAGTTTGTGAAGAACTGCAGCCTGTGAGGAGGACTCACAGGGGACAAGTTCATGAAGGACTGTCTTCTGTGGGAGTGACCTCAAAGTGGAGCAGGGGAAGTGTGAGGAGTCCTCCCTGTGAGGAGGCAGGAGTGACAGAGTGTGAGGAACTAATCACATTCTCAATTCACTGTCCCATTGCACTGCTCCTGGGAAGGAGGTAGAGAAATCAGGAGATAAGTTAACCCTGGGAAGAAGACAGAGGTGGGAGGGAAGGTGTTTTCAAGATTGGGTTTTGTTTCTCATTATCCTTCTCTGATATGGTTGGTACTGAAGTAAGCTAATTTCGTCAAGTCAAGTCTGCTTTGCCTGTGATGGTAACTGATGAGCGACCTCTGCCTGTCCTTACCTTGACCCATGAGCAGCTTTGGACACCTGGTGAAAAAATATGCTCAACTACAACAACTTTCTACCCTGTCCTTACCCAAGCAGTCTCTGAAGGTTTCTCTAAGCGCTTCTTCCACTCTCTACTCAGTTCTTGCTCTGCAGATTGCACTTTGAGTGAGATGTGTGTTTTGGAAGCACTGGGCTTATGGTACACACGAGTGCACGGGTACTTGGTAGGACAGAAGTTAATGGCTGAAATTACTAGATCAATATTCTGTTAAGAAACTTCTGATTTAACTTAAAACTGCAGAATTTGTAGGTGTTTGAGAGAAGAAATACTGGGTTTGATTATAATATCCAAGATAAAAGAAGCACTGACCAGAGCTAACAATAATAAGATTCCTATGTATTTAAGTCATAGTTTCACTTGAGCTATAGGTTTCTTTCCTGATGTCATGTAGTCTATTATAATAATCTGACACACATTCATGAAGAGATTTATTTCACTCAGAGGAAGCTGTGCATAAAGTGATGCTGTAGAATTTTAAAATCATCCTTGGTATCTCTTCCCAATTAAGTTTCTGAAAGGTATTCTGTGAATTTTTATTTAACTAAGTAGCTTTTATAATTTGATGTGGCGTGGTTTCCTTCAGTCTTTGACTTAGCCAATATACTTCATTTTCCAAAAAGAAACAGCATGCAAAGACATAAAAAGCTAAAGAATTCATGAATGCAGGAAGAGACTATTATGTCTGCAGAAACAAGTACATGGAATGGGAAAAAAAATATCAAGTTGTGCAATTTTAACTTCTTTACCCTGTCTCCTCTCCTTTCATGTGTAACTATTTCATAGCTAGTTTTTTTCTGACTGGTTGTAAACTTTTTTATTATGTGGGATGTTTGATGTGCAAAATATTGCTTTTTCCTCTCTATATCCCTTCTACATTTCTGTATGCTAATTAAATGATATTTCATGCAAAATGACCCATTTATCTGTGGGGCTTTGAGGTGAATGACAGTGAAGCATCTTAGTGCTTCACAAAATTCACTAATTTATTTTAACTATATTCCTTGATGTACTACCTGCATTAAACATTTGATAACTTAGACACCAAGGAGAAAAACCAGCATCAGAATTTTTAGCATATTTAACATCAAGCAGACATACTGTCAGATTCAACTCTGTTGACAGGAACATTCTGCCATGAGGTCTTTAGCTCCTTATTAAACAGAGCTCTAAGCTGGCTGTCACACATTGTAGATGATTATGGTTCATAGGAAATACCTCGTATAATTTCAGTATTTCTTTTCTAGAAAGGAATATGTCTGTCTTGGTGAGGTAAGACAAATAAGATTATTCACGAACCCTGCAGGCCTGTCATGGTTTTGTATAGGGCCCCTCTTTGCTGTTGTGTGTCACTTGCATAACTTGATGATTTTAAATTAAGTAATATTCATAGGCTGCCTCAGTTTTTATGTAGCCCCACACAGGCTTAGTAGTTGTAATTGTTTTTCTCAGATTCTCATGTCAGTGCTATACTTCAGAATCAAGAAATAAGTAAGTTATTGTTAGTAGCATTTGTCTTCAGTGGTATATGTACTGTATACTAGAAAAATCACAACTTTTAGATTTGCTCTGGATGTTCCTATGGCACGTGCAGTCTTGTAAGTCTGTCAGTAGTTAGTTAACATGTTCTAGAAATGTGAAGGTAATCATGCAGATGAGGATTTAGGAAGTCAGCATTTACTCATCTCTACAGGTTGATGATGATTTTCTTTAGGACTAATTAGTAGGGTTATTAATCCAAACAATTAAATTCTCTTCTAACACTACAGCTGTCTAATTAATGAATCTATTAATTAATCAGTAGGTTCTCCAGATGTCTACTGAGGTACTGTCCCTTGAGCAGCAATATTAGTTGTGGAAGTTTAGTAAAGCAAGAACTAGAATCTTTCATTTGTTTGGTTGTATATGAAGTAAGAGCCTGATTTATTAAAGTTATATATTTTCCTCTGAGTAAAAGGCTATTTTCATTGGTTATTTTTCACCTGACATTCTTGTGAGTAGATAATGTGCCATTAAAATCTAAGGGAATGGTATTCAAATGCTTCCTTTCCAACTACCCAGAAAAAGCTCTTGCAGAAATGGATGTTACCATACAAACCTGCAAATAGCTTAATTGCTTTCAGTTTCAAAAATCTGCTTCCCTTGTGCCAGTAAGTCATGATCTTACCACACTGTTCTTATCTGTGGCATGCTGCCTTGCAGTGCAGCTGCAAAACACGCTGTCATTTGGGTCAAGTCTGGCAAAGTCAGCCTGTCTGGTTCAATCTGACAGATACCATTTATCAGACAGGAATGAAAAGTGTTTTGACCACACACTATGTGCACAGGTCTGAGTAATAAGAAAAGGTTTCTATGCATACTGCAATATGTAGGATATACCAGGTGTGCTGTGCTGGTATGCTTGGTTTGTAACTTCTTTTGGAAAAGTGGATTTTTCAAAGATAAATGTTAAAAGTTAATATTTGGCAAATTTTCTTCCATGATTAAAACAGTTGTCAGTTTATTCAGTAATGAAATCATAGTCATCTCAAAGTACTGAAACTGATGTTCATGCTTCCCTCTCCATTCTGTAGAAGCCAAGGTATAAGTGACCTCGTCAGTTCTAATTATCATACAGTAGGCTGGGATGTAATTGCTAAGTTACCATGGCTGCATTTTTGCTAGCACATTGTCTTCTTCAGAAACAAGGAGCTATTTTATTTCTCTTATCCCTCCTTCCTCCAAAATATCCTCCCTTTTAATTTATCAGGTACAAAAGAAGATAAGCAGGAGGAAGAATTTGAGCCTGGAGAAAATTGTATTCATTTTAATTAAATCCTAGAATGCAAACCACACCTCTTCTATTCCTGTGCTGGTGTACACAATACCCCAAAACTTGCCAGCCCACAGCTGCCAGTGTTGCTGTATTATTGGAACATATGCAGAGTTGGCTGCTTTTCCTAGTGCCATGCATCCATGCTGAAGATGGTGCTATACCGTGAAAGGACGGTTACAGAAGAGTTGAGGGCATATGTTCCCGACTGGAGTTTGTCCGTACTGACATTTTGCTGGGGGTTTGTAATGTTTGGGAAGGTAGTTTTACTGAGGTGACAGACTGGGTTTTGCCAGCTGGCATCAAACTTATGCAAACTACTGGCAACTAGAAACAAGTGCTCTGAATTAAACTTTACTGGAGTTCAGACCTGAGCAAAACTGACTTTACATAAGGAAGCACCTTGTTCAAGTTCCTTCGGCTACTGTCTATTTTATTTAGTGTTAACACATATATTTTAGGGACCTTTGAGATTACATTGTCTTGGTTTCCAGCTGAGTTCTGGGAGCTGAAAACTGAGCAGGAGTACAATTCTGTTTCTAGCTATAGACTGAGCTAAAGATAACTGTTAAGTGTTTATTGTCTGGACTATGTTGTGCAGAAACCTTCAGTTACTTTATATCAATAGCTGTCTGCATGTGACTAACCAGGCAAGCAGGACTATCTGGAAAATAGAAAGAAACCCAGACAACCAAGAAAATAAATCCTGAATCTATTAAAAGAAGAAAATAGAAAACCTAGCTCTATAAAACTCTTTTGAATTAGGAAGACCCTCAGTCTTCTCCAAGGGCAAAAGCTTTATTTAGCTCATCTTTAAGAATTCTCAGTGTTCCTGTTCCTCTAAATTCTTGTGCTGAGATTTAAAAGACAAACCTGACTAACTGTTAATTGAAAAGCTATCAGTGGCAGCTGAACAGGTAGTATTTTGGTGTTTAGGTTTTTGTCTTCTTACATAATATATTTCTATTCTTATAACTGAAAAGAAGTACTTTAAAACCACAAAAACACCAACAAATAATTTCCTTCCTGCCCCCCCGCCTCCCCCAAAAACCCCAAGAACAAACCTTAACTATATAAGCATTTACTAGAAAAGAGTAACTAACAACACTGTCATTTGTTATAGGAGTGGAGAACTTTTTGTAGTTGCATCTTAAATATTTTCCTTAACTAAAGAATCTTTAGAATCTGGCTAATCATAAACTGGAAAAAAGCTTGTGTCTTTCTCACACATACCCACTCCGCTCCTTGATTTCTTCTTCTCCCCCTGAACCCTCCCCCCACCTTCTAAGCTCAATTCATTACATAGTTTTAGAATGCTACTAAATACCACTTGCTATTATATTAGTACTTGTATATGCTGTAGCTTTAAGGCAACAGTGCTAAGAGTTTTTTAAGCTGTAAAGTGAAATGAGCAAAACTCACTGTTCACCTGCTTTTATCTTGACTTTCCACCATGTCATAAAGGTTTTCACTCTGTGGTTCACAAGTTATTGATGGTCTGGGAAGTATGTGGCAAGTATTTGATCCTTAGAGAGCTAACTAATTGTATGTGTCCTCTTCATTTTCAATTTTAAAATTTCAGTAAAAGGAAGACCAAACCACATTGCTAAGATTGCTCTCTTTCATAAGCAACTTGTATAGTTATTGAAAAGATGTTACATGACTTGTGAAGGGAAAAGGAAAGTTGTCAGTTCCTACAGAAGGAAAGATGCATGTAAGGCTATATTAAGATACAGTCTGTAGTGTAAAAGCATTTGAGAAATCCTGCTATCCAACCTAGGCCTCAGTGTGTTCATGGATTCGAATCCATGGACCAGTGCAGCCCAAAACTGCCATTTAGAAGTTTTCAGAGGCAGAATTAAGATCTTCTCATCTACATGACTGTTTGTATAATGTGATTGTATTTTGTGCTTTTGAAATTGTTTTCTGGCAGTGGAAGCAAAAGTCTGGTTTTTAGTCTTGGCCCTATTAATATCTTAATTTTTACCCTTTTTTTGTCCTAACCAAAGCTATAATATTTGCTTCAATCTCTTTAGTCTAGTTTTTAAAAAAATCTCGGCATAACTACTGCTGCTATATTGCTCTGCGCCTCACACTAGCACTAGAAAGACTACTTTAATAAGACAGAACGTTCTGCCTGTCTTGTTTAAATCTTTTCTATATTATTGATATTGACGTTAAGTGCTGAAGAAATACAGTTTTGCGATCTCTACAACTTACTGAGGAGCTTCCTTTTAGGATGGACAAAATCGGTAATTTGTTTCACTGAGCTCCATTTTTGGCTAGGGTTGAGAGCTTCCTGAAGGGCATATGTTAAAAGCATATCACAAAGTAGAGATTATTTCAAGAAATAGTAGTCTTTACCTCCCTGCCAAACTCTTGTATGTGCTTGAATTTTTCACTTCCTTGCTCTGTTTCATTCCTTTGACATTAGCTGTTTGTAGTGTTCAGATACACTTTTATTCCATCAAGATGTCTCCAGTAGAGTAGATTCTTGCCACACAAAAAACAGTCTGGGCAATGGGGATGTGCCAGCCAAATTTCCAAGCAGGCATAAATAAATAAATTCCAAATTAGGTCTCACAGAAATGGACGTGTACATTTGGTCCCATTTCTTCAAAGAGTAGGACAGCATGGAGCCTATGCTATGTTTGGCAAAGACAGGTTTTTAAAGACAATTCAGTTTGAACTCTCTCTTTTTTGATGTATGTGCTAAGGGCCTTTGAAATATGAATCAGTTTTTGTTCTTCCAGCCTACCTAAACACAGCTGCTAGTGTCAAGTCTGTGCTGAATGAAATTGGAAGGACCCCTTAGTCTCCTATTCAGGCAGACTCTCTTAGTATACAGTGCATGATACTTCAGCGCTTTAAATAAACATGCTGTGTCAGGCATACTTGATCAAAGGTAGCCTTCTTCTTCTGATTAGGGCAGGTATGCTTAGCATCTGCTTTTTCAGAAGTGCTGAGCATCTACAAAGGTCTGAGTCTCTTGGATTTGTAAAGACTCAGCATCTTTGGAAGTCACACCACTAGCAATGACAAAATTGGAGTATCCAATTAGGTGATCTCATTGTAAGTCCAGTTAAATTATAGATGTTAGCATACTTACAGACTCAGGTAATCACGTGAATGCATACTTCCCTTGCAATCAATAAATGTTAAATTACTCAGTGCTTTTAAAAATCCAATTAGGCACTGAGACAGCTGAATAACTGTAGAAATTTGATGTATGGGGACATGAATTTATATGTATGGCATCCATTATGTTAGGAGACTGTGAAGGAAAACTGAGAAATGAAATGCCCAGTCAATGGGGCGTTCAGTGGCTAACTTTCATAAGCTGCTTTAAAGCCTAGGATCGCTGCCTCTGCTTTCAGAAGTTTATAGTCCATATGTGGGAAGAGAATAACTTGGCATATGGCAACCCTGAAGCCCAGCCGAATGTTTATAATACTCAACACTCTATTGCCTTTGGCAGAGAAATCTACATATTGACCCAGTCCGATAGTTTGTAACCACTTTTAGACAAATTCTTTTCTCAGATACATTCATGCGATGCCATTAAGTTTGGTGGGTGGAACTTAATAAACATAAAAAGGAGCAATATCTGGAAAAACAGGAATTCTTTAAAGGTTTTTTTTTTTCATTATCAGTATGTTTCACTGGATTTTCTTTTTCTTCTGATCTTTTTGAAATATCAAAACAAAATATTTTCTATTTCTTGTTTATGAGAAGGAGTTATAGTCTTTTTGGAGGGAAGGGGTAATTATGGATGGTAATCAGAAAGCCTGAGTGGGAGAAGTCTAGTTCTAGTGTTAGTGAGGAAGGCAATGCTTAGCCAACACATGAGTCAGACGAGACAATGCAAAGATATGCAATTTCATTTGTCTGGCAGGTGTTCAAAACCTTATTTCAAGGGCATGCCTAGAAGCCTTCAGTGAACGTGAATGTATTAACACTGCTTCTCTTTAAATTGTTTAAAAAATATGTCAAGGCTACCACTTGGCAATCAGTTCCCCATGAGCTTTTCCAAAACCCGGCCACAGATAATAGCAAGAAAGTTTTTCATCACATACTATCAGAAAAGTCAAATCATGTCTTAGATTCACTTTATTGAAATGAGTAGCATATAGAAAGGGATTCAGAAATGTATTTTAAATTTCCTTTAGTTGTGAGGGAGTTATCGTTCTTTGACTTGACTAGTCAGAGCAGCTTTTTTTGAATGTATTTTTAAGGTCTTAAAATGTTAAGGGACTTTTTTGAAAAACAGTAAAAGGTGTGAGATACATTGGTTAAATGTTTGAATACAGAAACTGCTAAAATGAAGGACAGAGTTACAATTTTGTATGGTCTGAATGTATTTATTGTCTTATTGTGTACTAATACCAAAACTATAAATTTATAGCTAAAAAAGCATTTGGTGGAATGCAGCTGAATTAGTGTATGTTGCTGTGAGGCTATCCCTTTTTCTTGGGGCAAGAAGAGAAGTCAGAAGGGGCAGGTCTGGGGGCTTTGTGGGGGTACTCTGTTGATGGGGAGGGATGGGGTTTTTTTGGGAAGTTTTGAGAATGGTCATTTAGCAGAGCTTTCAGCCTTCACATTATTTTAGTTTTCTTCTTGAAGATAAGGGTCCAGATTAAGAAACATTTACGTGCTTAGTGGTGATAACATTTAATAGCACTGCAAACTGACCGCTGAGAATGGATGTTCTGTGTGACTCTTCCCTGTTGTGTCGCTTTTTTCTCAATATTGCAGATTTTAGCGGTATGGAAATTTGCAGCTGCTTGACTTCAGACAATTTTGTACCTCTCTGGAATGGCTTACGGCAGTCAAGATATAATATTTTTGATGAGCCTGAGCACTACATTTATATGCATGTGTCTTAAACTTTGTTATAATTGAATTTTTTATTTTTTTGTATTTTTTTCATTTTTGGACTAAACTATTGCACAGTTTCTGGAAATGAGGTGAAAAAATGTTTTACTTTCAAAGTAATTCCAGCTAATAATAATAATAATAATTAGCTTTATCTACTGAGATCCATAATTGGAGCACTGTCTTGAAATTTAGGAGCAGGTGGCTTTTTTGTCAGGGGTATGTCTTTCATAATTCATTTGACAAATTACAAACTTTTAAAGTCTGCTTGCATTGGCTGAATAGAGACAAAAGGGAGATTTTGAAAAAAAGTTAATCTTCTCTGTAGTTAATGGCAGACAAGTTTTTCCAGGGCAGATTCAAAGGATCAAAGTTAGGTTCCTGCTGAGTTGCTCTCTTCCTTCATTACTTCTGGAGGAAGTCAAGGGAGAGAAAACTCAGTTAACTGAAGTTAGTTCTGGTGAATTCTCCTTTCAAGGTTTCATGAATTCTCTGAATTTGTGTGCGAGATGTTTTCTGCATGTTTTAGTTCTGCTTGTGCTGACCAGTCTGTGCACATATCACCCCCTGCCCGAGATACTTAACATGCTTTAGCCTGGAGCTACATCATTAAAGCTGGATTCATTTTGCTGCAGTTACAGCTCCTGGCTGAAGAGCTACCATTGGAACTGAAATCACAGCCCCTGTTTTGCTGTGCTCTTGCTGAACCCTGTGCTGGCCCTGAGGCAATGCTGTGTAAGAAGCTGTCAGACAGGAGTATGCAAAGCAAGAGGGAAGGAGCAGGGCTGAAGGAAGCATTTTGGTGGTAGCGGAACAACAGTGGGAGGAAAAAGAAATAGTAATCCTGAGAGTTCATATCTTTTTGTGGTACAGGATAGGGATTGGAGAAAAAAAAAAATCAAACCCCAGCAAACTTTAAAAAACCCAAATAACCCAAAGCAAAAAAACTCTTCTTGGTACTTTAACATCATTAAAACCCGTGCTCTTATACATTCCCTTTTACTTTTTCCTGTGTTGTTGCCCACTGCTTTTTAATTTCACATTTCCATAATAAACCCATTTATACTGAAATGTATAAGAGAATGATGCTTTTGTACATTGAATGCGCTTTGACATAATTTATCTAGAACTTGACAGGGATTCCATCCTTGATGATTAAAAAGGCATTAATGAGATGGGTAGTTGTCAAGACTGGATTATGGCCATCTTCATGTTAGTGAAAGGGCGATGGAATGACTACTGAAAACAAATGTGAAGCACACATTTTTGCAATGAATTATTGATTGCTCTTGATAGAGGAAATAAGAAATTGGAATGTCCAGGAAACAAAATATAAACACTCCTCGATATTTTATTTAGGCATATTATGACACTGTTAATGTAAGATAAAAAACTGTACATGATACAAAGTAATTTCTTTTTAAAGAATCATAATTTAGTTTAGAAAAGAAAAAATGGATGTGTGTGGTTTTATATTTATTAAGCCATAATGCACTATGGTTTCTGTAACATGCAAATAGATTTCTTCAACGTGTACATGAGAATTCTTAATTACAATCAGATAAACTGATGATAATTCATCTAGATACTAAGCGTATGGTTGACATTACATCTATAACAATTCTCAGAGCTTAAAAATTTAAGCATACACTAATGCTGATTTAATTTCTCAGCTATTTAGCTATTTTTTTATTTGACAAATTGAAATAGGTGGCCTCTTGGGGAACCAGACTAAAATCTGATCTGTAAAGACTTATTATCTTTACAGAATGCTTTATAGACACTGCTTTGCTGTGACAGTCTCTTCACAGATTTTTATCTTGTAATGTCAAAACAATTAATGGGAAAATAATAATTTCAGGATGCTTCATCTTACTTGTCTTCAGTTTGTTAATGAGCTCCTGTCTCTCTCTCTGGAAGTTTTTAATATGTATGTGAGGAAATATGGAGTGCAGTGTTGCTGCTGCTTTATAGGACAGTGAGGTTTGAAGGAAATTGTAACCATGAACAGCTATTTCTTCACACACACGCACACACACACACATCTAATCTCAGAAGTATGCAATGCGAGAGGCAGTAAACATTTCCTTCTCAGCATAAATTTGTGTATCTTCCAGCAAGAGATAAAAGACACAAAGTATTAGGGTATTAGGGTTTGGCATTTGCAGAATTTTGCCTAAATATGTGGAAATACTATTAGGGTATGTTGTTCTCTAAAATTGGAGGAAAAAAAGACTTCTGTCTTTCTTTTGCTGTTTGTGTCATGTAATTGGAGAAAAATGCAGAAAAACTGTTTTGTTCACTTTTAATTCTGCAAATACATATTTTACTTTTTCTTGTTTGCATAAAACAGACAGTATTTATCCATTTTCTCGTTCATTACTGTACCAGTGTGTTTTCCTGTTTGAAGCCTTATTAAAAAAAAAAAGGTAGCTTTAATTCTGAGGTATGATGAATGAGTGTTTCTGGGGTTTTAACACTCGATGGGAAGATTTTAAAAAGCCTTTATTTTCACACTTTTTTCAAACATTATTACAGAAAGTTACAACAAAGTAGTAGTTAAGAGGATCCAGGACTGGTATTAATATTGTCTGGTCTTGTGGAAAGACAAGCACTCCTGCATTCTGAGTTTGCCACATACTTTTGTTGGCACATCGCTTTTTGGTTGCAGCACAGGGATTATAGGATTACGTTGTCCACTAGGTTAATAAACTATTCTTGTCTGGCTTCAAGGCAAGTATGCTGCAAGGCATACCTAAGTTTTAACTCTTCTTTTTAAGCTTTTTGTTTCTTAAAGGCAATTACTTGAAAAACTGCCCCCCATCTCCTCTACTTTTTCTAGCTATATAGTTTTTTGCACGGCAGGTAATTTCTTTTATAAATGTCTAAGCATATATGTCTTCTAAGATATTTATTGGTCTTATTTGCCAAAAATACTCTAATTAAGCTACTATAAAGTGTGATCATCATGTGCACAAACATTATCAAGCCATGATTGCTTCTTGTGACTTGAAGTTCCCCCATTTGGCAATAATATGGCATAATCTGCTCCATTTAAGCAGTGCAAAGGGAACTAACTTGTTTCCTGCTCCCTGGCCAAGCAGCAACATGTGGGGTGACTGAAGACCACTTCACCACTAGAAGAGTGTGGTCTGCTGGCTTTGTCAGCTAAATTAGTGTTTAAACTAAAGGGAAGCAACCTGGTCAAGCTATCAAGTAACTGTTGGCAGGACAGCAAAGCACAGACGCTTCCTTTGTGGTTGGATTGTACCAGCATATAGGAACAACTACACTTTAGATGTAATGTGTAGAGTAAAATCCATTCACTGTTGCAGTACACATTACCTTTTTCATAGTAAATGGTAACTTACAGAGTCTTATGGGTTTTAGGTTTTTTTTTTCAACGTTTCTGTTACTATAAGGTTTCTGGGTTTAGAGAGAGGGAAGGACTCCTTTTTCTGGTTTTAGATGCTTGTGTGTCTTATCTTTATGTGAAGGATTTTTAAAATGAGAGTATTTGGGGATTAAAATCCTTCTCTTATTGAAATCAATCAGCAAAAATCACGAGGCTGGGAAGAGTATCAGGCCAATAATGAGTAGGAAAAAGCTGGTTCCACTTGTGCACAGCCCCACAGCACTTTCTCATACAGCAACTGCTGGGAGGTTGTGTGTGGTCAGCACCACACTGGTAGCCTTGGGCTGACTGGAACTGCTTCAAACAGATCTAAATATCACCAGATACAGAGGAATCTGTTGCATGTTCCCATTGTTCCTGCTCATAAGAAGCAATTCATGCATAGGCAAAGGCAGGCATGAAGCCTGGTTATCTTTAGGTTAGGTTGCAACAATAGTTTTAGGAGGTCTGACACAAACTTAAAATTCAAAATAATGGCATGTTATACCCAAACCTGTTACACTTCTGTGTGATTTAGTCTTTGCTGAGAGTTAAGCCAATGTAACAAGTTTTAAGGCCTCATATCAGCATTTTGCAGCTTAATAATCACAAAACATTACACTCACAAGAACTGTTCTTAATACAAGTCCAAGCATACAATGAAAATTGTTTCCTATAGAAACTCTCTTGAAATATTAACTGTGATGATTCCACTATTATGAGTTGTTAGATCCTATTTAGTTGAAGAATGTTGTGGGCATAAAAGTAACTACTGAGAGGAGAGAACTGTGAGAGAAAATAGGTTTTTTCCCCATCTGGTAGGTTTAAAAGAAAAATTATGCTAAATGAGAGGTTTATGTTATCATTTATTGATTATATTTTTATGCCTCCATAACATCTTAAATTTGAAAACATCAGTACCTCAGGAAGCTAACTCATTTCTCTGTAGGTGCTAAAATTTCCATAAATGTGTGGTGTGAAATCTGATAGATTTGTTTTTACTGAATTGAGATGTAACTGAAACTGTATTAATTTGTTATAATCCCTCTGCTAAATTGGTTTCTGCATGTTTTCTCACTATTATGTTTCACTATGCATTGTACATATTTTAAATATGTAACTCTGCAATTGACTGGGAATAGTTGTGAAGAGGTTGTTATGGTCTCTCTTGCGTAAGTAATATATCTTTAGAAAACAGATTTAGGTCATTGGCACACACATTTAACAGTGATTTAGCTCAAACAGAAGAACTGGAACTGAAGAAAGAACAGTTTTCTGTGTCCTGAGATCCTCCTGACTTTCATCTTAAGGCTACATGTTATGGCTACCATCCTTCCTCAGGAGGACAATTAGATATTTTTGGTCAGTCCTTAACTTTTTCTCCTAGTAAGTGATGCGCCAATAAACTCTGGGGTATTGCTGTGGCTGTACATAAATCAGTAATACACAAGGTAAGAAGTTCAGAAGCCCAGACTGTTATATGTTACTATTGAACTTCTACTTGCTCTGGTACACCTAAATGAATAACATCTAAAGGTCATCTATACATCCAAACTGGTAAGGAATTTTTTTTCTGTGGGAACAACTCTTACATTTTTGAAGGATCTCAGCGGTGTGAAATTGTTTAATAAAATGCATTGCTGATGCAGGATGTTGGCTGGCTGGAGTGGCACTTGTCCACGAGTCCCTCGGTTAAGGTGTGATTTGTTTAGTGTGTGTGGTTTTCCCTCCACTCTGCAGGAAACACTGCATCAACATAGCTGGGGAAAGCCACGTGCTGAGATCTCAATGTTCCTCTTCACCCCCTGCACTGGCTTGAGTGTGAAATGGCTGTAGACAGTATTACATTTAAGTCTCCCTTGTTTCAGCTGCAAGAGACCATGTTAATGCTGGTTCTTTCTTACTCAGTAACAGTTTTATGCTACTTTCACATTTTAAAGAAGACTTCACACTGGCCTCAGGTTACTTTCCCACTGGTGGGAGTGTGCCTCACTAGTGAGCTGAAAATACCCTGTCTGTAAGCTGCAATGCAAAACATGAGCAGGTAACCTTTGACAGACCTGCTCTAGTTTTTTGTATGGTCAGTTTGTTATTTCAGTCCCTAAATCTTGGTGAAAGAATTTTGTAGCTGTGCGTTTCCTATGAGCTGTGGCTATAGAAAAGTTTAGAGCAGTGCCCCACAGTATGAAAGAATGTATAGGAGAATTTGTTTCCATCGGTTAAAATCCCTTCCTGGTTATGCTGGTCAAAACAGAATAACTTCTTTAAATTCAGAGTATATATTCTGGACTGGCAAATACAGCAGAATTGTCACTTTCTCCTTGAATATTTTGTTCCATGCTTAATAGATGTCCCTGACAGAAGAGAAATTTCTGTGTATTAAGAAAACCCCAGTGACCTGGACTGTAGTAGAGGATTGCATAAGAATCTCAGCATGCCCTAAAAATAAATATGTGAAGTAATGCTATATGTAGCAACTGTCCTATGGTTTAATCATAGTTTTATACAACTGAGTTCAGCCTGAGTCCAAGAGATAGTTATCCTATTAAAATCCAGTGTGATTACAAAGCTGTTTTCAGGAAAATGGAGAAAAAAGGCTTGTCAGCTTTTGGCAGTGCTGAGGTGTTGGACTTTGATCAGAAACTCTATTCCTGTGGCTTCTATTGCACAGGAAAGGAACTTGTCTTGGCACATCTTCTAACGGGTTGTGAAAGATCTGTTGCTCTTGCCCATTGGAAGAACTTTCTTGACTATTGGACATCTTGGTTTGATTAAATCATTTCAGAGAAGTCATGAATTAGAACTTGAGCATTCACAAGAATGGTTTTAATAATGAGTTTCCAGGCACCATATTTATGAAGCATGGGAGAACAGCACTTCCTTCCCTGGTAGATGTCTGGAAAGAAAACTTTATTGAAGGCTGTAAGATGTTGCACTTAACCGGAGATTAAAATATGATAAAGGAATGGAAGGTTAAAAGTAATTTGTAAATACTGGTACAAGAACTAGAAACTACAATAAATGATTTATTTTAATAAGCATAATAAACAATACAAATGGTGGAGATTCTATATATTTTCTTAGATTTTACTTTTCCTATTCATGGGTCATATCTTGTCATTCCTCTTTTAAAATCAATGTTGTGCTGCAAATGGTCAGGTTTTTCTGGGTTTACCCTTCAAGAGCCACTGGAAGACTTGAAACAAGAACATGTACAATCCCAAAGAGTGTCAGTAAAAAGAAAGTAAAGAGTGAAAAGATACTGACTGAATACACCTTACTTCTCTTTTTTTCAATAAAGCTGAACACCACAAATGTTTCCCAGAGCTCCACAGATGAAGAATGGACCTTAATGGAAATACAGATGCCGCTTTTGTAAGACCTCTAGGCACGAATGGGTTTTCTGGAAGTGGACAAGTGTTGCCTCTTCCCCAGCACTACTTCAGCTTCCCCCATTTTGCCCATGTGAGCTGGGAAAGGCTGTGTATGATCCCCACTTACAGAGCAGCCAGTCCATTTCCATGGCTGCAAATATATATACCTGGCTACCTGCTGCAGTTTTCAGAGCTGTGGGGCTCCTATGGCTGATCTCAGTTGTATCCCCATTGTCAGCCTCCTGAGGCCTCAATATGTCTGAAAATTGATTCTTTGGTAGCCTTCCCAATGTTTTTTATTATGGCAGAGTGTTAATTTAGGGTGTAATCGTTGTGTCTGATCAGCTCCACATCCTGGCCCTGTCAATAGGGATGCCCTACACGCTTTCATATACAGGTAGCCAAACTGATTCATCCAAAGTGATGAAGACCAGGAAAAACAGATTTCAGGTACTGTAACTTCATGCTTGTGACCTTAAGGTTTAGCTTCTCTTTATTTAAATGTAGCTATTGTACTGATTGATGAACAGTGTGGACTGACCTTGTGTCTCTAACTATGTTCCAAAGGCCTGAGATGGCCTAATGTTATCCCAGCCAGAAATGGAAAACTAGCCTTTCTTATGGGGAAATGGGTCACAGGAGGCGCCTGGAATATTCTGTGTTTTTATTTGTATTTTTGCTACAAAATGGGCAAGTGCTCACTGAGTTTAAACTAGACTCTGGGCTCTAAGCCATACTGCCATCTGTGCTAGCTAGTCAGGATTCAAGATCTTCAGACTCAAGTTAACCTTCTGTCTTTGTGGAGGTAGGGAGGCTTCAGCCAAGATTCAGTAAAAATTTCAAACTATTGTTAACACAAAAAGACAGGATTTCTTTTATTTTTCATTGATTTTTTTTGTACTGAAATGTTTTTTCTCTTCTAACCATAATTGTAGATAAAATGCAAACATATTACAATATTGTAAAAAAAGCTTGAGGTAACTGTTAGTTTCCATGCACAATAGTAATTAAAAAATCCCCGAAAACCTCAGGACCTGTTGGGAATCAGTAACTTTTGGGTTTTTTCATACCGTTTCAAGGGAGGATTCTTCAGTTTAACTCTGGGCTTGATTTTTCACTTTGAATGATACAGCTCTTGTTTTAGCTGAATAGCTAAAACTGTCCTAATGTTGTAATAGTTATTTAAGCCAAAGATGCTATATGCAATTTTTTTAAATGTTCCCTGGTTTGGGGAAAAAAAGAAAGAAAGGGAGGGTAAATTAAAACCATAAGGGGTTGTGTTTTTTTTCCAGAGTAAGTCCTTTCTATGTTTTGTATACCATAATTTCATGTTTAAAATTTTAACCAAAATCCAGCATACTTAACGAAGTACAGAATACAGATCAGTTGTTTCCAACTTTCTGCTGTGTGTGAATCCAGTTCCAGCAGCACAATATTTTTTCCCAGTTGTTCTTCTGGTCTGTTAACCCTAATTTATTTAAGAATCACTGAGCTTGCAGAACGATGGCTATGGGAAACCTCAGTGATGAGGAATGAGCCCTTTGTTTGTGGGAATACCAGTTCCCAGTGCTGCCTTGGCTGGTGTCCTGGCTCTGACAGTGCATTTGACAGCATCAGATAACTGAAGTTGTAAAAATGGCACAGTAGGCATATAATTTCTTCTTCCAACTGTTTTCACCCTGATTATAGATATTTAAAGACAGGTTTAAACCCATAAAACATGAGATTTTAATAACCTTTCAAGATGTTATGTTGCTTTCACAAAATCTGAGTATCCTTGACAGCTGTGCAAGTTATGACTGTCAAAACTTTAGGTATATCCTTGCTCTTATTTTGATTTTCTTTTTTCTTCTATAAAACAATACTGATCACTTTTTTCTCTGCATTCCTCTGCCTTCAGTTTCATTGCACAACTCCATGTATTGAAAGACAAGGCACTGTGATCCTAACTTCTCTATGCAATTACTAATTTTTATGTCCTAGTTGTTCTTTTTCTTCTTTTGTTGGAAAAAAGACTTAAAATTGCAGTCTATTCAGTTTAATGCTTCCAAGTTTTTCCCATTTTCCTTGTTCAGAATGTACAGATCAGGTTGTCTGATGGACCATGACAGATCATGGCACATTTCCCCCTGTGTATGGTCTCTCCCTTTTTCCCTTTGGAGTACTCCCAATGGCATGCTCCTCTTACTTACCTCTGCATTGTCCCCACTAGTTCCATGATGTTTTCTTTATCTTAATGTCTCTCAAACATTTGGCCTTCTCTGGGTGGATGAATATGCACTCAGGCTGGGTGTGAGTAACGGTGGTGGCTGGGAACTGCTGGAGCAGCTGCTTCTGCCTCTTGCCTGTCAGACACTTGTGGCAATGCACTCTTCCATGGTGTCCTTGTTTCCATAGCACAGATGTGATCCGGGGTGATGGATTCAAACTGCTCTCTGCCGAGCCTGAGTTGGGTAGCTCAGCTTGTCAGTGTTTTGTTGATGTGTTTGCTGTTTGAATATGCAGTTTCAGTTTGGAAGGGAGCTGTTGGAGGGAAAATTAGTAATGAAAAGGAGTATCAGATGGTAAACTTCCGGACATTACTCATAGAAATGCCTTTTTTCCAGAGGCACTGGGAATTATTACATTTGTGTTTCTTAAGCCGGCTGTGCAGTTGGTCGCTGGTTGCAAGCAGCTGGAAGCGCAGCCCGACAGACCCTGTTCTGCCGTGGCCTCTGGGGCGTGATGGGGTCTGTGATGTGGTGGGCTCTGCTGTAGGGCCTGCAATGGCTGCAGGTCTCCAGGTCTGACTGGATTCATCCCTCCAAGCAAAACAACACTTGTCCTCTCTGAAGGTTAGAGGGGGAGGCACACAAGGGAGCTGGGGCAGCCTGGCTGCCTAGGAGGGTGGATCTGGCTCTTTCTCCCACAGGTAGGAGTCACTGCTGTGCCTCACACTCTTCCTCAGCATCACTGTCAGCCATCTCACTCCTCAGAGATCTGGAATGGGGAAGCGCGTAGCAGGGACACAGGACTGTTTTCCTGCCCCCAGCAATTTGCTGCTGTAGGCAATCATCAGCTTCAGCTGATCACCTTTAGAGGATCCTGTACTGGGAAGAGTCTCAACGGAAGCAGGTTCACACTGTGGCAGCAGGTGAGCTGCCAAACATCAGCATACTGGAAAATTGGATTTGAAGAGGGGTTAAATTTTATTGTATCTTGATTCAGGATGTCAGTACTGGTTCTTTTATTTTTTTTTTAGCTATATAGGGGTGTGTGTATATATATAGATATAGATGTATACGTAAAATATTAATGAATCCAAAGGGGAAAATTGCTGTGACTATCAATTCAGAGGTCACAACAGACTAAGGCACTGTACTCTGGGTTGGGATAGATGTAATTTTCCAAAGTTGGAGTTTATTATGTCGTTCTGGGTGTGACCTTTCTTTAGTGAACAGAAGACAGCCAAGAGACGTACTTTCTGAGCTTGCTAGCAACTAGGGTCTTTAACATCTCTCTGTTGAGGGGATGTAAAGTTATTTTATAGGGTATTTACAAATCCTTTCTGTTCAGCTTTGGTGTTTGCACCTTGTCCCATAATTTTTGATGAGAATTATGTTATATTCCATCTACACTTGCAATGGACCTCAGAAATCATTAGATGGAATTTTTTGGCTGGGTTGCAATGTGCATTTCAGTAAGTGTTCTTTATATTAAGACTGTGATAAAAGATTTGCTCTCATAGAATATGCATGGTTTTTCAAATGCTTTGCTCAGATTAATTTTTTTATTCCCAGCAATTCCAATAGCAACTTATTACTGGAATTTTTTCATTAAGTTGTTGGAAACAACTTTACTGCAGCAAATGATAAATATGCTATATTATTCTGAAAATTCTGCACTGTAAAACATGAACATAATTTTCTTACTTATAAGATACTTTCCATGCTGTGCACAAATCTCTTATTATGTGTCTTGTGTTGTGGTTGTCCTTATTTTCATTTAAATTTATTGCAGTGCTTTGTCTGAAGAAAATATTTTGATTGGTTAGTAAACATGCCACAGGGGGTAGGTAATTTACATGAACAGCAATTCTGTTGAAATTGCTATTCAGCAATTTAAACTACCTGTTTCATCCTTGCTGTAGTTAAAGGAGGGAAAAGATCTCCCCAAAACATGGCCTAGACAGAGAAAACAAATAAATAAAATGACCCATCAAAAAAAAAAACAAACAAAACCAACTGCCAGTGCCAGAAATATGGAATAGGTGGCTAGCTTCTAATAAAGGAATAACTTCCTGGGAAAATAGTAGGAACATGACTTGTTAGTCTCTGTGAACTCCCCAGCAATGTGTTTCTGTTACAATAAATTTCTGTAGCCTTCAGTGCTGCTCCTGTTCTCATATAAAACAAGATTAGACTGAAGTTCATTACTAGTAGCTTGAGACAACTAAAGTTAATTTCTCAACTACTCCAATTAGCACTAAAATATGCTTACAAAATAGCAACTTCATTGACAAAATGAAGAAAACGAAAGCCGGTGTCAGAGATCAGTTAAATATGGAGATCACTGTTTTCTCCAGAACATGAATTGTCTTTAAAAGCTGTAATGTTTGTCCTTGATCAAGTTATAGTAACTCTGTTAATTATTTAATACTGAGACATTGATAATTCTATAAAAGCATCTAATACATTAGTGATCACCTGAGGCTTTTTAAGAAAGGTTTAAACTGTGAATGGCCTCCCAGTTCTGGTACAGTACTTTTGAAAGTTGTGCGTTCCTGGACGTCTTCTTCCCAGTCTTTCAGGGTCTGTGTCAAGCTGCAAGTGAAAGCATTTTTGTTTGGGGAATCATTGAAGCATACATGACTATGAACACTTTAAATATGTAAAAGATTCTGCTCTGGGGCATGCTGTGACAGAAGATGCCCTTTGTCCTTGGACATTGCAGAGCAACTTTCATTCTGTACACACTTGCACAGTGTTCACTGAAAAACTGCATTCTGCTGCCTCAATCCTTCTGTTTCCATTTTCATGTGTTTCAGTGAAATACTGAGATCCAAGCCCTAGGGGGCCCAAAACTAGGTAGAAAAACAAATTCAGAAGACTAAGCATGTTCTCGAAGTATGTCTAACTACACGTCTCAAGTCAATTAGTACTCAGATTTTCATTATTATAATTTTCTGAGAGCTGATAGCTCTGATTCTGCATAGGCATTAAAGTGTCTGCGAGACTCTGTGATTATTTCTATCATCTTGCTGCACTGAAAAATCACAGTTGTAACGAAAGATAGGGGGGAAAACACCACTCCAAAACAAGAGGAAGGGGAAGCTTTCCCATCTCTGTTTCAAAGACCTTAGCAAGGATGAGAAAGATTGAAAATGGCTTCTCTCTCTTGCATCTGGGAATATGTTAGCCCAGACTCGGGAAAGGGTCCTGCCTTGCAGATAGCACTCATCTGGGCTGAGGGACAGTCCTCAGTTGAAACTGCTTTTTTGCACACAAAAAGACATGAGACTTACCTAAAAACATTAAGCAACAGTTTAGATTTGTAAAGTTCATGTATGTAACTGATTATGTGCAAGGCAACTTTAATGGGGATATTGCTGCTTGTGCTCCCCTGACAGGGGAAGGTGGGTTGAAGACGCACCAGTAGGCTCTCCTGTTGGCATTTTTGATTCCTGTTGGCTAACTTTGATATCTCCCTGCCATGTTGCTGGTCTCTGAAGCTGGTGCACCTCCTTTTCCTGGGATTTCAGAGTGCTGTGCACGGTTACTCAGGTCTGTAAGGACAGTACTTCAAAATTTGGTAATGATATCTACGCAACAGAGAGTCCAGTTGTGCAGGGGTTGTTAAATACCACCACGTAATGTATCTATCAAATTGTATTCTCTGCCCAAGGGAAAATAATCCATATAATTTCTTTGCAAATAAGTATTTTCAGTCTGCCTAACCACTTGAACTTCATGGTTAATATTTAGCCCAGGTCATTTCTGCATCTGAAAATTGCAAGAAGGTTGTACCAGGACATGTGCGCTAAGCATGTCTACATATAACTTGATGGCTAAAAAGGCAAAGATTTTACTTTTTCCAGATAGTCTTCTCTAAAACATAGAAACACTCTTAAGTCTGTACATCTAAAGAATTATTAGTAAATCTTGAAACCAGCTGTAACACATCTGAAGATTAAGTGTGGTTGACCCAGGGACAAAATAATTAATTCAATGCTGAGACACAGATCTACACCATCCCTTTTTGTATTTCATTATTCCGGTGGATGATTTAGAGTGTGAGATTGACTCACTACCCAGAGCATACAACAGAAGCTCATTAGCTTTTCACTCATTTTTCATATACTTTTTACTCCAGTAAAAGCAATGGATTAAAAATCAAAGCATAAGTCGCTATTATGTTACTTCTCATAGCTACATGCAGACAGTTTCTACTTTTTCTCTTATTCTTTATTTAAATTCTTCTGATTCAGTGACAATTCATTTATGTAAATATGGTTTAAAAAAATGTACTCACAGTTCATTCAAGTTTCTAAAATGGTTGACTTTGGAATGCTATCTCTTCACTGCAGTTCCGTAATAGAAATACTTCATGTCACGCACACAAAGGCCAGTCCAAGCAGCAAGCTACACCAGAATTTTCCTGGCTTTAACCTTAATAGGAAGTGGTTGGGAATTTCCTGCTTTGAGATGTTTTTCATGGAGTTTTGAAATTATTGTGACATTCTGATTTAACACTATTTAAATGAAATAGTTCTCTTTGGTGTTTATTCCAACGGCTATAATATTTAACAGTAAAACAAAAAAACTTGCAGCCATCTAAATAAAACATTTTGATTGATTTTGGGTTACTTTTGGCTTTAGGCCATGTTTGGATTTTTGACATTTTATTCATAGTTAGAAAAAAGAAATGAAATTTTGTGTGACCAAAAAACCTCCTTTCGTCTCAGTTTAGTGTTTATGTGTTAAGTAAGATTTTCGTATTGGAAGTTATGAAGGGAGGAAAATTACAGTAAAACTATATATATTAGACATCAGAAGAAATCATTATGAGTGACATGGAAAAACTTCTAGTCTTCGATTGACAAAGTCACTGTCATAATTATATGGATATATTTGTATATGCTCAAGCCTTAAAATATTTTGAAAGCAACAGCTACTGCTCCACTTGAGCATTTTCTCATAGTTTAAAAATATCCCTGTTTTCCCTTTTGCTCCTTTTGTGTCTCCTCATTCATGGAAATGGATTTTGGTATGTGTGACGT
The DNA here is from genome assembly GCA_013397895.1 of Origma solitaria. Taxonomy (NCBI): domain Eukaryota; kingdom Metazoa; phylum Chordata; class Aves; order Passeriformes; family Acanthizidae; genus Origma; species Origma solitaria. Next base: position 2,331,622 of record VZRL01003241.1, read on the forward strand.
TGTAGCTATACTGTGTTCCTGAAGTTTGTAAAAGCTTAGTTACTGATGAATATAAAGCATAATAACAATTGCAATAATTTATTACTCTGTCCAAAGCCGAATCTGATGCAGTTGTCAGTGTCAGATGCCTGTGAGGTTGTTCTTCTTTCCTTATTACCAAGTTAGGAGAAAATGGAGGGTTGGCAGAAAACGGCAGGAACATTTGCACTTAAAAATAATTTTCAATGTTTATAAATGTTTATAAAACTCAACCTTTTACTGTTGGGGTGATTTCTGTGAAGAAATGCTGGTACTAAAGTAGAGAAGAAGAACAACTGTCTAGCCCAGAAACTATACTATTGTTTTGCAATGTTGCATAGATTTTGGATGTGGTTTTATGGGAGAATTAGTCTAAGCCAACGTAGCTATCAGAATGGTAGAAAGCCTATCAACCACCTTCCCTCTTAGCTATTTGCTAATACATTTCGAAGCATCTATTTTTGCAAACATCCCGTTCCAATGAGTAACTAATTTTCTGATTTCTGGGTAGTTAAACTTTGGTTACGGAAGCACAATTAATTTGTATTTTTTTGTTGGCACATAGAGGGTTTCAAAGCCCAGGTTAGGAGCAGGCAACATCAAATCTCATAAAAAAGGCAGCTTGGGAAAAGCGTGATGTAGTTATCACGAAGAGCTAATGCCACTGATTATTTTACAGGCACAAAACTAGTTATAGGCCACAGCTGTGGGTAGGGATGGTGAGAGAAGGAAGCATGCCAAGACTGCAAAAAAGAAATTAATTTTTGTCAAGCCAGCTTAAGATGTTCAAGGCAGCCTCCCAGGTCACTGATGCATGGGTTATTTGCCTACCTGAGAAGCACAAATGCACCTACCAGGGAAATGCTGACTATAGTTCCATGTTGTTAACTCTCATAATTTAAAATGTCTTAGAAATAGTGATCATTTGAAAGGCAAGATATTTCGTGGTGGTTTACAATCAGAGTAATTTAAGTTGGGGGGATGTGTGTGGAGGCCGAAGTCCAACCCTCCACTACAAATAGGAGCAAGTACAGTAGGTAGTCCAGGGCCTCATCCTACCCAGTTTTAAGTCTCTTCAAAGATGAGCATTCAACAACTTGACTGGACCCTGTTCCAGTGCTTGACTATTTCATTTTGAAAAGTGAGCTGCTAAGACCACATTGGAATTTCCTGTATTGCAGCCTGTGTCAGTGTCACTCATCCTGTGCTTCTGAGAAAACGCCACACCTACACATCCCCGCCCCCAGTTTAGCTGCTTTATTTTGCTGTGTTCTCATATTTATGCTGTGTGTAATGGAAGCGAAGAACCAGAAACCTTGTTTCCCAGAGGAAGCTGTTCATTCCAACTTGTATATAAAATTTTAGGGACCCAGAAGGAAAGTTAAGAATATAAACCCAACATCTAAACTGAAGCATTTTGCTTAAGTGTCATATTAAATACTGATAGCAACAGAGCAACAATTTTCTATCTGATTTTTTTTCCTGTTTTAAAAAATGCACATCCAAATTATTTTTAAAATATAACCCACGTCCAGATTGGGTCAAAATGTTATTATTGACAGTAGTCTAGTGAACACTTTTCCTCTTTTTTGTGATTTTTTGTGTTGATAATAGTTAATTAGATTTAATAATAACATTTTTTCGATTCAAACATAACTTTGTCTTTTGGCAGTCCTTTGCCTGCCCACTTCACTGCTAAGCAGCTGCTGATGTATAGGATATCTTCTGTGCCTCTTGCATACAGTGTGGGGTGGCACGTTCATGCTTGGTCAAGAATATGTGCAGCTCATCACAGTAAAAATCGATTATTCTAAATCTGATGAAATACAGAACAACACCTGTGCTTTGATGAGCCAAGGACAAATGCCTGACATGTTTTCACGTACATAATTTAGCTTTATTTTGTTGCGTAGTGTGTGTCTCAGGTTACCTAAACCTAGCTGTCCGGGCAGGCACCAGTGCTGAGCAATTCCCCACTGTGATTTTTCTTTCCTGTCTTCAAAGAAGCTCATACCTTGGCCCTTATATTTTAGTTTTTTTCACGCTGGCCAAAGCTAGCTAGAAAAATCAAGCGCCTAAGCAGTGTCTATTCCTTGTGTGCTATCCCAACTTCATTTTCATGATAGTATAGTTCCTTTCACACTTTCTACTTCTTATTTGTAGATTTCAAAGCACAGTGAAGACCTGGGTGGGAAACTGAAGCATCATAATCCAAGAATGGAAGCAGATAACAAGAAAGCCATAATTAGAATCTGTATTTTGTATTCCCAATGTACTGCCCCAGCCTCCAGGACAAACTGGAATATGAGTCCTCCATGGATTTTTTTTTTTCTTTTTTAAATGCAGAAATGCTAGAACTTGGAATTCAGTTCTTATGTGATAATTTCCATTTTCATTAAAAATTTTAATTAAACTCCCAGCTTATAGATATAAGACTCAAAACTCCAAATGTGTGAAGAAAAGGGTGCTGGATACAGTTTTGTTTTTTTTTTTAAAGCCTATTTTTAAACATAGTCCCCTGAGCTTTGAAGAAGACTTTAGTCATGGCTCTTCCCTCCTCAAATGCCTAAGATTTCATGGTTTCCCCCCCTCAACCTTCACTGTCTCTTATGTGTGTGTATTCAGCCAGTACAGTATGCTCTGTTTATGCAGTGGTGGTAAACAGTGCAGCATTGCAGGTCTTTGCATAAAGAGCTGTGGTAGTACTCCAATCTATCTAGTGCAGAGATGATTCAGTTTTGAAAATCTGGGTGGTCTTGGAGGGAAAGGGAACAATAGCTTGATTTAAGTAGCTATATTTTAAGAGACCACCTCCTTGCCTTTTGCGGCAGGAGGGGGGGGTCAAGGAGACGAAGTAAAAATGACATAATTTGATCCATCATCAAAAGCTAAGCAAGTCTGTAAAGGGCCCCCTTTTCAAAATCTACCACTTTTGTTTCCCATTTGAAAACAAAAAGAGAATCCTGTTGGAATTCTTTATTGGATTTTGGAGTTTCTCATGGGTTTTTTGCATAACAATGATACTGAGATACAATGGAGGGAGTATCTCCTGGATCAGTGGCAAGTTACAGTAATGCTCTGCATCTGTTGCTGGGGAGTACTTAATACAGAGCCATGCAGATGCTTATGCCTGAACTGAAGTCAATGAGACCTTTTGTGGGTTTAGAACTAATTGCAATAATTCTACATAGCGCAGCATTATACTGTAGAAAATACCTCTTAATGTTGTGGTTTGGTCCAATGAGAAAGATTTTAGGAGTAAGGCTGATTAGGATTAAAGACTTATGTGGATCAAAATTATTTCTCTGGATGATTATTTTCAACTAAAATTAGTATAATTTTGCAAGTGATTTTCAGTTGCCTGCAAGGAGGTAGACACTATCTTTTTGCCTAATATACTATGTGATAATGTTGTGTGTATTGTTAAGTAATGCTGGCTTCCTAAATTTAACAAATATAAGTACAATATATATGAAAAATATATCATTCTGGCATTCTGGAATGTTGTTAAAGGGTTTAGAAGGGAATTCAGAGACGTAAATATTCACTCTGTGTGTGTTCTTCTGGAAAAAAAATCTAGTGAAGAATATATAAATGCTTCAATGTGTGTGGGACAATAAAATATATGCATTCTTGTTACTACCTCAACGTATGTATATGCTGCATTTCAGTAAAGTGAACTTACTGCTCATAATGCTGCAAAAATCACCATTAAGTGATATTTAAGAGAGTTCTAAAATTCAATTTAAGCCTCTGAACAATTAATAAGTCTTGCTCCTTAGTGGCCTCTAAATAAAAGGGAGCTTCTTTTCTTTTCTGTTGAAGAACAAATTGTTTCATACATGATAAGCTGCTTCAGGACTTTTCCTTTCTAAATCTTTAAAGGCTGATCTGGTCTTTACAGAGAAAATTCAGCTGTGACTCCCACTTGTGTTGCACTGCTGCCAACATACCTGGGGTATGATTAAGATGGTAGTGCATGTTACTGAACAGTTTAAAGCAAACAAAAATATTTTCAGTACTACTCATTATTTTGCATGTACACGTATGCAAATGTTATATGGGTAAAAAATAATGACCAAGATTTCTAGCTGAAGATGTTTGTAAGCATTTGTTTATTAGCTACTTTTTTTTTTCCCTCCTAAAATTATGACTATATTGTTGTGTATATTTGGAGTCATTTTAGGTACTGTTATTTATTTCCCTTCAGTAAATGTTGGCTGCCTGCCTTCATTTCTTTATGTCTTTGCCAGTGATAAATTTCTGGACGCATAGTGCTGTACTTTGGAATTGAGCTGTTGTAGCTCAAACATTGTTTTATCAGAGACTTGAAGAGAGTACATCTACTGTTGTTTTGACTAAGCTGTTGCCTTTTTAAATTGGCAATGTAGTGTATACTTTGCTATATTAAATTTATGAAATAAATTTAAAACTATATTTTTTCTCTACTTTTTTAAAATTTGGTAGTCCCTGACAAATATCTGAAATCATAACTATTACTTTTTATTTCTCGGTTTTGTATTTATTTCTTGCTTTTCTTCTATTTTCCTTGCACAAGGTTTGCTTGCTCTTTTTATGTAAGATCTTTAGGTTCAGTCCTTTGCTTGGAGTACAAGAGCTAAATTTTATGGTATCATATTAAGCAAAGTGATGCACTACAACCCTTTTTATACGCTCAGTGCATGGCTCAGATTTGTTTTCTAAAACAGTGCAAGCAACCTTGAAAAAAAGAGAATGGCTTCATGGGGATAGGGAAGTCCTTTTACAGCTGACTGTCAGACCAGTTGCTGGTAGGAAAACAAGAATAGAAAATGTATCTACAAAAGAAAGTCCTCCACCTAAGGAATTGGATAATAGAGCACATATTTTCAGATGAGTTTGTGCTGTGTTCCCTCAATGCAATACATCAGAGGAGCATTAGGGAGCATGTATTTCAACAACACAAACACAGTACACTTGATACTCTACTGGAGCACAAGAAACAGAATACAAGCTGAGTCAGTGTCCCTCTTAGACTGTTTCTGAGGCTGTAAAACTGCATCCTATTTGCTTGTGACCTGAATTGACTGCAAACTTAGAAAAAGTGCCATTTTAGACACTTAACAAGGTCCAGAGCAGTTTATTTGCAGGACTATAAGGCTGTGCAAGGCTATATTTTAATCCTGAGTAGTTAAGCTTGTGTGATTGAAAACATGTGACATAGTTGCTACACTACCCAGCTCCTTGCATTTGCGCTGCTTGTCCTGAGTAAATCCCAAAGCAAGTCAGTAGGGTTACTACCGTTGGCCTTTGCTTTGAAGACTGGGAAATTGAGGCACGAGGTGACGTGTCCAGGTCAGTGAGGCCCTGTCAAGACTTGGTCTCTGGAGCATCAGCTCAACGCATGGTACAGCACACCATCCACTTCTGTTTGGCCCATCTGCTGCCAAGGAGAGTGTGATTGATTCAAATGATCTTTAGATATATAAGATCTTTAGATATATAAATGCTCTGTTTGTTCCTGTTATGAAAGACTTGTTCTCTTTAAAACTGTGAAATATACATCCATATTTTGGAATCAGCAGTTGTCTTCTACTTCATCTTTCATTTCCATGTTGTAGCTAATCCATCTGTTTCTTCCTTATTTGTTAGGTCAAAACTTTTTTACAGTTTGGCAAAGGTTGATAGACTTCCGTAGTAGTCTTCATACCTACACATGCTTAATCTAAAATCAGTTTTCAACAATAAGGATATAAAAGCCTAATTTTAAAAGGTGGAGTGTATGGTGTGATTTTAAGCTGTGGCTAGGAGTGGCAGGCACAGTTCCTGCAGCTCACGCAAGAGAAAGGTGCTTGTCATATGACACTGCTCAAGGGAGGGCAATTCAGGTATGTAATATTACACCCTGCTACAGCCCTATGAACACATATTAAATAATGGTAGTGCTTGAAAAAGATTTTCAGGGATATTTCAGATGGGCATTCAGTTTTATATAACATTGAGGGCAGCTGACATGCAATTTTTCTGAAACCCAATTGAAATGTTGAGTACAGTCTACGTGGGAATGGAGTTTATTTCCATATGCTGCACAAGAGAATGTGTTAGCAGTGGAGGGAGGACTTGGAAATCACATACTCTTCACTGATGCAAGAAAAAGCAAACAAGCCGAAAACTAGTCTGATTGCTGCTCATCACAATACACACTTAAAAAAAATCTATAAATAATTCCAAAATAAGTAAAAATACTTTCATCTCTCATAATTTGTCTATCAGCACAACTTCTGATTCAGGCCTGCATACTTATCTCCTCTTTTTGTAACAGTTTTTGCACCCTCTCTGTCTGTGCATTCCCATGAACTTTTGAGAATCATTGACTTTAGTGGCAGCATGTATTTAGTGAGACAGTGTGCAGCATAAAAAAATTGCAGAGCCAGTAACATAGAATTTTGTTATGTGGCTCATCTTTTAATGAAGATGAAATAGGTGGTAAATTTCATATTTAAAACAATTTCACTTTTGAGATACTGAATTGGGGAGAAAAAAAGCACATGTGTAATCCTTTAATCCTTACGTTTGTGATAGAGGATTTTTATGCTTAGGTGTTTGCTTTGCGTTTTTTACTTAATTTAAGAGGATTTTGGTTGGGTTTTTGTTTTAGGCTTTTTTATACGCAGTTTTACAAGAATGGCAAATTACCCTCAGAAATCATGGGAACCAATCAAGCATAGAAATTTTGTCCCAAAGGATGACCTTCCTAAGAAAATGCATGAAAATACCTGACATGGGGACTTAGAATAAAAAATGACTTATTCACAGCCATGACATTGTCCCTCCTATCCTAAAGTCTGTGTTCTTAGTGAAGCAAACAAGATGGGATTTTGTTTGGTTGTGGCAATACATTGCTGTTCCTACTAATCCTACATGCAGCTTGTTAGAGCACTTATTCTGTTGCTCCCCTGAAGCATTAACTTAGTTTTAAGTCCATGGTATGCCTCCTGCCTACCTGCAAATTTCCAGTTAGAATGGATGCAGCATACTGTGCTTTTAACAGAAAAGTTATCTTCATATTGTCAAGTAATTGGCAAACCTTTACATGCTGGGATTGGCTTCAGCATTGCTAAAAATTAAATTGACACTCTGCCAACTTCATTCATGCTTTAACATCATTGACTTCAATGGCATTACAGCAGGTCTGCGTTTACTCTATTGTGCTTATGTTGCTTGGTTTTTCCAGGCACAGATACAGGAAGGAACAGGGTGGATATAGAACAGTTGATATCATCTTTGTCTTTCCCATGATTCATTTTCCTTGTAAATTAGTTTCACTGAAGGAAATGATATAACTTAGTAGATACTTGGCCCAGTTCTTCATACAAACAAAGCACATTATGGAAAGAAAAAAAATTCTTTGTCCATTATAGTTTGACAGCATCGTATTCATGAAACATGTCTGACATCTGAGAACATAATGGGGATATTCCATCTGAAGCAAGGAACAAACAAAACATTTCAAATGGGATGGCAGTGACTAAGTAACTTTTCACAATATGGGGATTTGTGTGTGTTCTCTTGGATGTTTTATAATACTATGGTAATCTTTACAGAGCCCAATGAAACCAAAGAGCTTACACCATAGTTTTGTTTGGAAAACTGTCAATTAAAGTAGGACACTAAGTAGAAAAATAGGCAAATTTAGTCTATGTAATAAATTTGTCTAACCTGATTGTTATCATCATGTCTTACGGAAAGAAACTAAAGAAAAAAGAAGCAGCATAGTCTTGTAGGCAAACAGTACAGTGTAAATTGTGAGTCTGAAAACGGCATTTTGGGGAATCTCTTAATATTTTACTCATTGTTTTCCAATTGTTACTTCAGCAGCAACTCTTGGAGCTGGTAGAAAAAAAATGAGGACAAACTTAGTGTTCATCCTGGCTCTTCTGCAGGCGCTGATCCTTCTTTTTCCTTTGCAGAGGAAGCTTGCTTGCCTTATATCATTTTGAGTTGCTGCATAGTATGTCCTTATCATGACCTGTTGCTTTGATTGTGCTGCGCTTTGAGTCTGTACGTTTGCTCCTTCTTTACTACACAGATACTTGTCTTTGCTTGTTGTGATCCATTACCATTTGGCAGCATCCTGCTTTTGCACTGGATAGCTCTAGTGTGACCCTGCTCTTGGGGACAGCATCTTTCCCTTGCCTCGTCTGACAAGTGATCTGATGGCAGTGTCTCATGTTCAGCTTCCCATACTTGGTTAGAGCTCGGCATGAAGATCTACAAAACTACTTCATTGCTCTCCACCATGTTCCTTCTTTAATCTTCCCATCATGAGTCCAATGGAAAACAGACTTAATAGAGGGCTGTTGGGCTGACTTGCACTGCTCTCACTTTTTATTTTACTGGTTTTACTAAACCATCATCCCTCCTTCCCTGTGGATAATATTTTACTGAATGGAAGAACTATCCTTTTTTTCTTAATTCTGTTTTTTTTAACAGTTAGATCTTGATCCATGGCTAAGGCAGAAAGTAAGTAATCTTACTCGTATTTTTAGCTTATTGCATTAAGTTAGGACTCAATGAAAAGATAAGGAGAGCAACACTTTAAAAACATGCTAAATTAGAAAAGCGGCTGAGGTATTGGGACCAGTCCTTTTAAAACCCTTGCCACATGGCACTGTTCCTATCAATAGGATTCATTTTGGAACTGTTTTCCTTAATTCTTCTTTCAGTGTCAATGCTCAGCAATATTTATCTCCAGTGTTTTGGAGAAAATTCTTCTGTGGTTTAGAGCTGGCATGCAGATCTTAAAATGAAAATAGACTGGTAGGTAAGCAGCTTTTTGAAAGCGGCATTACTTTGAAGTAAAATTCTCTCCTCCCTGCAACCCATTTAAAACGCAAGGACAGGTTTGTGCGCAGGAGAGCCCAGCTATGATATACAGAAGTACAGATAAGCGTTAGTGGGATTTTCTTTGGAGTGGGAGAGGTCAGAGAAGAGCAGAAGTGGGAGAAATTTTGATTATAGATTTAATTTATGTCCACTCTCCCGCTTTACTGAGCTGGTTGACAGGAAACTGGTGGAACTCCCTTTAAGACTGTATTTTGGGGAGGGGCACCCTGTCTGCTTCTGAGCTTGCACAAACCCCTTCTCTAAAACTCTTTACTTTGCTTTCTCCACTGGTCTCTGTATAAGAACTGTGCATTCCTGCTGGTTGCTGTTGTACTCTAAAGTTACTGCATGTATTATTTTTTGGTGAAATTTATAGCTCTGGGGTTTTTTTGGTTTTTACTTTTTTTCCCCTTAGTGTTATCTGTATATGAGTATATATTATTACAGGGGTATATTCTTCTATTAGGGAGTTTCAATATTCACTCTGTTTGAACCTAACATTGCAATTGTGTAAGAATTTTTAGGTGCAGTAATTAAACATGTTGTTCTCTAAGTCCACTCTCAAATTTCACGACCCAATGAAGTAGCACAAGTATCTAGGAACTATTTTAACAATTCCAGCAAATGCCAAAAGCCGAATCCTCTTCTGTTTTATACCAGTGTAACATAGAAGTTCAAGATTTTCTGGTCTAGCATGGATTTACACTAACGTTGTACATGTGTTTGGTTCTTTGGATTTTAAAAATTATGCTGCTATTAAATTAAGCAGTAAAATAAAATAGAGCATAAAGCAGAAAAAACCCTCAGTTATTAAATTTTTACTTTTTTTTCCTGGTAAGTGCAAACAATAATGATGGGCCTGTTTTATGAAAAAGTAAAAGTAATTTGAAAACAATTAATTTATTTCCTTATTTTTTAAATTAAAGTGTCTTCTCGTAAAGCTTCATTGTGCTGACAGTGCTTGAATAGAGAAGGAAAAAAAAAACCCTAACAAAATACAGAACTCCTCCTCTAGGTTATTCGTTGTTTACTGCCCATGAAAATCAGGAATTGTAATGTTTATTTGGGGTGGCGATAGTGCTTAATGGTGCATATGACTTTGGAGCTTAATTGTTAGAGGGACGGTCCTTTGCTCTTTTGTGTTGAGAAACAGGACATTTGTTTAGTAGCAGGGGAGAGTCCAGTGGAGCATCAGCTCTGCCTTCCCCTACAGGTGGGCAGCTGAGAGGGCTGCTGAGTTGGCTTTCAGACTGTGACAGGTGAAAAATGCTATTTAATGAGTTTCCTTCCCAGACAATTAGCAGAGGGAGGGAGCTTTCCCATCTGTGCCCGACGCAACCAGGGTTTGCTGGTTGCCACATTTCCTTTGTGAGAGTGATGGGTAATTCATAGAATGGGCTAATGACAATGCCATTGCTGGCTGCAGTCAGTCTCTAACTGTTCTGTTTAATCTTGGCAGTTTTTATTAAATACTTTCCACTAGTGTAAAAGGGAAATGTGAAAGAAGGGTTCCCCCCAGGGCAGTGCTGTACAAAGACTATGGAGGTCTTGAAATAAACCAAACATAAATACAACCAGCAACTCCAAGGATGTACTTAACATTCTCATCTGCACATGTAACTTATCAATGAGATGTGTGTGTTTTGATTGCTTACTCTCTGCGTGAGCTACTGGTAAATGTTGCCTTATTTTTGACTAGTGCTGGCTTCCTTGAAGTACATCAGATCAGTAAAATATACATAAGTCCTTCTGAAGTCTTTATTAATTTCTTCCAACCCTTCTCAGGGTACCCAAATAAAGGAAATTCCAGTCTGACACCAGAAAACTCAAAAAAAAAAAAATCAGTAGATTGCCATTCTCATGAATGTACTGTGCCTTCCTCTCTGCAAATTCTCTTCTTAATTTAAACAGAGTTTTCTAATTGCGTATTTTATTCATCCTAGAGTCTATTAATCTGTCTAATGCACAGACTTTAATTTCTTCTCACATCAGTTCTGCTGAAGTAATCGAAATTAGAACACATTAACATATCACATCCTACTGCTGATACTTGGTATTTACTTGCAATGATACATAGAATTTTCACAGAGAAAAGGGAAAGATGGGTAGCTATGCTTTCTGTACAGCAAATTAAATTTTTTTCAGGTTTTCCTGGAAATTAAGCTTCTTATAAGTATATAGTATTTGGCTACGAATCTATATATTCAATTGCCTGGTAGCAGTGTTATTCTTGTTGTGTATTCTCTCAGTATTTATTTTTCACTTTCTAAAAAACATTTTTGTCTTGAAGTCTACTTGAGCAGTTTTATTTCATATGTTTTATTGCCCATTTATAAACTAGAATAAATACAGTTTTGAGTAGAGGGAGCTGCTTTGGTTTTCTTTTCCTTTTATTTTAAACCTTCAATTCTGTGAAATATAGCTGCCTTGGGGATTCCTTTGAAAAACCTGATAATGAATGTAAGATGTGAGTGACTGGTGTGTGATTGTGTTGATGTTTTCCCTTCTCTTGAGCCCAGTTTGAAATTCAGCTCTGCACAGCAGGGATTGTCCTCAGCCGCATATGACTATTTTGAGGATTGTGTGCTTGAGTAGCTGTGCAGGCTTTGGGCAACTGGCAGCAGTTTGTCATGGCTGCCTTTAGGCTAGTAAACCTTGGGGACTTTAATCCCTGTCCCTCTCTGTCAATCAAGTCTGTTTCACTTTTTAATGTACTGTTACGTATTTTCAGACAAATGGTGTTCATTCTACAGTAGATGCAAGAAAACTAAAAGGCCAAATGTATAATGTAGGGGGTTTACCTATTTTCCCCCAGCTGTGTCACTGAAAATTATTTGCTTTGTGATATAATTGTTCATATTTAAATCATCAAGCTTGCTTGCCTATTTTCTCATTGTTTTATTTTGATTGAGTACTTTGATGCTGTGAATCCTGTCTGCATTTAATTCATTATAATCATGTGAAACTAAACCCTGAATGGCTTCCAAATGAATATTATTTAATTTTCTTTGGCATTCACACAAGCAGCGGCTTTGCCAGCTGAGCAGTAAGTAGAGACATGATTTTCACTTCTGTGTGACCCGGTCAGATTTTAGACCCGTTCTCTTTTGCCTTTCCAAAATTCTGAGCATGCTATTCTGAATATTATTATTAACATTTTGCCTTCCTTCTCTTCCCAGAACGTGAAAAGTAAAGAATAAATGGTGTAAACTGGTGTTTTTCAGTGCTGTACAAGTTGGCAAGTGAGTTTCTACACTTAATAGCCAGATATTCTGCAAAGATTATCAGGCATACTGATGTTCAGGAAGAATAATTTAAAGGGTTTTTTTTTACACATTAAAAATATTGTAAAATATGGACAAAAGGAAAAATGTATTTGTATGGCTTTATGTATACAGCCATGCTATTAAATTGCAAAACCTCACATTATAATGTTAACATGAATTCCAACACCCCAAGTGAATTAGCTTTGATTTTGGGCTTCTCTTTGTCCCTTTTTCCTTCTTGGGCAAGTCAGTGAATGTGGTTCACAGTCTTTATAGGTAGCTCATATTAAAATGTTGGAAATTTCATTTCAACTAGTTAGTCATAGAAAAACAACTTAGGAATAAATTGTGCTCAAAATATAAGTTATTTCAGGAGGAGGCTGAGATGTGTTTTATTGCCTCATGTAGTAGGGGAATTGGTGTGGCTTTAAAGGCTTTTTTGATTTTTAAAATCATACAATTCTTTTCACATTTGAGAGGAGCATGCAGCCAAGAAGTGAGCCAATGGAGCTGCGCTGCTCACTGTGGTGTGCTTGAAGCAAACCAACAAAACTCACCCTCTCAGTCTTCTCTCAGTGGAAATAGGCAAAATCTGTGGGGCTTTGAGGGTTTTGTTTTTGGTTTTTTTTATTTCACAAAACACAACGTAATTGCTGTTCTCTGGCGCCTTTTCTCAAGCCCATGAAGCTTGTTTGTTTGTTCTGGGGGTGGGTCTTTGGGTTCTTTGGGGTTTTTAAATGAAATGCAGGATAATCAGGATCATCAATTGAGGTATTTCCTTCCCTTACAGCAGATTATATGATGAGCAACTTTCACGATATGATAATAGGGTTAATGCCAAGTTGCCTGACTTCTGCCTTCCTGTTGAGTCTGAGAATGGTTAAGTCCTTAAACCCATTGCTTAAAAGACATACGAGGTAAAACCCCTTCATAATGGACTCCACATGGGACAAAATCTAGAGCATTTGTCCACAACACAGGTATCATCCTTTAATGGTGATTAACAGGGCTTCTCTGGTCACCACAGTACATGTGCTCCTGCGAGAGTGTCTTGCCTTCTACTCTGATTTTCTAATTAGGGTTTGAATATGTAAGAGCTGCAGGCTGTGTTGCATCTGTTTGAGTGGCACGGATCTCAGCCTGAAACAGGAATCAAATGGGAGTCCACAGAATCAAGAAATGAAGTGGCAGTCGGTTCTGACAGATGAACAGGAAAAATCTCATGAGATGTTGGAGACAACTCTTGCATCCCATTTCAATATGATACCATGTATGTTAAATACAATATACAATGCTTGCCCTTCTTGTGTTCTGAGTCTGACCTGACGTGAATTTTGAATTTTAGAGCCCTTGGTTCTGTTTGCTGGCTGAGTGACACATTTACATATGTCTACATTTTCTGTAAGGCTTTTCTTAAGCCTTTTTTTCTTGTATTTTTCATGCTGTTATTACTGTGTTATGTGCTCAGTCACCTAATCACTATGCTTCCTGCAAAACTTCGACCCAGTATTCATCAGGCTGTCATACTCCCACAGCACAATTGCAGAATGCATGAGGGAGGTTTAAAAATTATTTGGTCCCCTAGTTTTTAACAGTTTTACATGTTATTAACTACTAACTGTCTCAAAATGCTGCTGTAAGCACCATCTTTGTATTCTACCAGAGACATGCTCTCAGGAGAACAATGAGACATTTATGGTGCTTGGGTGGGAGGGAGATTAGAAAGTGTAAAATAATTTCTTACTCATAAACTCCCAGTAAATTATCTTTTCATTTTGTAATAAAACACTTAGTTTCAATAAAGATCTATGTCAGTGAATTGCTGGAAAATAGCACTGTATTTCCAGTCCTTACTGAAGAAAGTGAAACAATCAGGTGCTTTTGTAAATTGTTTCTCAAATCCTTGGATTTTTATTTGTGGGAATTCTAGAGCTGAGCCCTTTCATTTGTACTCCCATCTTATCATCCCATGTTCATTAACTTAGAACCTCAGGTTACTGAATTGCAAAGCCTGCTGTTGTTTTCATTTAAATTGCAGAATATTAAACAGTAGTGATATGTTATATTCAGATGACAGTGCTGTTTTTCTCCTGAAGATTGAAGATGAACAGCCCAAATCTTCCTGTTTGCCACAGTAGAATAGCCGGCTCCATAGAAATATAGGGTCCCCTAACCCTGACTGCCTGCTTCTTTTACACTCCAGTGATGCTTTACATGGAATGTGCAGTCATAGTCTGTAACCATGTCACTTTTTGTAGTGTTATCGGTGATGACCCTTCTCTATAAGCTCCCTGGTGTTTTTCATGCTTTTCTAAAGAGCTCTCTAGCCTGGACTAATTTTGTGTGGAAAAATAATGAACGAATGATAGATGTTATGAAATATTGGAGGCCTTTTCCTAAGTCTGAAATTTCACTTTTCATTTGTAAAGCTACATGGATGGAATACGCATAGGGATGTTAGAACAATTCACAGGCTTCTCCTGCAGTTGAAGTTGTTGCCTTTTTTACAGTTTTCTTTCTGGAGCAGAGTAGCTCACTTTGAGCTGGATTATCCAGGTCGCAACACCACATTTGCTCCAAACTTGCCTTGTGGGTTGAAAATTCTTCAGGCTTAACCCTGGGAATGGAAGTATAATGCCCTTTAAAAATTACATCAAAGACACAAGGTAAAGAGTCTGAAGGCCATGTCCTTGGGCATGGAGGTGATTCTAATTAAATCCCTACCTATATGCTATGCTTATATTATGATTTTTAGTCTCTCTTATGAGCTCACCTTTGGCAAAGCAGCCTGCAACACATGTGGTAATAATTGCTTAGAGTTCTTCAGTATCTATAAGGCACAATTTTGCATAGCAAAGTATACAGTTGGATAATGTCAAATAGATGAACTGAAGTACAGGTGATATTCCCAGTAATGAACATCCTTCTTTCATTATAATCTTATTTATTCTCTCTATTTTTAAAATAAGAAATAATTACCATTTATTGAAATTATCACTGTTGAATTTTACTTTAAAAGTTATACGCAATCTATCCTCCTGCCTTCTAATTCTGCACTAAAGCAAAGTGTTAGTAAATTAACTTTACTAGGCGGTGAGTGTTGGGCTTCAGGTCTTTTCTGCCTGTTGATTCAGGTTGCTTTTGTTTTCACTTAATGTCCAGGGTTCCACAGCCTATACTAATGGACCTGTGTGTGACTCTTCCAATAGCTCGTGTCAGCTCAGTGCTGAACTGTTGGGGATTCTTTCATCAAGGACTCTGCCCAGGATTTGAGGAATGTGCAGCTCCTCTGATCTGCAGCTATCTTCTTAAATTGGGAGTGTTTTAGATGGGCAGAATAAATTTGAAAAACTACATATTTTTCTAAGGAAAGTTCTAAGGAAATTTTTTCCCTTGTATTTATGAATTTCAAAGTATACAGCCAGCCTTCAAATAGCTGATTAGCTTGCTTGATAGGAAGAACTTGCAAAAAATTACAGTCATGTTTCTACACTTCTTTCAGTGTAATAGAAAATGTGAGATGTAATATGTGGATGGCATACCCAAAGCAATAGCTTCAGGAAGTGATCACAACTGAACCCTGTTGCATTTTCCAGCTTTTGAAAGAAAAATGATACAATAATCAAGGTGTGACATGCTGTGGAGTTGCAGGAGCCTTGTAGCCATGTGGATGGATACAAAACTGCCCTATCTACCATCCTTCTCCAAACAACCCAAACAGCTCATTCTGCACACATTTTGCCTCAGTTTAAACTAAGCAGAACCAAAAAAAACCGAAAAAACCCCCACAAACCAAAATAAATTTAAAAAAAGAGCCCAACCCAACAAAAGAACCCAAACCTACAAATGCTATTTTCAAGTACAAAGAACTAGAAACTATTTTGCTATATGATCATTCTGTGCTTACATGTAAAGTAATTCTCTGTGGAATTTCATGGTTTTTTTTTTTTTAATTTTTAAATAAAGGACCATACCAATTATGAGGTATTCTATTCAGCTGTAACACAATACATATTTATAAAGTAGTAATACATATTTATGGTTTTCTTCTAATACAGCAAGTGTTCCACAGTTTGTAAAGAAAATGGTTCATGGGGCTCTACTATGTATTTTCAGAGCTTACAAAAATGTAATCTTCTTCTAAGAGATACAGCCTTAGCAGATTTCACTGTTAAAAGGAAAAAAAAATTAACCCAAAAAAAGAGTTTGCCTGTAGAGCTACTGAAGCTTTGCTTCTGAAACATGGAAGAAATTCAATGTCTCCAAAGTAATTTTTTTCCTTTGTTCCCCCTACTCCACAAAACACAAGGAATGGAGGAATAGTGAGGTGTTGTATGTAATCTGTACCCTTCCCTCTCACAACATGATGTAAAATCCATTGTGTTTGGGAGGAAGCCTGTGGACCAAACAAACATTGCTGTTGCTCTTTTTTTGGATGAAATTGTCCTGGCAACTGGGGGAAGGAGCTGATGTGAGTTATTATGCATCCTTTTAACAGTTTAATACATCTTGGAGACATAAAGATGACTTTTGCTTCTTCATTGTCCTAGACTGAGTGTAGTCTGCTGTATTTTTCAGCTCACCCAGCACAGAATATAGTTGTTAATGTTCATGGCCCCAGTTAAACAGAATGAAGCTTGTGAATCAGAACCAATTACTTTTCATACATTTCTTTGTAGCTGCTTGAATTCAGATTAAAATTCAGATATTTTGGAAAGAGTAGGAAAAGAAATGACTGGAGAACAAAATATTCAAGTCCTTAGGAAGCTGTTACTGAAGGAGTTGTGCCTACTTTTGTAAAAGCAGATACTAATGAGAAGGAGTAATTTCCTGGGCTTAAAATGTTCTGCCTCCATAGTATAATACTACTGATCACTGTAACTTTTGTTTCACTTCCACAAGGATAAAAACTGGGGTTATCGATTCCACAGTTGCTCTCTCCTTGCAGTGTATTCACCCTGTCTTAAGGCTCTGTTCAGGGGCCCACAGTATGTCTCCCACATACATAGGAATCAAAGATTTTAATTACTTGGGGTCTTAGTTGCTCAAAGTACACATCTTCTGGCAAGTGAATCTCAGTTCACACAGTGTTTTAAGAACAGATTTTTCTCTTGCACATGGAGGAATATGTTGTGTACCTACCATGAGGGGAACTGGGAACTTTCGTTTGTGCTGAAGCTCACACTGAGCGAATGAAGAAAGTGAAAAAGATTAAAGCCTTCCTTCACCTCTGCTCATCTTTAAATTATTAGTCTTGTAATGTCCCAGCTTCATGATGGGACAAGTCTAGACCATATAATAATTCTTTCTACTTGTGTTGTCCCTTTTTTATTTACTTTTTTTCCCTGCAGCCATGTATGCTCAGGTCAGGTACCCTGCAGTTCAGACAGTCTTTGTGACTAACAAACCTCAATCTTGATGGGAATTTCCAGCTGCCATATTACTGCAGTACCATATATATATATATATATATATACACGCACATATATATGTTCTGGAATCCTATATATGGCTGCATCTTCAACAGTTTACCTTCTAAGTTTTATTTTTGTGATTTTTCTATATTCTTTTTATTACATTTTTGAAGATAAATGCTTATGTTAGTTTTCTGGAGGCTTTGCTACAGTACTGCAAAAATGTTTGAAGTGCAAAGAGGAATGTTTTCAAAGAGATCTGAAATTTATGGGTGCTCAGAATCCTTTTGGTACAACAATTTATATTCAGCTTTATTAGGGGCAAAGCTAGTGGGTTTGTGAGATTTTCCAGCTTTGAACATTCTTAGCAGATTTCGGAGGCTATCAGTCTCTTACTTTCTTTCAATAAAAGCCCTATTTGGAGATCACTTTGCTTTGTAAATTTGGGAGAAAAACTGAAGGCACCATGGCAGTTTTGCCTGTGTACTGCATTGTCCTTTTCTTTGCAATGAGCAAGGATGTTCGTGCCAAGGGGAAGTAGAAAGGAGCTTTCTAATAAAAATTCTAGAGAACCACAGTCAGTGTACTTTGTTTGGAGGACATAAGTGGAGATAATATTTCTTCCCAAAATTTAAAGCCTGTCTTATATGGCTAATCATTGTAGACAACAGTAAGAAACTGCACAACAAGCTAAAATTATATAATTTAATATCCTTGACTGCAGCAGTACCAATTTGATGCATCTGAAAATAGAATTTCCTGGTTCAGGGCTTGGCACAAAGTCTGGGAGCATAATGCCTGATACTAAAACCATGGCTACTAAACTGCCATGGTAAACTAAGCTAGGATCCTTAGCAGTGTTTCAGTTTGCAGCATCCAGACAGGTAGAGAGCCGAGTGAAGTGAGCCTGTATACCTGCCAGTCCGCAAGGGAATTCATAGCAAGGCTGGGCTTTAAACAGAAATATAGATGGCAGATATTTTCTGTTTGCCATGACCGTAAGTGGACAAAAATGTATTAGTATTTCAGATGGTTCTGTATTCAAGTTTGGTAAGTGTTAAAAATTATCTTATTTCTTACAGGCTGTAATAAGGGATATCCGCTCTTTGTCTCTTCGTTTTCTTAACTGAATTTGATACATGCAGCAACAATGAAGAGTTTTACAGTACTAGAAAATGTGCAGTAAGTTTATGGTGCCCGTAGAGTCCAAACAACCAGCCACTATGATCCACTGTACAATCCCCCCAGTTTGCAATCACTGCTGTTGTCAGTATATTTTTTCTTAGTGTATTCTATTTATGTTTTTGGGTGGGGATCCTGTTGCTTAATTATGTGTGGTGTATACATCCACATGTAAATTCAGCTACTTTTGCAGTTCTTAGAAGTGGTACTTGGGGAGTATGATTCACTTGTTCATCCTCTGACAGATGCCTAGAGCTGGTCAGGTGAATCACAGCCCAGAAATGCCCTTCCCATGGTGAGTCTAGGCAGCTAGCCAAGATGTGGATGTCTGAGTTGCAGAAGTCTGAACCTGTGTCCTTAAAATAAAATGTCATTGCTTTTATTTCCTGAACAGTGCAAGCCATGGTATGGACACTTTTAGGCTATTTAGGCTTGTGCTAAAAAAGTTTACTTTCATAGTCTGAAATTTAAGAAAAGAGTTTTAAAATTGTGATTGAATAAGTTAAATAGATAAGAAGGCATATTATTTAAAGTGATGGTTTTGTAATATTGGTATTTCTGTTATTTGTTTGTTTTTTCATAAGAAAGGCAGGACTTTTACCTTATATACAACATGCAAAATTATTTTTACACATTATGCAGAATATATTGTAGGCACATGGAAATTGTTCAGTGACTGTAAAGGCAGATGCTCCCTCTAGTGCCTAAGACTATTTTCTTGTAATGGCAATAGCTTTGTTGGGCTTTCTGCCATGTTTTATTATGCAGTTGCTCAAGTCCCTCAGGTATCAGCATGGGTAATATGAAATGAGGATAAACCCTTTAGTATTGCATGCCTCCTGAATCTTTCCCCTTGTGTGTAGCAGAAAGAGTCAGATAATACATTAGGATAAATAAAATTAATCTAAAAATATTCTTTTAATTAAAGATTTTTATAGCCTATCAAGTCAGTAAACTGTTACTTAAATTGAGTATCACATGGGAAAACTGTGGTACTTGTGAGCATTTCTGAACCAAAGGAAGGGTTCATGGTATATTTGGAGTGTGAGGGATTCAAAAAGTACCTGGACACTAACTGCAAATTCAGGTCATTTTTCTCTTCTTGGTATTTTTGTTAGCTGGTGTTTTTAATATGGCTATTGAAGATATTAGACTGAAGTTGTAAGTGTTGTAAACCAGTCCATGACACCGCTGTGTAGAAAGAAATGCCTGAACTATCTAGACATCCAAACACACTGTTTAGTAGGCGAGTGTAAGCTGTGAGCATCTATGCTGGCATCTGGGAGGAAGGGAGGGGAGAATGGAGTATATTTGTGTGCTATGTGAGGTGCCTGAGGATGTATACACTCCTTGCTGCCTTCATCCTGACACACAGTCCTTTCTGTGGGCAGCCTTTAAACACTGTGTGTTCCAAAGTTTTTTAATGTTATCTTTAAAAATATGCATCCTACAGTTGTGTTTATCTCTGTGAATCATGCTTAAAACAAATTCTATTAGAAACAGTATGTGTAGAGCAATACGTATGATACAATATGTGTAGAAAAATATTTATGAATCTATGTATATTCCTAACAACATTTGATACTAAATTGTAAAATCCAAGGATATGAATAGTACTGCAATATTGCATTGACTGCACTATTACCAAGCTCTCATAGATGGGACAGCAGAGGATTTGAAGGGGATTTGAGAGAAGAGAATAGGTAGGGGTTTTTTAAGTAATATTTCACAAGTATGATGATGAGTGAATATTGTTGTGCTTTGTATTTATCCTAAGAGCTGTCTGAAATAGTGAGCTTTTAGTTTGAAGGGTTTTCTGTTATTTTTGTAGGTGTTCTGTGCATCCCTTCTCCCTTTTTTTCCCCCCTCAATCTTTCTCTTCATAAAGAAAACAAATGGAAAATTTATTGTAAAGGCTCTGTGGACATCAGCATTCAAACCCAAGAAAAGTGTATACAAGTAAATTGTATGTTCTACTTTGGTGCACTGGGAATATCAGTAATATTTTTCATTCAGAATCTTGCTTTTATACAGCTGAATGGAAGACTGACACAGTAAAATTTGAAACAGTAGCCAGCAGCAGCCTGTTTTCCTTCCTGGATCCTTGAATCTTTGTCTTTCCCAGTGAGAGGGGCTGAGAAAGGGTCCATCTGTTTTAGCAATCTTTTTTTTCAACATGTGCCACCTATAGGCAATGTAAGAAGAAGTAACTCACAGTAATTAACTCTGCTTGATTACAATTTAAAGCAGTCTGATTTTAGAGCTGAGTTAAAAAAATATATATATTCCAGCAATTTGTTACAATTATAACCGACTGACTATTAAAAATTACTTTCTTAGTGTTGCCACTGGCAAAGCTATTTGTCTGTTGTAAAGATTTTACTCCTTGTGGTGGCATTTCATCAGCAGTAGTGTGCATGGCAGCTAAACAGCAAAATCATATTGTTTAAGAGTTAGACTCCACTCCAAATAACCCCTCCATGGGAAGGATCCATTTTAAATTACTTCTCTTAAATTGTGGCAAGGTATGTTTACATCCTATTTGATGCCTCTGTATGCCTTTAACCACTTGGAAGGCTAAATGCTGTGTACTTACTCTTTTGTTTCCAGCTGTGCATTGTAGATTTTGTGTGGTAAAATGTTCCACTTACCTGCTTCAAAATTACTAGGTAGGCTAAAACCTCAACCAATTGTCCATGGTTTATTGTGATCTTCTGGATGGTCAATGACCTTCTCAAGAAGATCATATCTTTCCTTGGAGGGGAAATCAGCCCTTAACTTAGTATGTGCTACATGATTACCTTTGCTGAGGCTCTCTCATGAGAAATGCTGTTTCTTGGCAATTGCACTATAATGTCAGTAGAGACAAATATGGCTCAACAGTCATATTCAGGAATTTTAAAGATCAGGTAACATGTCAACATCCTGAAATACAGTATGGAAATGATCATTCATGGCGATGCCATTTGCATGAGAATATCACATTCCTTTTCTTTGAGGAAATGGGAAGGAATTTATTCATTGTGATCATTTACCTTCCTGTTTCAAATATAGGGGGTTTTTTTGAGCTGCGTTGAGTCAGCAAGATGTGACCCATTCCTACTGTTCCCTTCTTGCTGCTTCTGCCATCTAAGACTATACTAATTAGATGATAACATGTTGGGATAGCAAATCTGCTTAAGGAGGAAAAAAAGGAGGAGAAGATTTTGGTTATGAAATACTGGATTATCTGCTTAGTAATCTCATGATCAGCCCTCGTGTATTCAAACCAAAGATATGGGTGCTATTTAAGAAATTTTTAATGAGGTAGGCACTGTAATCTATCCTTAATGTTATTTTATAACAATTGCTGCTGCAGAATCAAGATGCTCAGGCTTGTCATCTTCGACCTGTTTTGACTCTGCTGAAAGTGGTTAGCTTCTTGTTTCTTAGTTAAAATTGTGATGATCGTCTAGAAATGACTAAGAACAGAAGTGCACAGCATGACGCTGCACTTATGCAGTTATTCTTGCTATTTCTGTCTAAACATCAACTTCTATGTGATTCAAACTTCAACAAGATTTTTAGGTTTATAGGTTTGGTTTTATTACTAAAAGGAAACTGGAAAAATGCACTGGCTTTTGGGTTTTATGCTATTATATAGTAGTTTATCAGGTAAGCATAGAATAATTTAATGTATCTAAATACATATTTTAAAAATTACTGTTTCAGTAATTGTTCCTTGGAGCTATTATATTTTCACTTCCCCAGTGCCAGGGATGTTTGAGCAGTGAGGCACTGACCTGACCTGTACTTCTGTCATGAATTCACGTCCCATCATAGCTATTCTGATTCATATCACTGCTGAATTTCAATCAAGACCTTGACCAATTATATGTTATATAGTGGTTTTTTGCATGTAGTTTTTCTTTTGTTCAAAAATGGTGACCGTTGTCTTTCTTTAGATTGTAGAATTCTAAATGTTTTCTGCCAGTCCTATTATTCCAAGTTAGACTTCCTCTGAGTACATTTGTACACTCTGTGAAAGCTGATTTTTCTATGATGCAACATGAGGGGAGAATTTAGCTTAATTTTATTTCATTCTGTTAATGACCTATTTGACACAGTTTGCCTTTCCATAGGTATAAATGCATACCTTTCATTTTATATCATTGTATTTTGTCTGGATTTTCTGTGGCTTTACCTAGAATAAAATGCAGCCTTTGACAATAGCTTTAAGATGCTAAAGCTACGGGCTGTATCAGGCCTGTATTTTCTGCAAAACAAGACAGACATAATAATGAAACAAAACCCCATAACCCCTTTAGCATTACCCTACATCCTTAACTTAAAACTATAACAATAAAGCCATTGCTATTTCTCTCAGTTTTCTTTTGTAACAGTTTATCATATCAGTAATCTCATTTACACCATTCATCTGACATGTGCTACCAGGGGTTATATTTTAAGTGTAAATCAAGCTTTTGGAAATAGTCCAGAATATATCACAGTGTGGTCTATGTCATTGTATAAACATGTTGGCCAAGCTTACATCAGTATAAATGCAGTGAATTGAAACTATGAGCCGCTGTTGTGTTCATCTTTTTCCAATAGCTATTTTTCCTTTTCACACTTTTTATGATAGTTGACCTGCTTATCTTGTATTCTTTTCTCTGATTTGTATGCTCTTTCTCATTTTCCATCCAAGTGTTACAGTGCTGTATGCATTTCCTGACAGCCAATTAATTGGCTGTCTCCTCACTCAGCCAAGAATAGAGGTAGCAGTTCTACATGAACCCCTCATGTCCATTGATGTGCACAGCAGACATCCTAAGAATGGGGACACATTTCCCCGGTCTTGCGGCTGCATGCTGTTCACATCAATTTCCCATTAAAAGGTAATTTAAAGGTATAGCCCTAGGCAGACTCAGGAGAGAGCTATAAAAAGAGTTTAATTAACAGTTCAGAATAATATAATCTAAGGTTGAATAGTCTGTAACCAGTTCATTTTTTTGTTCACACTTGTCATTTCCTTTACTTGCAGATTAGAGGAGATTTCCTTGTTTGGTAAAGAATGCAATGAAATAAGTCTTCGAAGAAGCTTTATTTTACATGTTTTGGAGCTAGATCACTGCATTATCATGAGCTTTAAACCTGCCACTGCTTATCTTCCCTCTGCATTAGCTCACCTCTTTTGGTCAACACATTTTCAGGAAAGAGATTCAAGTCACCTCACAGTTGGGCCCCCATGCTTTTTGAAAGCATTGCCGCCATTCAAAAATGCATTTACCCCAACTTGTTCTAAAATATTCTAAAGAAATAGCTGTTTGCATGTGGAAAAATGGTAGAAAGTTGGGCTACAATAGACATAGTAGGTTTGGTACTCCAAACCAAGTACCATTGTCTCTTTCTTCCCCTTGGTGGTTGTGTTTTTGGTAAAACTTTCTTTGCAGGGACTTTGTTTTTTGCCTTTTGGTTTTGGTATTTGGGTTTTTTTCTTTGATTTGTTTTTATTTCCCCTCTGCCACACATCCTCCTGTGCTTTTGCGTTGTGCAGGTTTCTGCACAAATCCAGCCCAGCGAAATGTAGCAGGATATGTTACTTTCATGACTCCTAACAGCCTTCAGATCAGAATGATTTTCTGTCACACCAGCCTGACCTTTTCCTGAAAAAATTTATTACCTAAAAGAAGGAGGGAAAAGAGACACGTTAAGGGGCTCTGAAGTGGTTTCTTCCTTGAGGGCTAAAGATATACAGTACTTCTTGTCATTTAAGCATCCACCCACCTAATTCATTCTAAAATGCCAGTTACAAGTGCAACAATTTGTGGACATGACATATCTCGCATGCTTGATACATAGAACTACAAGCCTGACAATTTTATTCTCCTGCAGAAATCTGCCTTTCTTTCTTAGATCTGTTTCCTTTTCTCTACCAGTGAAAAATATGCAGATTTCTTAAATACTTTTGGTGTTTACCTGGATAACCTCTGAAGAATAGAGTGGAAGCAGTGACTGAACATTTGCTTTGCCCTAGTATGTTAAATCATTCACCAGTTAAATATGGCTATGCTGGGACACATTCTGCACAAGTCAAATAGGCCTGGCTTTTCAAGTATTGAGTTTGTTTTGATTGCAGAGAAAATGAGACGAGGAATAGTTTGATCTTTATTCTTTTGTGTGCCAAGTTTTTAGGTATGTTATGACAGTTTTGAGAGGAAAAAAAAGGGAGCAAAACAGGAATCTTTCTCTATGATTGACAGAAAGACCCCCTTAAGAAGTGCTTGAAGCGACTACCTCAGTGAAAATTGTTGTGGAGCTAAATCAGCTTTTGCAGTATCTAATTAACACTGCCACAACATCCAGATAGTTCATTAATTACTGTTCTGCTTCTCCCTCCAGTTGCTGTGTCAGGCATAAAAGTTAACATGCACCTTCAGTGTACACATCAAATCTGTTAATTTTCATCATGCACTAACAATAGAAAGCTGTAGAGGTGATCAAAATAGATTTTAACAATAGCCATTCCGAAGGCTTAGTGAGCTCATATATTTTTATTTCAAACATATGGTGGGTTTATAATTCTAACTGTGGAATGGTGGGGAGGCTTTTGTCTTGTAGAGCTGAGACTAAAAGCAACGTTTTTTTCAAACAAGCCTGAAAAATTCCCACGTGTTGACAACAGGGATTTTCCAAAGTGAGCATAGCCCAAGCAGGCTTGATCTTCAGTGCCAGGAAACTCTGACTTCAGGGATCTCCAGAACTCATGACTTACAGGGAGTGGGTGAAGGAAATTAAAGCTATTTAAAATAGAGCTCTGTTTCTTTGCTGTGATGTAGACATGCTGTCTCATGTAAGTAGTCACTATGGAATTTGGTTTTTGGGGGTTTTTGCCTTTTTTTTTTACTCTACCCCCACTTCCTCCAGTCTCAGTGCAAAGTTTCTCATCCATATCAGTCCTATACATCAGGCTCTGTATATTCAAAGGCGTAGTGTTTCCCTATGGAGAGGAGAGCACTACAGTAAAAATGGGATTTACTGTCCTGTATGCATGCATGCATCCCTTCATTGCAGGGCTGAACACTGCTGTGAGAGAGGTCTAGCACTTGTGCCTGTGATGTGAGCAGGACTGGGCACATCAATACCTGTTGGTTTTTTGTAGCTTTCTGTTTGCTCACAGGTAGTTGCTGACCTATACACTTAGAGAGCATATAAGCTACTCACTAAGCAGGTCTGGCTAGCGTATGCAGTCATCTGGAAATAAATATCTGCTTATCTGCAGTAAATTTCTGCTCTGACTGCAAAGAGAAGAGAGCAGGCCAAGTTTCTCCTGTGATGTACTCGAGGACTTGATAGGTGAAAATGAAAAGGAAGAGATGTGAAGCTTTCACTGGATTGCATAGTAGAAATCACTGTGTAGCTATAACTCATGCAGGCCTGAAACTACCAATTTTCAAGGATGACAGTAAGATACATCTCTGTCAAACTGTCACTCTGTCTTACTTTAGGCTCTCTGTCTTGTATTACAGCAAGAACAAATCTAACCTTGCCCAGGACAGTGTACTGCAGACACATTACCTGCTGAGAGGAACATTTGACAGCTTGTCCCTGAGAGCCATCACAAGGTGATCCTGAATTTGAGCTGTGTCTCAAAGTTGGCCCAGTTGGCAGGGACAGTGAATTTTCTGAGAAAGCATCAATGAATAACTAATAATATCTGACACTTCTCAGCCTTTCCACTTGACAGAGAGAGGCAGTGCATTCAAGGTCTCGTTAACCATCCCTGTGCAAAGATGGCTGGAGGACAAGAAAACAAGACATTATGCCTGCCCTGGACTATTGGAAATTTTCAGGTTCACAAGAGTAGACAATCTCATTACCTGTATTATTATGGCTTGAATTAGGATTTCCAAACCCTGTAGAATACAGAGAGGATGAAATAATTCCCCTCTTTAGCCTGAATTGGTAAAACTAGGAGCAAGGGGAATCTGCAATCAGAGTAAGGACTCAGGAGGAGTGAGTTCAAAACAGCACCAAAATATTCAGAAGACATGTGCACCAGACCTGGTGAGAATTGAATCTATTAAGAGCTAGTGGGTCTGGAGGTGCATGAATTGTTCAGTGGGGGAGTGGACCAAACTGCAGTGCTGAACATCTTTTGATGGACATCCTTAAACTGCCACAACTACAATCAGGAGAAATTCAGCACATTACAGTTTTAAAATCTACTGGCAATGCTTTATTTCGCCAGCTGTTCTGTCCTTACTTCATAGTAGCTTCAAAAGTTTTAATTATTCTTGCCCATAGTTAAAATTATGTTTCTATGGATAAATGCAAGTGTGTTGTATCTAATGTCAGAGATAATTGCTGGCTGCCTCACGAGACTTGATAGATTCATTACCTCTACATATGGTAGGAAGAAAACTGTCAGATTTTATTTAAGCTTTGAAGAGCCTTTAAAAAGGGTTACAAATTGTCACAGAAAGAGCATCAGTTTTCTAAACAAGGCCCCACGCGTTGCTACATTAGTGTAGTGTATTTAAATTGATGCATCTCTTCTATCTGTCTTAGAAAAAATAGTCTGGAAGCAAGAAATAAAGGATTTATGGCTCTCTTCCTGATGCTCATAGATCTTCCAAAATGAAAGAGCTTCATGCTGGACTCTGTCATTTTGAATATCTGTATGAGATCTGTCAAAAACACTGAGGTATTTTCTAAGCAAAATCTGTGATGCATCTGATGCTATCACTTACTAGGAATATGGCTAGTTCAGGAAACATCGTAAAGTGGCATGTTCAATTTGACATCTTATTTTATCTGTTTTATTATTTTTCCAGTGTGATTGCACTTAATAGCCTTATTGAGTTTGAAGTTGTATCATATGAATGCAGATGAGACAAGTTCCTGTCTCAGAAAAGTAACTGAAGCTCTTGCAAGCACATAACAGGAATTTAAGTTGTTCTCACTGCTGGCTGCATAGTCACACTATCCCTTTCTTTGCTGCCCATGTCCCTCTCACATTTGATTCTTCTTGTATTCCCCAAACCTGCCTTTCACCACACTAAACCAGTGAAACACTGGTCCAAGTAACCAGTAGCAGTTTTGTTTAGCTTGCTGTAGAGCCACAGGCTGGAGGTGCAGTTGTGTTACACCTGAGCTCCTTGAGAGGTGTAGAGAGGAGCCCTCCCTTCCTTCTCCTGTCCGCTGCTAAACCACGTGGTTCTACGCATCGCCTTTGCCACAGCTTTGACTCCTACTAACTTTTCATTTAATTCATTTCGTTTGCTAATTCAGCAGGAATTTCTTTAGCTCCTCTGCTCAGGTTTTGTTTCTGAGGAATAAGTCTACCCAGTGCAAAGTTAGACAAGTACTTGCCATGGTGCAAAGAAAGAAGAGGAGTAGATGAAGTGACTGGGATCAAAGCAGGGGAACGGCAGCAGAGTTGGCAATGCTGGGAGCTCTTTTGCAGTAACAGTGTCCCAAAAACATAACCAGAGGAGCAAATAAAGTCTGAATCAGGAAGCAAAGGTACATAGAAGACAGCAGTAGCAGAGAGCTGGGAATCAGGTGCATCCACCAGATTTTTATGTCATCATGGGTTTTTTATGGTTTTTGTGAACTTGTGGCATGATTTTAGAAACACAGCTGCTGCAGAAAAAAAAACATAACAGATTTTATCACGTTTTCCTATTCAAATCTACTTGCCTTGCCCAAAATATTTGCATGAACTTAACAGATGCTGACTTTTTTTTTAAATGAATTCTAAATATTACAGGGTAATTTCAGTGTGTGAGTGAAATGATTAAGTAACTAAAGGAGAGGAGGAAGTAGTGGTAAGAGCAACAGGTACTTTTACCATCACAGAGGATAAGTGAAGGCTGTAGGGCAGTGTGGTTGCCTAAGGAGGTTTCCCAGTGGCACTTCCTGGAATTCTTAACAGCTTGAGTAGTCCTTTTGTGCTGAGCTGTCATGGGTGTTTAAATCTGTTATGAGCAAGCAGGGAATTGATCAAAATATAGCATGCATTTGATGTAAAGGCAGCTAGAGAAAAAGGGATTAAATCTGCTACAGATGTTGACATATTGAAGTTAGCTCAAGTGGAAATCTAGCTTGTCTTAATCAACACACACAAAGCTGGAATACATATAAAGGGGAAGTGCTTCAGAGCAGATATGGGATCTTTTACTAGTTAGCCCTTGTCTCAAATTCACAATGATACACCCTTGGAGAAGAGTTGTATGATGAGGCACAATTGTCTGTTATTTTTTTTCAACATTTAAGGTTAAGGAATCTAGGGGTCCACAGAAAATCCATTTTTAATTTATTTTTTTTCCTAATATCTGTAGCAAGCTGTTGGGAAAATGGAAATGAAAAATGGTGAAGATAGAGCAACAAGGTTCATAGCTTTTCCAGTTTTGAAGTCCTTCCTTACAGTCAGTCAAGCACCACACAAGTGTACTACTTAAATTGAGTTTTATATTATGAAAAAGCACATGCAGTACCTATATTACTATGCAGAATAATCTTATGAAGCTGTGAAAGCAGATGTGGAATTTTCTTCCAAGTTTGATGCACCTGAGAAAGTGGGCTACTCTGCAGAGTGACGTGGGAAAGCAATTAGTTTATGGTGTGGTATAATGTGCATAAAGACTCATAAAACTCTTCACAGGATTTTATTTAGAAACAAAAGAGCATTGTTTGTTGCTGTGCAAGCCTCCTTTGAGGAGAATTTATATTGATTCTTTTGTCCTTAATATTGTTACTTAAAACATCTCTGTGCGTTCTGCACATTCCTCAATTTCTCTATGCTACAATTTTCTCTGGTACTCTGGGAAGAGAGTTTTTGAGGCCAATAATTTAGAAATTTTTCAGATGTCATCTGGAAAGTGAAATTTATCTCACTAGTGTCTGAACTGTAGGAATTAGCTTGGAAGGTTAACAGTGAAATAAAAAATTAGGTTTGGTGGGATCTTTTATTGTTTGTGATTTATTTGTGGTAATAACCTCTGTCATACAACTAATGATTTTACAAGTGTTCAAGGAGGACGTTCTTTGCTCTAGGGAACTCAGTGCATAAGGAAAACTGGTCAAGGAAACAGGGGGGACAATGACAGGCAATTTAAAGCTTTGAATGTGATGACAAGAAGCTTAAATTTGATGTGATAGAAATGGAAGGCTTCAAAGACGGAGAGAGTTGACATGATCAAATCGACAGGTGAGGAAGATCGCTATTGCAGCTGTGTTTTGCATGAATGAAGGGACTCTGTAGACACATCAAGGAACAGGACTTATCTGTTCTTAAGGGTTAATAAGGGTATGAGTAATAGGCTTGTCTGTAGCAAGCCCAGGCAGGGTCTTGGAGATGCTAAGAATGAAGTAGCAACAGAATTGGAGCATCTCAGCTGTGTGGCAGAGGAAACAGCAAAGTAATAATTAACCCTGAGGTTGTAAGTATAAGTGGTGGTGAAAATCCATGGAGTTGTTATCTTGTACAAAGAAGTCAAAAAGCAGAAACCAGATGTTTATAGGGAAAGGTGTGGCTACTGTTGTGGCAGTATTGTATAATATCCATGTACTTTTGTTAGTGGACATTGAAAAATATTATTGGAATTTCAGCATATTTCCCTTCAGTTTTCCAGGCAGTAGGGCAAAGACACAAGGCAAATTTTACACCATGTGAAGTTTGTTGACAGTGCAGAGCAGAACTGTGTACACTGTGAAAAACATAGGAGAGAAAGAAAATTCAATTCACCATGAACTGGGTTAAAAACTCCTTGAAGCAAAGTCACGAGAATTTTACTGACAGGAAGAAGTTCGTTTCAGGTCTCAGAAGTCAGTGAGATATAAAAAAGCTGTGTTCATCTGAAATGTAGCCTCTCTGGCTGAAGAAAGGGCTATGGAAAACTGAAAGTCAAGCGAAATAATTTTAGTACCTCATGTCAAGTTTAAAATATTTGTTGTCTGCCACATGCAGCCAGAACCACCTTTGCCTGAGGAGCAAAGGGCTAACCAAGCATAAAGACTGACACAAATTACAGCAGCATAGTAATATGCAACATTATTTTTTCTTGCTGGTTGATGTAATTTTTAGGGGATTTTGGTTTTTTGTTCGAATGTAGGGAATCAAGGCTTAAGGAGAATTTTTTGGAAGCACCCTAATAGAGTACTGGGATTCAAAGCCACAGCTTGCTCTTATCTGGCGAATTTTCAGAATGGTTGTCTTTAGGCAAGCGTCTAATTATGAGATAATACCTATGGAGAACATGTCCCTTCCATCAATATATATCTCACTTCTTAGCTTCTCTGAAGTTTGAGGGATAATTTCTTCTTAGCAGTGTCAGAGGAATAATTGAAAATTATAATCTGCTTGTTTTCTCAATATTTCTCAAAAGAAGTTTTTTCCTGCTTGCTTTCAGGATATGAAGTCTGTGACAAAAGTTATTCTGTTGCAGAGTAATTTTGCAGTTTATTAAAAAAAAAGAAAGAAAAAAAACCTTCAAAAAATCAATTAGTTGGATAGCACTTACAGATACTATGATATTGTTGCCAGCATAGGTATATATGGAAAGTCAGGCCTAGACGGTTTAAACCAGAGACACTGTATAAGAAAAAGCTATGATCTGCCACCCTGTCTTTTTTGTCATTCTTCTCCTAGCCTTGAGCTTTATGAAACACTTTTATTTTAACTTCATTTTATGTTACCACCCTAATAACATTGTGGCTCAATGTCAGACTAGAGTAAAATACACTCTCTTGTAGTGTGGGCTTTCAAACAGGCTTTTAATTCCTCCTGTTATTGCAGAGTCGGGCTTGTTTGAGCTCTTGTAGTGAAATGTGCTGCCATTCTCTCTGGCTGTCTTGGATGTTTATGGACTTCTGCTCGAAGACATAGAAAAGTTTGCATTATTTCACAAACATGACCCTTAAGGCAAGGTATTGGAAGAGGCAAAATAACCCCATCAATGCTGTAATGGCATAAGCAGTATGAGGTTTCCCATTGCACTTGCACATGGTCACTGGAACGTGCTGGTTCTTTAACAGGAGTGAGTGGCCAGTGGGACAGGGCTAACAGAACACATCCTTTAAGACAGAAGGAGGGAAGAGAGATAATGTACCATCCCTGTAATGGAAATCACAGCCTTCCTGGGAGTCATTGACAGTTACTGCAAAAATAACTGGTGGGCAGGAGCCAGGGTATTGACTTATGGCCAGTCAGAACATGAACATGTTTGGTTGTATTTTTATTTTGATAAGGTTACAGATACTTTGCCAGCATCCATCAACTATGTTTAAAGGGGAAATGGAGCTTCAAGCATTTGTGCAGATATACTGTGTGTTTTCGTTGCAAGGATGATGTAGTTTTGTGCTGCCTTGTGTTGGTCATTTCTTCACTTTAAAATTTGCAGAGTGAAATTTCTAAGTATTAACTCACTTTTCTTTTCTTACCTCTATGTAGCTGCCTGATTGCACAATCCAGCTTTCAGTTTACAAAGTCTTGTTACTCAGTGGCAATGCCTTTGTGAGGTTTTTGTTCCTTTTCCAAGGATGTGTCTTGGAAAGGACAACATGGGAAGGGAAAACTCATAAGGAAATGCCTGGATGTTCAGAATAAAATAAGTATCTATCTGTCACAGTAAGTAATATTTGGTGTACTTACGTATTTTGCACTTTTTTGCAAAGTAAATGTAATTTGCAGGGGTTTTAACCTTTGAAAAGAAAACATTCAAAATGCAGGCAAACTGAAACAGAGATATGTCATATAAAGACTCTTTTACAATAGGAAAGATGAGATACTGTTATCATTCAAGAGGAAAGACCTTTGTATTTTAACTTCTCTGTGCTGTTAAGTGTATGGGTGACCAGCTGCATTCACACATACGAGTAAGGAAACCCTTTTTTTATATTTTGTGGCTGTTTCAGTCTCTCTCTCTCTCTCTTTCTCTCTCTCTCTCTCTATATATATATATTCATACATAAAAACTCATAAAATGTCACTGGTAATAAGGTAGCTAAAAGCTATATATGTATAGGGATTTTGAAAGAAAACAAAAGGAACACAAAGGATAGGAAACAGGAAGCGATATATTAAAACAGAATTTAGAGGTGTGGAAAACAGAAACCCCGATTATACAATGAGAAGTTACTCTGCACAAGAAAGTCTGTCTCCCAAGTATTGCATCTTTATTTTCCATATCAAATTCTAAAATCTCCAATTATTTGTATATTTTGATAAACACTTGACACCTGTTTCTCTGTGTCCAAACCATTATTATTCAGATGTACTTAGAGGCTATAGTAAAGAGAGACCTTGCAAGAGAAAGGAATTTACTTATGATTATTCAGTTCCATCTTCTTGTTTAGTAGTAGTTGACAAATCTAAGAAAAAAGGCATAGCAGATGCATGACCTGGAAAAAAGTTCACTTGAATGTAATAAACGATGATAGAGTAGTTATAGGTAACTTTAAGTCCATTGCTTTAAAAGTTTTAATGAAAATGGTATGTATAAAGATGGACATTCAAGCAAATTTGCATACCTTGTATTTTTCTAATGTACATGATTTTTCAAAACGTTTATATATTCTTGGAAGAGGAATTTAGCTCTATGTGTTGAGGAGATACTGTTTAGAAGGCTCTGTCCCAACTTTTCTAAGACACATGATCATGTGCTACACTCTAAGTAATAGAACTGACTTCTGAGTACTCAGAACAATAGCAAAAGATTACCCATTTGTGGGCTTTCAGAGATGAAAATAAAACTTGCTAGATTTTTCTTTTTAAATTTCCTTTTCATGCTTTCATTTCACATCAGATAAATGTTAACAAAATCTTTGTTAGCTAAAAGAAGAACACCCCAATTTTTTATTCAGAGGCACAAGGAAAAGGCATATGGATATGTTGGTAAAGCATATGGAGACCCTTATGTAAAGACAAAACAAAAGCAAAATAAAGTTACTGACTGGCCCCCTGAGGTGCAGCACATAAGCACATTTGGTGGAATGTTGCCAGTTCTCTCTTCTTCTGAAGAACAAAACTCCCTTTATATCCTAAACAAGTAAAAACAACACAGACAGTATACATCTGGTAGCTGCAGTGTGTTGCCTACTACTTGAATCTCTGTTTTTATACTGGTTATTTTCACTCAGTGCTCAGAAAGTAGTGACCTTGGGTTCATGGCAATTACAGTATTACAGTAGTTGGTTTATTCCACACAAATGTAATGCACTTTTTCCTTAGGCTGTGGATCAACAATATGTACAAAGATTGCTCCTGTAGGAACCTCCTTTCTGTTAACAAAGATCTTTACCCTGAACTGATGTTTTCCCACTGTGTTAACCACATCTGGAAACAAACCTTCACTGTCTGAGTCCAGAAACATAGTGTAATGTGATTACTCTAAATTTTAAGCAAATTTTTTGTAAACTTTGCTTCTTTAGTATGGTTCATATCTTCTGTCTTCATTTATGGCAGCCATTTAGACACGCCAGCTGTGCAAAGTTAAACATGTACTTCAAAAAATTAAAACATTTTTTGCTGAATGTAATATCTATTAATAGCTTGCTCTGAATGTATTTGGATCAACCTCTGGGATCTGCTGTAACTGACACATGCTGTCATTACTAAATTAAACATGCCAGAACTGTTATGGCATATCCATATACTCACAATACATTTTCACACACTTTTCATGTTCTCCCAAGCAGGGCTAGCATGGCTGTAGGCAGACTGCCTATTAGAAATGGTCTCCAGTGTGTACTAACCCCTGAACTGTGGCAGGAAGTTGTTAGGGAGCACAGTGGTCATCACAGCCCAAAAGCATATTCTAGTGATTCAATAGCAGAGACCACTAAGGCTTTAGTACCCAGGAACATTCTATGGCTCAGTAAAATTTGCTACTGTAGGTTTAACTAAGGAGTGCTTCTACTAATTTGTTTTCTAGGCTACTGCTGTCCCTCTGTTCTGAGTAATTTTTAGAGAATATTGCTCAGATAATAGAGAATATTGCTTGGATAAAGATACCTTCTCACTGAGTGTTGCCTCTTTTCGGAGCACACACACAGACAAGAACTCACATACCACTGTGCGCATTGTTAACCTCAATAGAGATTTTGAGGTATGAGAGCTTTTCAACATTGCTTTTTATCAGATGGCTAATGAATTGTGTTGAATTTTTCTGAAGGACTCAGATTACTCAGTAACAATCAACAAAGATGCCTTCAGGTTCTTTTGAAAATAAGTCTCCATTTTTATGATTTTTATTATGTCCTTAAAATTATTATCTAAAAAAACCCATAACAATTTTTTGTTGCATAGTAATAGCTTGTTTCATGCAAAAGGGTAGAAGCTACACCACAGCTCCTGATGTGTAGCTGAGGTTAAGTTCTGATTTGTCAAAAATGTGTTTAAGAAAGCTGACAAGTTGTCATATTCTTCTTTAAGACAGATACTATGTCTTAAAGTATATATTTAAATTATATACCACAGTGAAGTAGGGAGCATGCATGGATAGGACAGGAGGGTAGAGAAGAGCATATTGAACCCCCAAGGCAGACTCGGTACCAGAAACAACATCACTCAGAGCCCTAGATAAGACAAAGCAGTGTCTGCAACGGCACTGAGACAGGACCTCCACAGCACCATTTTACATCATCTGTAAACTGGTTTAAATGAGCACCTTCACCTCAGTTCTGCCTAACCTAGTACACGAGACCTGCTTCTGTTTCCAGCTTCTCCCAAGCTAGGATGACATCCTGCAGGCTTGGAGGATGGCTCTGGCTTTCCTTTTAGTCTGTGACCCCTTACACCAGAGAGAGAAGCTCATACATCTGCCTCTGGCCCTGGAGACTGCTTCACTCTACTGCAGCTGCGTGTGCTTCCTAGTGTAGCCGCGTGTTGAAGCCAGTCCTGTTAGAAGGCTTCTTGTTTTCCTTCCCCACATTTAGAGAGGGCTTACACAGCCCATCTCCTCTTACATGGCCAGAAATAGCTGCTGTGCACACCTCTATTGTGTGGGCCCTCGAAGCAGAGAAGGTTGTTCTCCACTTGTAAACTGTCTCAGGATTTTGTAGTGTCTCCATTTTGGTTTTGGAGAAGATCTGTATATTATATTGTTAAGCATAATTCATTAGGAAGGCTATATACATAAGGGTGTCCAGCTGTTTGTGCGAAACAAATAGACAAGCAATGCTTGGCCCCAAGCCATCACTGAGAGCAGTTGGGCAGCCCATGCTACATGTCATAATTTGTTTTGCCATTTTTTGGGTGTAGTTCCTCTGATACAATGAGTTTGCCTTCTGTTCCCACCTCAGCTTTTTAAAATGGTAATAGAATTTAAATTGAGAACAGTTTCTGGACTGCCTAAGCATTCCTTAAATGTTAAAGACATTTTTGCTGTTTACTGTAAATGGTGTAGAAAAAAATCTTAAAAAGCTGTATCCCATTCTATGTTGGTCATCTTAGCAATCTGCTGTGATTAGATTCAAAATTCATAAATTATTTTTACTTTCATTGCTCATCAGCTGCACCAAATGGAATTGTATATTTTTTGCCCTGTGAGCATTCTTGAGTGTCAGACTGATGGAAACAAATGCGGAATATCTTTACTTAGAAGGTTGTATTAAAGAACTTCAAAATGAAATGCTGATAACACAGACATAGTCTTGAGAGTGAAATTGTACTGCAGATTGAGCAATTTCTTCGTTTTCTTCCCCACCATGATTTGATCGTGTTGATAAAGGATGATGTTATAATCCTGTATTAGAAGATTAAACTGGTTTGGGGAGTTTATGCAGAGTGTCCCTGCAAAGCACAGGCCATCTTTTCAAACATGTCTTTGCAATGCCATCCAGCAGGGTTTCAGGTGGAGGCCTCAGTGAGCAGGAGGAGATCAAGAAAACTGGTGGGTCTGCTCCTACACAAATCCAGCAGCCATCCCACAGAGAGTTGAGGCATGGGAGAAACCAAGAGGCTGATGCTCTGCAACACAGTTAAGGAAGGAGAGAGGCTTTCCTCCTGGCTTTATTACTATCAAGTGTTTCTGCTAATAAAGGGGTTTTTTGTGCCATGACAGTATAAATATGTTGCATTATTAAAAGGCACATAAGAGAAGAACAGAGAAGCTGGAAATTACAAGACTGTCTGTGCGTGAAGGCAATTTTCCAGAAGACTTACATTCTAATAAATTCAAATCTTTCTAATATGATGCTGAATTTTATTTTTTTTAAACTTCTGCCAATTCAAATTATTACAATGATATGATGAAAAAATGAAGACTATTTCAGTGCCTTATGTTACCCCAAGCAGTAAGTAGAAACAGTGTTTCCTCTACAGTTACGTAAGTTATTTCTTTTAAGGCTTTACCCACCAACAGTTTTACCATAGGTTTAGTGAACAAAACCTTCCTATTTCTGTAGTGGAAGATGGCCGCATCAATTTGAAGGCACATGCTGTCACAGTATAAAGCTCCTTCTACTGAATGCTTAGAAGCTGTCTCTGAGTCCTGACCCATTGACCCAAATCCTGGTTTTGAAATTTCCCTAATGGTCCTCAAAGACAGGTGGTTTACGGTGTTATTTCTTTGTTGGGCTCAGTGGCAGATGGTGGTTAAGGCTCTTCACTTGTTTGTCCCTCAGTGACCGTTGGTGCTTTAGCAATTTGGCTGTGTTAGAGCCCCAAAATATTGCTGGTTCCTCAAAGACATTCCGGTTGTGCCAGTACTGCAGAATTTTACACTTCTTTTGTGCTTCTTACGGGAGAAGAATTTTACTATGTAGACCACATCTGATGGATTCCAGGTACAGTGAAGCTTTTTCTAACGGTTTGATAAATCAGCCAAAAATTATAGATTCACTTGTGCATAGAAAGTTTATTAGAAAATTTGGTTCTACAAACACTCCTCAGACTAATTCCCAGTCTCCAGAATATGCCCTACAGGTATCAGTTGGGTGGATTTATGCAGTAGAGTTTTAATATTGAAAGAAAACATAACAACAGATTGAAGGAAAGGAAATTGGGAACTGGCAAAGGTAGCCATTTGTTGTTGAAGTACAGGATCAGGTGGAACAGCTGACATCTTGCACCCCACAGTACCATGGTCTGCCAGCATTGCATGTTCTACAGAAGAATTTTGAAAGACTCAAACCGATTCTGTACAAAAGCAGGGTATTGACTATCAGTAATAGTAACGGAAGGTCAGGCTTGGGATAATATGCTTGCCTTCAAAAATCAGAGGCTTGATTGCAATCAGAATTAAAATAAGAAAACTTTCTGAAAGTGAGCTGTGGTAGATCTTTCTTGGTGTACATGTGGAAAGTCTGCTAATATCAATGGTTCCCAGACCGTGAATGGTCCCAAGAGTTCTGGTAATTTGAGGTCTTCATCTCCCAGAGTGGAGTTTTTAATTTCTGTTGTTGGGTGTATGAGTATGTGCAGAGGTGCAAGGGAATAAATATTCAGTGAGTAATTTCCTCTTCCTTTCAAGGAAATTGATCTTTTTCTCACCAAGTGATTTCTGAATTTATCATTTTGTTTATCAAGATATAGTGCATTATTTTTACCTTTCAGAAAGACTCAGACATATACCCTAATTTTACAGTGTTGCTTTTCAGAATGGAAGTTGCATTTAGCACCTCTGGTTTCCTACACAATACATTAGGAAGAGATTTGTGTGTGTTTACCAAAATACACATTTTTCAAGGCTATTAATGCCAGTCTATCAAAATTATTTTTTACAGCCAGAATTGCAAATAATTTAAAATTTAGAGGGCAAATAGATGTGAAGGAAAAAAAAAATCTTAAACATAAGAATAATTTTGTAGAGCTAAGATGAGCTAGAACTTAGTCACACAAAATGAAGACTGATGCTCTCTGCCATCCTGCAACCTTCACAAAGATGCTGTCCACGTATTATGAAGCATATCCTTGTGACTGAAAAGTTGTCACATCCTCCAGCTGTGTAGTGCTCCCACTTCCATAGCTTCAGCAAGGTGAAGATGATTTGCTAACTTTAACTTGAAAGGAGCTTGGGAGGAAGATTAGTAATAAAATTAATTAAGATATTTATAGCTCCTCTTACCACTAATATGATCATGTGTGCATTCTATGCCTCTGACCTTGCAGCTTCACAAGAGGATATTTACTTTAAGAATATATGATAAGCCACGTATTTGTAAAATTTTTTAAGTATTAGTTTTTTGTGAAAAAAATTATAGTACGTAATTTAAAATGAAAGCAATTCACATTACATAGAAAAATGTCATTATCAGAAAGATGACAATTATAATTGGTTGTTAGTTTGCTGTAGGTTTTTAAAGAAATTATAATAATCTAAGCCATATGGAAATTCATAACCTTCTGCTATAAAACAGCTGCAGTTTTCATTACTAGTAAAATTATGCATATTTTGTATTTGTCAGATTAACTGCTGGGTTTGGTTTTTATCAGAGCTGCTGCTACAAGATAATACACAAGTATCAAGTTTAGCTTTATAAAACTCAGTCTCCTATTGCTACTGTTATTTGTCTTTTCCACCCTTTTCCATTCCCTTATCTCACTGTCATAATTCCCACACCATCTTCAAAGATCTTTTTCCAAATAGGCTTAAGTCTGTTGTTGACATTCATGTGAGTAATGCTGCTCAGGTGATAGAATGATGTTCCTGGGCCTTAGCAGTAGAGAAAAGTTATGAAGGATTAAATGTTTCATACTGAAGTGTGTTTTAATTCCCATTTTTAAAACATTTTTCTGAATCCTTACCTTTCAGAGCTTATTCCCTGTCTACAGAATTTTTTTGTGTTCTGTGTTACTGACTCTGAGAGGGACACTGCTTATCTGAGTGCTTATTGTTCAGTAAGGAGCAGTGTTTTCCGAACAGTAAAACAGCACTATCATATTTCACAGCCGGACTGATTTCAGAGCACAGCTTTTGTACAGCCCTTCCAAGGAACCAATGTTTGTCCTTTGCTTATGTGCAGTGTGGAAGACAAGGCTCCCATGGCTGCTCTGACTTTGTGTGTTATGTCATCCTGTGAAAAGTAAGCAGCTGATGCTGAGTAATAAACACCTCATTCCCACTTTGCAAAGGAGAGAGGTGGGAGTTCTCTGCTTACTTCCCTTCTCTCCCTGCACCTGCTCCCCTTCTCTTCCATTTCAGACTGGGAAGATGTATTATCTCAAGTGCTGATACTAGAATACTTGACCAGAGGTTTCAGGTTGCTTCCATTTGTCGCTATTGATGTAGATTAAATTAATTTTGAATTATGAGTTATTACACAGCCTTTTCAGCCTGCTTGTCTTTAGAAAGAATCCTTAACTGTCTGTAATTATTGTTTTATACAAGCTTATTATACATTGGTTTAAAATAGAAAATACATTACTAAGGGAAGAAGAAATCTCACTATCTCACTGTTATTCTAGATATTTTTGTCCCATCTAGTTTCCTAATAATGATAGGTTGTGAGAAAAGGATGTTTATATTTACAGCTGTAATGAACTGTGTGATCACATGAAGAATTGGCAAGGGTTTGCTGGGGATAATTCAAGAAGGAGGAAGTGAGATGCAGAACAAAAGTGCCAAACACTGTGTAATTAGAAAATCTGCAGCGCATTCTTAAGAACTATGACCACTCATCTGAGCTGCATGCTTGCCCTTTAAGGCCTGATCCAGAGAGATATTGACTGTGATGTTTCCAGGGTATAGTTTTCATTGGCCTTAGTAGGAACTGAGGGCATATATCACCTTGCATGAACGTATGCTCAGAGGGGTAACATCAGTTACTTCCCACCATGTGAGTGCCAGGTTTGATCCATCACATTTCAGTTTGCCAGATGTGTCCTGGGTCAGATGTCTGCACTTAGCCAGTGTTGTTCACCTACAGGTTGTGTGTCCTGTGTCACTTCTATACACCTTTCCATGCCTGGGAGGCTATTTAAGCCAGCACAAATCACTGACTGTGGTGATATCCCACAGGATTTTGTGGGTGTGTGAAAGCTAATTGAGGTATTTACTTTTTAAAAAGAAGAAAATTGGTCAGAAGAAGGAAAATATGAAGCTTAATTCTTCTGGAAGAACTTCAGGCTGATGGACTGTTTTATTCAACTCTGTTTAAATGTGCTCAAAATGTACTTACACCACCTCATTGATTATCATGACAAAAAATACACAGGAGGAATATTGCTGGAGGCATAGACAGCACCAGAATGCTTGGCAATTATATTGCCACTTAAAAAAATGATCTTAACTTCTGCTTTTAATTAACATCTTTAGCAAAGTTGTTTGTTGGGGGTGTGTGCGTTTTTGTGTCTGTCTTCCCCTTCACTCTCCACGTTGTAATGGAAATGCAGGATGCCTGTGTACAATCTTTCACCTCTGACAGCATGTACTGTGTGCTGCACACAGCTGTCATGGTAATGACAAGTCTGGTATACCAGGATAATTGGGTACTTGAAGAAGATTCATAAGGCAACGTGCTGCACAGTTCTGTGTTGTGCCCTGGGGCAAGGGGAAAAAGAAGGGAGGGTACAGGCAGAGTAGGGAGTATATTTGTGAGAAATGATGATGTAGTAATGTGATTTTGTTTCCTTACGAAGTGGTTTCCCTCATGCCCGCTCACCCCACAGAATTGCATTAAGGGTTTCAAAGTTGGTTTGTTCTACCAAGGAAATTGGGTTCCATTTTATATGTAATGGAATTGAAATATCCCAGAGGAGAGAAAGAGATGAGTGTCGTCATAACACTGTGGCTCTCCGTGAGTAGTTTGGTGTCAAACCACGCTCTAATCCCACCATCTGACAGCTCGTTATTAAGAAACAACAAGAACTGACTTTATTACTGTAGACTATAGCTGACTTATCTGCAAATTAGCATCTTTTCTTCCCTTGTGGCAGATTCTGTCTGTTTTTCTGGCATCTGTCAGGAGGTGTTAAAGGGGAACATATTTTTAGAGTCTAATGTGATAACAATTAACCTCTGATCTCTTTCTGATACATCTCCTTTTTCATTATTGCTGAAGTTACTTGTCTTGGAGTGAAGACGAAATGCTTGGAGACCACATATTTATGCACACTGATACTGATATTGTGTGTAATGCATTATTAGACGTTTAACAGATAACTCATTAAAATTTTTGTCATTGTTTCTCTCCAGCAAAAGCAAGGGAAGTGTTGGTCATCATTAAAAGCAGGAATGCAGGATTCAACCCTTCCATCTGAATCTCTCATTTGTTTCTGCATCCTAACAAGTCATTTAATCTCGTTAGGATGAAAATAACAGCCATGGTACCTCACCAGCATGTTGAGAAATATAATTAATTACTGTTTATGTAGCGCTTGGGTACCAGTGAACGACTTGTGGCATAAATATGAAGTAGTGTTAGTAATAATAGGTTGGAAAATCAAAAAATGCCAATATTGTTTTGTCTGGAGACTTTTTCGAGGTATCATGCAAACAGAATTTTCATCCAAAGGAAAAAAAATCATTAAAAAATGAATCTATAATGCAACTTATGCTGCAGATAATATAGATAATGATACCAGCGTAGCACAATACCAGCACTTGTAAACAAGAGCTGACTTGCAGTGACATAGAGGAAGGTCATGTGCCTGAAAAGCTTTTCCAGCATCACCAATTTTGGCTATTACAGAAAATGAAGCATGTGTCAAGGCATCCTTATCTTATTAAGAGTAATGGGGTTGACACAGGCCACAGAGGAATGCTGAAAGAAGCACTCCTTAACTACCTAAATGGTGAATTAGGCTGAGCTTCCTTTTCATACATCTTTACAAAGAACTTTGTAAGATGAACATTGATTGTTTTGCAGATATTGCCCTTTGGAAGTCCAAGTTTTTGGAAATCCTTCAAGCAAACTAATTTGCAAAGTTTTTAATTTTTCAGTAACCTATTAAAAAAAAAAGCAATCCAGAAGCAAGTGTGCTGTCTTTACATATCCTCTATTTCTGGCTGACTGTATTTAGAGTGTTTATGGTCCTCCTGTGAACAGATGTTTGCCTTCATTGCATTTCATATATCATCAAAAAAGCATCTGAGCTTTTTCACTGTGTCCCTTTCCATGAGTATTTTAATTGTCCAAGGATTACCATGTTAGGGCAGGCCAGGTCCCATTGGTTTTAGGCAAAACTTCCAGGCATGATCTTTCAAGGTGCAGAGTGCTGCCACTTCCTAGTGTCCTCTG
Organism: Origma solitaria; assembly: GCA_013397895.1. Lineage (NCBI taxonomy): Eukaryota > Metazoa > Chordata > Aves > Passeriformes > Acanthizidae > Origma > Origma solitaria. The sequence continues at coordinate 2,374,532 of VZRL01003241.1, forward strand.
TGGGAGACAGGAGTTCTTCATACCCTCAAAAAGTTTATGCTGCCTTGCAGTGTATAACAATTATTTTTATTAATTGTGTTAGAAACGTATACTTTAAAAGGCAGAATGCAGGTGGAATTCATGAACTATTTAGTTGCTGAGTTGTTGTGTTACTTTTACATTTTGATGGCTCTGATTAAGCCATTTTTATTCTTTAAGCATTGAAGGAGATAACCTTTTATTAGTCTGTGCTTTATGGATCTTACTAGCATTAGCAGCTCCCTCAGATAACTCACGAGGTGTATGCAAACCATAAAAACAAAGGACCTTTGATCAACAATGGATTCTCTTGGCCAAATTTTTTTGAGAATGGAATGGGATTTGTTTTCACTCTTCTGAGAGGTCCAGAACTTAAGTTATCTCTTTGGATGTTATTTTTATTGCAGCAATTAAGTACAAAGGGTTATTTTTGTGATAATACCTCTGAAATCTGTAATACCCAGTTTATTATTTGTTAGCACTGAGATTATTATGGCTATACTGTGTGGTGTGGTACAGTCTTTTGACTTTTGAAGGTGTACATAATGCAGAAAAATTTCACTGCCTGGCTGATAGTCCCATCTGGATATCTGGAAAATTCCAAAACTGGGTTTTTGGGGGATTTTCTTTTGTCACTGTTTTTGTTTTAGCTGGGTTTTTTTGCTTGTTTGTTTAATTCAGTGTTTCTTTTTTAAATATAGCAAAATTCAACCTTAGGAAGAGTTAGAAATTGATTCTTTTGTTTTTCAACAGGAAGATGAATGCTAGCACAAGTTAAATATATTGTATGGAATGGTGTTCTTGGTGTGTAACAGATAAAAGTTCAAGCAAGTAAGGAATTAAAGTTGTAGCAAATCAGGCACAAATCCATTACTCTGTTTTGTATGCTGTGAACTAAGAAGTTAAGCTTGAGGAAGTATCATGTTTTGTCCTTGGAGGGCTTTTAAGGCTGTTCATTCCTTCCCCATTGGCTTTAGTTCACCATAAAGACATTTCCATGGGATTGTATCCATGAAACTGAAAGCTCATTTTACTCTGTTGTTGTACAGAATGTTAATCTGGGACATTAATTAATTTTGGGGATATGCTACTGGTTGGTGATGACAGCAGGCAAATAACTAAAGTCATTGACAAAAACAGGTAAATACAGTGGCCTAGATATCTAACTGCTCAAAATTGCACCTCCTGATTCTGATGAAGTCTGTGCTGACGTGGGTCTAGGAGTCCTTTTTGGGGTCTGTTCTGTGTCTAAATTGATTACAATACTTAGTAAAGACCCTTTTATTTCCTTTAACATACTAGTTATATTGGGTGATAGAAAGGTAAAGTTCAGGCGTGCCAGGCAGGGACAGTCTGCCTACAATCTGTCCCTACTGACCTGCCAAAAAGCAAGTTGGTGCATCTGAGGATTTGACACAGATGTATATGTCTTGGAAAGGGTGAAGACATGCTGTAGGTGGGATAACTTTTACATTTTAAATCTCATTTACAGGAAACATGCAGCTTTCCCAAATGAATTTAAACATCTACCTCTTTCCTTTGAAGAATGGGTATTTTTCATTATCACATATTTGCACCATATTAAGAAGCCTTTTGAACCTCAGGAAAAGCATATCCCAGTTCAATGTTACCTAATGGATTAGATTTGCTTTGCTTTCTGTAAGTCTTCCTAATTATAAATGTTCATGTGAAGAACTAAATTGTAGAACAAATAGACATTAATGCTTACAAGTACTTTCGCTATTTCTGTTAACAGTCTTTACTCATTTAAAAAAGGGTATAAAATACTGTTATTCAGAGGTTTATTTCTCATATATTTTGAGATACATTAACCATATCAGCTTTTACCCTTAGCAGAGTAAATAAAACCACAGTAAAAAATTATGTTTACTCAACGCAACCAATAAAACAGAAAATACCATTCACTAACAGCTTGATGTTTGACATCTGAATTACAGTTTATACACATAGCAAATTATCTAGAAATAATAATCTGTAATCAATGTTTTAATTTTAATATCAGGCAAAGAGAATCGTGAAAGGTTGGAATGAGACAACCTGGTTTTAATAAGTGAGTACACCTTTTAAGTCCTAATTAATTAATTATTTATTCATCCTTCACTATTCATCTCATGTTTTTCCTTTCTTTTCTTTTGAAGGCCATTGTTGCAGCACCCTTTTGTTCAGTGCCTTGAGCTTATATATGCAAAACTGTCAGATATTCAGATTGGCCTGAATTTTAGCAATTATAAATGCCACATTTATATGGAGGGAGTGCTTAAATCTTCCTTTGGTTTTGTTATTTTATGTATCAAAAAATTATAATGATCCTTGTTTCCCCATGCCACAGAAAAGCGGGTAACAACGGAATTAAGCCCTTAAGGAAAGGAATTACCCTTAAGCTGCAAACAGAGGGCTGGAAAATCTCTGAGGAGTATTTGCAGAACCTGTAAGATCCCTTGTAGGGACTTCTTTTGTTGCAACTTAGGGCCTTTGTCACCTTCTTCAGCTCATCCCCCAAGCAAGGCTGTTAGCAGCATCGACAGGTGGGAGCTCCATGAAGTCATTCCTGCTGCAGGTACTATAAGGTAGAAGCCACTCCAGGGGCTCTTTGGCATAATCACCTTGACTATCCATGAAGATGAGATGGCGTATTTATTATGGTAACTGCTCCTTGGCTACTTCAGCTCCTGTCCTAGACATGCCAGTGATTCACAAGAAATGTTGGCATAGCAAAGCAATAATAAAAGGTGCCTGAGGAGGAGCTCAAACAGTGGCTCCATTATCTTCTGTCACCCTTACCCTACTCACACAGGTTTAGTTGGTATGAATTGTTTTGTTGAGACCATTTGGATTAGTACCCAGAAAGTAACAGAACTATAACTGAGGTAGAAAAGCAACTGTCCTGAGGCATTAGTTTAAAATTTGATTATGCTTTTAACACGTGCGGTATGTTGTGGAGAAGTAGAAAGTTACACCGCAGGGAACTAACACGTTCTTTTATGCAGGTTGAGGCCTAGTGTGACCAGACTGACAATACTGAAGACACTATTTAAAAATTAAACACAACAAAGCACCACATGGTTGAAAAACATTATTATCGGAAATAATGACAGTAAATATGATTTGCTGGTGGTAAATTGAAATCACTGATTAAATTACATCTTTGGCTAATAAATTCACAGGGGTAACAGTGCACAGCAAGTGCCAACACAACACAGCCCAAAGGCATAAATAAAAGTTATCTAATTGATGGTAAAGATAAATCAGAATAGAAGCAAGTGCCTTGTTAATGTGCTTGCACCGAATTCGTTACAGCTGGAAAAGATGCTCCCCCTCTCTGCACACTTCACTGCACAAGGCAAACCTGGTATCTGTTGCTTCTATCCACCTAAATTTGTTACTTAATTTCTCTTGCATGTGAGTTCTTTTGAGGGCAGCCAAGAGGTATCTATGAAATAACTCCATTCTTACTAAACTAAATTGTGATTATGCTGTCTTTAATTGCTTACATAATATTTCTTTGTTCCTCAAGAAGCCCTGAATATTTTACCAGGAGGTGACTTGATTTTAGTTAATGGAATGAGTCAGGGTCCCAAGCTGATTTCAAACATACCATCAAATGGAGAGAATGAATTCCTCAGTCAGTTCTGATGGGGAGATGCAGTTGTTTCTAGTGCAATTACCTGTGCAGAATGATGCACTCTTCAAAGATGGGACATGGTATCCAAGTCATCAGACTGTGCAGCCATTAAAACGGGCTACTCAAAAAATGTGGCATGGAAATTAGCCTTTCTTTTAAAATAATTTGTGGTATCTGTGGTTGCTGCTTTGGGCTGTACTATCATATGATTAACAAATGAATGCTTAAAAATTTCCATTTATCGCATTAAAAAAGTGGAGCCTGATTCTACAGCCTTTGAGGTTCATCTCTAGAAGAAGTTAATGGGAACTTGGATATCGTATTTCTTCAACCTTATTTTTTCAGCTGTGTAATAATAGCTCTTTAGATGTCACCTCTAGGAAAAATGGGTAGACATCACTGCATCTACTGTGCTTTCTCATCTGCTGCTATTTATGGTCATGTTCTGATCTCAGTGTCACCGAGTAAGGCTCTCAGGTAACTGCTGCATTTAAGGAATTTATTATTTCTCTACTTATTGATGAACAGAACTGGTCTTGCTGCCTCAAGCTGCAATTAGTAAGGACTAGTCTCTTCACTGAGGTTATATTGTGCTGCTTTTTTAAGATGGGAATTTTGTGATTGGTATTCACAATGTTTCTGCAGCCATAGAGCGCAAACATGAATATGAATGTCCAAATAATGGCAGCAGACTTAAGCTTCAATGGAAATCCCAGAGGTGTTTGCAGTTGTGTAGGTAAAGGCAACCACAAGCCCCACATAAGATAAAGGAAAATAAAATTTTACAAATGCAAGTAACTGTTGGATTTGAAAAAAAAAAAAAAAAAAAAAAGGAACATGCAATTTAAACCTGACAGTGATAAATCCTGAAAAAGACTTTATGGTCCTTCTATGATAGCTCTTGCAGTCTAGGTTTCTTTGTTCTTTGAAGGTTTGGAACTGCAATTTAGTGGGAAAACCAAGTCATCCTCTCTCTATGAGGCTGAAGGATAATGCCTCAACTTTTTCTACCTTAATAAGTTAAGAAAAGAGGCAAAAATTGCCTTACTTGAAACAATTGTGTAGTTCTCCGGAAACTGATTGACTGAACACTCATGATAACCTTATTTACTTATTTTACCTGCCTTGTTGAGTGGACACATCATTCAAATGAATGCTAATTAGCATGGTACAATGTTTTGAAGCATATTGCAGATTTTTTTGTTCATTATGAAGTACAACTTCAGACATTGATGAATTTGTAAAGAGAAGCAGGGTACGTATCAGGAAAGATCATTGTAGTGAATTGGAAACTGGAATGGGAGGAAACTGTTTAAAAAAAAAATAGTAAGTGTATTTAATAAGTGGGACAGCCTACATTTTCATCTCTGGAGGAAAAAAAATGCTGTTGCAGTATATTTTACTCTAACATAGCTTGCACATATATGTATCAGCTGATCATGGCCAACAATATTCAGTTTGGAGTGCAAGAAGCTAAACTCATACTGAAACAGATAAAAGAAATTTTTCCTGATTGAAGTTCCTGTGGTCTTTGCTGGTGCTGAGCACCTCTGAAAACAGTTCCTTTTGCAGGGATGGCTAATCAGAAGTTCTAATCTTTGAAGTAAAAATGGGCACAGTTTTTATTCATACAACCATTCATTCTGAGTCTAATGTTATATATGCTATGTGCAGGTATATCCTGGGAGCTATCCATAACTGGGTATGAAAGGTTACTTTCCTGGTGAGTCCCACAGCACTCATACTCAGTGGCAGAGTAGAGCAGTGAGCCCATGGCAGCTTCTGAGTGTGGTATAACAGGAGGAAGTTCTGAAGCTAAACTGTGTAAGAGGTAATTATGATTTGCTCGTTAGTCTAGACTGAAGAAAAAGAGGTGACGGAGTGACAGGGCCTTTCTAGGGGGTTACAGAGCCAGCTCCCATTTTGCAAATGGGTTCTGTACCCAGAAGACCTCCATAATTCCTTACCCAAATCCAGCTGCTGCTCTTGCTCTTATGCATGGGGAGCAGTATATTTCCCCTGTAATGAGTATAGCTGTCTCGTTAGTACTAAAATACATTACTTATTATAAATGGCAGCGATGGATAACCTCCTGAGATTATTGTCATGGCTGTGTGCTTTCACATGCCTTGACATTCCCATTCAAGGGATTAGAGGAGCAAAGAGAATGCTCAATGAGCTGATTAAATCAAATAAACAGATTTTTAATTCTCATTAGAAAACATTAAACAGCTACTGCTTTTACCAACTGAGTGTGTATGTGCATGTGTGAGAAATAATAAAAATCTGCTGCAGTAATTCAGAAAATTTAAGGTAGTGTTTGCGTTAGAAATATTGGGCAAATGTAAGTCTATCTTGCTGAATGTTGCAAACCTTTTTCATTATAAGCAGCAAAAATGCCAAGGTACATTTTGTATTAATCAGTCAAAATGCAGAAAGTAAAATCTAAAACCTCGTAGAGCAGTGGAGGATATCCCTCAGGGCTATTTCTGTGGAATTGCCTGACTTTTGCCACTGCACAATCCAGATATCCAGCTATTGATTTAAGTCTAATTATATGCTTTTTAGTAATGGTTTACATGCGTATTAGAACAGGTTTCAGTAATGGAATAAGGAGGTTGATAACATAGATAAAATGCAGGGGCAGTCAGGAACTAAGGAAGATAAATTCCAAATGTTTTTGGACTGTTGTGAAAAAAGTTTTTGCCTATATGATGGGAGAGTTGTGTAATAAGCCATTTTTTTTGGACATAAACATGTGTTTTGTTTGGCATTTTTGCTATTATAAATGAACACTTATTTTGCTCACTACTTGGAACCCTGTAAAAGCAGAATTAATCTGTTCATTTAGTTTGCTTGTAAAATTGTAAAATGTCTTGAAGAAGGGCAACTGATTTTCAGTCTGAAACAGACAGAGAGACAGAAGGGAGGAAGCAGGAAAATAGAACCGTGAAGAATTAGGTGAATACCATCTTGGATTGTCCGTCTGATTCCTTCTTTCCTTCATCCGTCTTCTTTTCATCCTCCTCTTGGCCATCTGCTTTGGTAGCAGCTCCCACAAGTGCTGAGGACATGAGCACGAAAAGAAAAGAGTTTCCATTTGCTAGAAATGGGGGAAGGGGGGGTGCTTATTATAAAAGTAACCAACTACTTTTGACCACCTTATAAACCAAAATACTTCATTACAAGTTTAATGGGAATTTAGCAAAAGAAAATCTCCCAGTGCAAGCATAAGGCAAGCACCTGGTGGTCACAGGCTTTTCTATGGTTCTCCTAGCAGCTGTGGATTTAAAGTCATTGCTTTTGAAAAGTTCTTTATTAAATGAGAGTAAAAAATCAAAGCAGAAAAAAAGTGAAAGAAGGCTCTTTCCAGACTCTTGTATGTTACTGTGAGGTTTCTTAAGGTTGAATAATAGGTAGTGCTGAACATAACTAACCATACCTTGTGGTTCTCTCTTCTGAGATTACCAAATTAATGGTGAGAATGTTGAGGGTCCCAGTGAACAATGGCTATTCGTTGAGGGTCTTTTCTAGCAAACACTTAAGTGACACAATATAAAACACCCAAAAAAAGGAATAGAATGAAGTAGTCAAAGAATAATTAAGGCACCTGGAATATACACACAGCAAGAATGGAGACTCACTGCATGCTTCTCAAAACCATTAGTTTGCTAATTTGCATACATTTCGTTAGAATAATTAGAAACTTATTGTGATAATAGTTGTAAATCAGTGTTTTAAGGTAAGATTTTACAAGGAGAATTAGAGAACTACAAAAAAAGTAGTTAATATGTAGCTTCCTCTCCTGTCATTAGTATAAGAATAAAAAGAACTTTTTTTTTTTTCCTCTTTGATCAGATTCCTAGTGCTTTTTCCTTAGGGAGTTGGTCCAGTTTCTTAATTTTCTCATCTTTCAAGGCATGTTTCATCAAAAGAAATATTTATTGTAAAAATAGTTGACTTAAGAAGTAGTCTGGAGTACAAAAAGATCATATTTTCAGGAAAACTTATTATCAAAGTTAGTCATTTTGAGAAGGTCCTGAGATGCCTGTCTGCAGCAGACAAAGATCTTGACAATTATGGTTGTGACTTACTTTGGAAAATAGTAGTTTGGAAGTGGAGGCTAAATTACATACTTTAAACCAGTATTTATTCAGCAGTATGACTATTTTATTTGTTTTCTGTTCAGTACTATGAAGTGTGTCAACAACTTTCCATGCTCATAGCTTCCTTATTTTCTCTGAGCTTCCTGCAAGACAGTAGTTGAGCAGTTGTTTTACTTAATAAAGTCTTTCAATTGTTTGGACATCTGACCTTGTTCCTAGATAATTTGATTATACTTTTTTCCCAAGTAATTACCCCCACTGGAGATAATCCCAAAATGTTAGAGAATGAGTAATGGAATGATACCATAGATTTTCTTAAGTGACAAATGAGTCATGCAGCGTCCATTTACAACTTGGGTGATATCCTTATCAAATTCTTCCTTTCTGAATCATCTGGTTAACTAACTGTGTTTATTGTTCCCTGTGGAAGAACCCTACCAGGTACTGCTTAGAAACTCTTATGTGGACAGAGGTGATATATAGACTGCTAAAGAAATATTAACAGAACATTTTCCTGCCTTAAAGTTTCTCTATTATTTGTTGGGTTTTTTTCCCCCTTGTCAGTGTCACTGTATTTCTTCAGTCCACTTAGGAGAAAAAAGAGAAAAAGAAAAAAAACCAAAAAGAAAGGATAAACTGTGTCTAAATTACTGCACAGAATTAATGTATTAACTGCACAATAGTTGGGGTTTTTTCTGTCTGTGCCTTTCCCTTTGCCTCCCGAATGATTAACTTCTGCTTAATTGGAAGAGCCACATCAGACTAAACCACAAAGCATGTCAAAGAGTATGCAAATAATGCAGAGTACTTGAAAACCTAGGGCACTTTGCCTTTAAATGCCCTGCATGGTTTATTAAACTGTAATTGCACTCTCTGAAATGTCATATTGCAATTATATCCTAGGTTATTAATTAAAAGAAGAGAAAGTATAAATGCTAAAATAATTTTGCCTGTGAAAAGCTTTAGTGAGATTTTAGAGAAGGGCGTTCAGGCAAAAATAATTTGTGAGAAAACCCCACTGAAAGAAAATTAGATGTTTTGATCTCCTACTGGGGAAGTGAACCTCCATCCATCCTCAGAATCTTGGGAAGTGTAGCTAAAATGCAGAGACCCACAGAGGAAGAATTATATGTAGTAATGACCAGTTACTTATGCAAATTCATTAACACACTACCTATATAAGAAAGTTCTCTAGCTTTTCTAGAATTTTCTATAGTCATAGCTTTGGGAAAAAATAATTAAAAACCCCTGCAACAAAACAAGTTTGCTTTTTAAAATTAGTTGGCTTGTTGGAGTTACCAAAACGTGGGAGTTGTTAGCCTTCTTTAAAAATAGATGCAGATGATGAAACTTCTGAGATTATAACCAGCATTACCACCAGTTCTAGTAAAAGGGGAATAAATTTTCACTATTTAGGAAACAGTGCTTCAAAAGAATAAGTATTTATATGCCTGATAGGAGTTTACTTTTATAATATTCTTCTGCACATATTCTTATATTTATTTTAATGGAATTTTATTTTATGATATACAGAGAAGACCTAAGGAGCTGTTTTTCTGAAGTAGGGAAAAAACCTGGTTTCTTTTTCCCCTGAAATTCACTCTTGTATGACCTCCCTTTAGGAGGTAGTTTATGATTGAATCCATTGTGAGAATGAGGGATTTGAATCTGGCTAGAGCTTTCTGATATAAAATGATTATGTTTTTACCAGGTCCTTTGCTGGGAGAATGTAGTTGTACTTCTCAGAAATCAGTGTGCTATTTGACTGCATTGCTGAGATGGAGCATATTGAAGGATTTGCTGCTTCTTTTTTTTCTATTAAAGCATTCCTCCTGTGCAAACTGGATGCTCACACATATTGCATTTTCCATCTGATGTCAGAAACTAAATCTGGGAAGGTGCAGTGCATGTTTCTGTGTACGTGAATATTTTCATTCAGACCATAAATACCTCTCTAAATGTAAATGTGGGAATATTTTTTTTTTTCTACTTCAAAAGAATTCTACAATTAGTTGTCTTTGGGAGAGAGGAAGGAACATCCATCTGATTGCTTGGTAAGTTTGGCCGCAAAACAAATTGTTCTGTACTTCTACATAGTAGTGGTAGGTCAGGAGCTTCTGAAAGGTAGATGTTTGGGGTTATTTTCTTCTAAATGCTGTTCTGTCAGTGCAAGTCATAAAGTTGCTAATGTTGGAGGAGTCTTCAAGTTATATTTTTTCAGTGTATGGCTTTCAGTTAATTCCAGAGAGACAGAGGAAGCTTGGTCAAGAGGTTCTGGCAAAAAGGACCAAAACCAGCTTCGAATAGTTGTCTTTTTTGTTATTTTGCAGATGTAATTATTACAGCCAAAGGGGATGCTGGAATGAATGGAAGAGTGGCTAAATAATAAATAAACTGTCCCTTAGACTGCACAGAAATGCAGCATTTTAATTAGAAAAAGTCTCTAGCTCCTATCATTTTCTTTCAGTTGTTGAGAGGAGTAAGCTCAGAAGTTTGGTTATTTTGTGAAATATTAATTGGGATATGCTTTTTGTCATACAGCGTCTTTTAATACAGAGAACAAGAGGTAAAGAAAATAAAATATATACTTCAAGGGATTTTTATACATCCCAATGAGTGAAGAAAAAGCAAATCCTCTCCTGTTAAGGAAAAAAAAACCCAAACCAAAACAACCCAAAGCACTACCATGTAACTAGAGGCACAAAACTCTTTAAATTCACCTGTGAATAGTCTCTTTCCAAATGCGCAAGGCACAAACAAGTTGAGGACAGGAAGAAAGCTTCCCTGAATCTGGTGTCCCAGTTTGAGATTTGCTGGAGGAAAGGAATACTTCTTGGAGTCATGCCACTGTTGAACCTATTCCTTTCATAGGGAAAAAGGAGCAAATATGTTTGGGGTTTTTTTTCCACAGAGCAAATAATTTAAAAAAAAATAATCGGCCTGAACTGCCAGTAAGTGAAGTACATCCAGGAATGAATCAGGAATGCACCACTTTATTTAAGCCAATGATCTTTGGCAAGCTTGCAGATGCAAAAGAGTAAAATATCTATATGAGTATATGACCTTATCTGCTCTCTCTCCCTGATAGATGCTGTGTTTCACCTTCCATTTCTTCAAGTGCTTGTCTCAGAGATATCTCAAATTCAGGAGTTCTTAGAAGTGGCTAGGGAAAATAGCTGAGAAGTTAGTTCTGAAGTAGAATGTTTATTTTAGAAAAAAAATACTGTAATCATCTAAGTGATTGACTTAACAGTACAATTTGGACTCATCAGAAGCTGATCACTAGGGTCAGGATTTGAAAAGCTCAGAAAGTTACATCTGTTTGTTGCTGTCAGCCTACATTACCATTGTGGTTAGGTTCTGAACCAAAGCATGTGTTTAAATAACTAATTGAGGAGTATTAAGGCAGCACTAAAGAGTTTGCCATGAATGTGTAGTAAAAGTGAAGTTGTGTTACTATAAAAGACTGATTTACACTTTACACTGCTTTTAAATCCTTATAAAACTTTAGCATTAAGTTTCTGAGGTCTATGAATAAAGGCGTAATGAAGATTGGATTTCCTACTCTGTAAGGCTGCACTGATTGTAAGCACAAGAAGTTATGGACTGTGTGGGAATGGGAATTGCTGCATCTGCATTTCCAGAGCTTAGTATGTTCCATTCTGGAGAACTACAGAGTTTATATCCCATATTTCAGGGGACATTTGCAAATAAGGTTGTCAGTTTGGAATTAATAATTTTGAGGGAATTTGTAATGACAGGAATAACATTGAAGCATAACGACCTATTTTTAGAGAGGAATGACAAAAACTATTTACAAAACCAGGGAAGATGAAGCTTAGTATATGAAATGTTAGGAAGCAAAAGAGCTGGCTAACAAGACATGACAGTGGATTGTATTGAAAAAGAAAATATTGGTTTGAGGGTGAAAAAGAAGTGGGATTTCCTAAAGTTTAAGATGTTAATGGAATAAGTAGTATTTTTCATTAAATTCTGGTAAGTTGATGTGCTCTGCTATTGCTGTTGACACAAATTTAGGAGGGACAGTGAACAGAGGAAGAGGATTGAGATAGTAGGATCAGGAAGATCAGATGAACTTGAAGATTATAATAACAGAAATGCCATGAAACTCAGTTTTAGGAAATGCAGAGTTATTCCTTTAGATTACATGTAGACTGCTAAATATGTGTGTAGATTGTACTGCTTGATTTTTAGCATGGTTTCTAATTTCTAGGTAACTCTAATTTCTATCATACTTCCTGATGAGCTTTTATGTCCTTTTCAAGACAACTGTCAGATATAGCTTAGGAAAGGAAACAGAGAGCTCCAAATACCATTCCTGGCAGCCAGTTTGGACAGCGTTGGCAGCATTTAACTCTCACAGGCTTTGCACTTTCAAACAGTCCTGTAGGTTTTCATACTGCACTCTTGTGCTGCACATTACACATAAAGTCCATTTTGTGGCATAAAAATACTACTGTGGTGGGCTGCAAGATGGGTTTCTTGTTGGTTTTTTGGGTTTTTTTGAGGTGGGTATGTTGACCTGAAAAAAAACCCCACAACAATAGTAATAATACTAATAATAAAAATGATAATAATTGCTGTCATTGTCATCGTCATCATCATCATTGGACCAGGGGGATGCAATGTTTACCCAGCCTTGCACTCTAATGCTGTGCGCTGTGCTGTGTACATGGCTTTAGGGATAGCGAAGTCCTGAGACCTGGGGTTTTTTAGCCTTATAGGATACCAGTTTCTGCACTGAGATGACCCCTTCAGTGACAAAGCAACATGTAAGGAAAAAATCAAACCTACTTGAACCTGTGTACCAGAGGTACCTGGATGCTGAGTCCATGAAGCAGGCTGTGGTATTAGCCACTGGGAAACAGTGCATTTGGGTAGAGAGAGGTGAGCATTCATGATGTACAGCATGATGAAGGGACCTCACCTGCCATGGAAAAGGAATTTGAGCTGGGAGAGATGGAACAAGGGTAATTAAAAAATGGGAAGCTTACCATGTGCAGGGTACAAAGACAAGTTTGGCTTGTTAAATGCAGTACAATTAGTGCTGAGGAGTGTGATTACCGCTTTGGGAGCAGGCACCAGAGAAGGAAGTGAAATAATTGTTTCAGATAAAGGGTTGCAGGAGGGCAAAATGAATGTAACTCTTCCTGAATGTATTTGGTTTGGGAGAATTAATTACAGCTACAAAATGGTAATGCTTTTATAGGCTGTATGAGAGCTTTAAGTTTGCTACAATTTTCCGGTTTATTTTTTTAGAAGTTTATTAATATTTTACATATTTGTAATTAGAGTCGTCTTTTAAGGAAGTCCATTTGATATATAAGAGTATTTAATGGTCTATTTTCCCCTCCACTATTTTATTTAATTTTGTAGCAGTTCTGGTGATTGTGATTTCTGAAGATCATCTAGGTATTAAAATAATAATATTCAGTTAGTCAAAGTTTACTAAATAACACTTTTTCCCAACTTTTAGTAGTTAGATAGTATTTAACTCCACAATTAATTTGATAGTCTTATTTTGTGTGTAGCTACGTTTTACAGGTGTTCAAGGTATTATTTGGGGAAGAGGAGAATTTAGGAACACTTGGTTTTAGAAAACTTGTGACCAGTTACAGTTTCCTGTCCTTTACGGTGATCTGATGCTAACTGGACAAATTCCAGAGGCAGAAGGTCACTAAGAGAGTACAAATGTATTGTTCCTCAGGAAAGTAAAAAAACCCAAAACAGTGCTATAATTTTAAAATAAAAATTGTTAATTTACTGAGAGAAACTTAACAGTTTTCCGGGTATCACCTGGGGCCTGGGGGTGTACATAGAGTGCTACCAGTGGTGGAAATGTTACTTCATTAGGGCCCATGTCTAGACGTCTACCAACCTGAGCTGTTATTTGTAGGATATGCTGCTATAATCTCAGTTCATGACAGTGTAGTTGTGTGGAAATTTCTCTTTTTGTCCTATATTAAAAATACCATTCCAAGCAGTGTTGCTGGGTTGAGAAGAAAGGCTCATTTAAATATATCATGCAATTGTCTTTGTATATCAGCATTCTCAACCATCCTGTATGTCTAATAGCTTCCTCTGAATAAAGAAACCGAATATATGCAAATGTATGAGGAGGCATCCATTGTTTGGCTGCTTTTGTGCCTGAGGACACTTTATGAAGTGTCAGTGATTACAGGTGCTTTTGTTTCGTACAGCATTTCCCTTAAAATAGCAACAATCACCAGTAAGAGGAAAAAACAAGCCTTGCCAATATCAGCCGCATAAATGAACTCAAGGGTGTTCAAGGGCCCTTCTAGCAAAGATAGCTGGTAGGGAGATGGTCTCCTCTTGGCATATTAAATGTGTTTTATTGGGGCATTTTTTGTAAGAGAGGAGAATTATGCCTCTCACAAACCCAGTGGGAATGTCACTGCTGCATAATGGGGGCTAACTTTTATGCCTCCACTTGAAGAACCTCATCACAGTAGTGAGAGATTCAGGGAGTGGGAGCTTCTAACCACTGCCTGCGCACTGAGCAAAGAAACTGGACAAAAGCTAAGATTTATATAACAAAAGCTAAAAATTGTTAAATAAACTAAAGGGCTCCCGTAGGAAAAATGCTATTGGTTTTTTACAAAGACAGGGACTTAAGCATTCTCTCTATCCCCCTGCTTGCTAAGGACTCTCTGGCTGAGGTTGATTGTTGGGAAGGTGTGTTGTTCTGAATGATGCCTTGAGCCCTTCTGCCCCACCTTCTGCTTTTGAGTACTATACCTTTGTGTTGGATATGTTGATTTCCCATCTAACCATAGCTGCACGTATGGACGAATCAATACCAAAGTCTATCCTTAAACATAAATGTTTGTATAAAAGAAAGATGTTTATACTTAGACTATGGTAAATATATCATTAACACATATTAGACTTTGAGATTGCAAAATGCAGGAATATCAATAACTTGTCATCCTATTCTTTTGATTAAATAATTTAAAATATTTTTCTCTCTGCTACATCTTGTTACACATGATTAGGACACTTGCATGACATCACAGCTGGGATTCAGTCTTAATACAGACTTTCTCCTAGATATTTTTTACTGAGGAGAGTCCTGATTTGGATATGCTGGTTTTGTTCCATGTCCAGACACACCGAGGGTGCCAAGGATGCTGATGTATTCTCTTCCCTCAATGACTTTTCTACAGAAGAGGAAGAGAATAATTTAGAATATCCTAACAATTATTCCAGAGGTTTGACTCAGTTCAGTGTCCAACTTCTAGAAATGCAAACCTGGATGTGGTATGAGGTTACAATCTCATATCCGGGCAGAGAGAAGAATATGCAACTTGGTCTCAGCATTGTAGCAATGACTTGCAGTAGTGTTAGTCCCTTCTAAGGCAAATCCTTCCATCTGATCCACAGGCAGTAGCTCACAGGTCAGGTTGTTCATGCTCTGAGAACTACATCTGCTGTACAAATAGACACAGATAATGATTCTTAATAGAAGGGTGCATTTTAATAAGAAAAATGTACCTGTCTCATGACTAGCTCTTGAATGAAACTAGACTTAATGACAGCCACTCTTAAGAGAAAGTCTATTGAGCGGAAAAATGTTGTAAGAACTTTTTTTCCTAATAACAGTATTTTGTTGGACCAACAGTAATTTTGGATACTGCAGCACGTGTAAAATAGGAAAATAGGAATCGAATATGCTTCTCTTGACATGAAACAAAATGTTAAAGGCTTACTTAAAACAATCCTAAGCAGATTTTTAGATTTTTATTTTTAATTAAGATTGACTGGTAAGAAAAAGAGTGGATGTGAAAGTATAACTAAAAATTATTAATAGATTGCACTGATGGAAAATGATGCAGGCTTGCTCCCTGGGAGATGAAGGACTGTATAATCCAGAATCTAAATAGCAGATAGAAAAAGAGATAGATGTGCCCAGCAATGTTTCAGTGTGCTAGTCTATTGTGATCTAAAATGTATGATAGCTCCAGAATCAATAAGAAAATCATTCTGGGGAAATAAAGGATGAAAAAAAAATGTGGAAAATGTTGGCTCCCCAATAGACTCTTTAAAGAGGCATTTTCAATTTCTGGTGATGCATCAAAAGAAAGATAACATCATTTTCTATAGTGGTGCTCTTCTAAGGCACAGCGCATGAGTTTCTATGATGAAATAGATGAAACATCAGATGCAATTAACTTGCATCTAACCCCTTAATTTTGTATAGCAGTGAATACCATTAGCAATTCCGATCTTTCCTTTATGATAGAGTGTATCAGCTCCTTTGTCTTATATTGGTGTCTGTATGGAGACCAATTAACTTCAGGCAAGTTTAGCAAGGTTCTTACTGAGAAAGTTTTTATTATAATGCATATGACTTGCCAGAGAAAAATAATGTCACGTGGTTTTCAGTAGAAGCCTAACTCAATAGACTACAGTAAGTAATCCAGGTCCCAGTTTGTCAGAGGCTGAGCCAAAAAAATGAAATCCAGTATATGGATACAGTTTTCTTTCAACAGTATTAAAGCCAGTGAGCTGAAGAGCAGACTTACAGAGATCCTGCAGTATAAGATATGTGCAATACATGAAAGAAATTAATTTAGAACCATGTATTTTTGTGCCAATAACGAAATATCTATCAGGTGTTTGAATTCTTTTCAGATTTTTAGAAGGTCTATTGGCATACTCTTTGATTAAATGCAAGTTTTACAGAAGTTCTACAAGCAGTTTTATACTGTAAAGCATTTTAAAACAAATGAAGAAAAATCCCATAAAGTAATCACTATTAAATAAAGACAAATAGTTCTAAACATGAAATTCCTTATATGAGCTAGGGTCAAATACAGTGTTTAGGAAGGCTTTTCAGTATTAGGGTAGTGAAAGAGTTGAGGAGCACACACAGCGCATTTGCTTTGTAGTTGAAATTTCCTGGGCATCTGAGCAGACGTGTGACCCTAAAGAAGAGAATTAGTGATTGCAATCATATATAGCTAATCAAGCCTTCTGCAGTGAACCATATTTGAAAATCCTCCACGTACACAGGATGTTTCAGTCGACTTCTAATTTTTTCTCACATATTTTCACAGCAGTCTAATGTTGAATATTTGCTAATATTCCCTAATCTCGTTAAACAGAGCATGGAAGATAGTTGGTAGGGGAGAAGAATAATGTCAGACTTCTGTAAACTGAAGCTGGGCTGCTGTGGCTGCTTTATAGGAGCTGCTGTTTGTTGCTCTGATTTGAGAATTGAGAATGTTCTGTGGTGCAAAACCAACATCACTTTTGAGTATGGAACAATGCCTGATCCTCTAGAGAAATTCACAGGCTCTGTTTTTACCTCAATTGATTTTTCATTTAATGAAAATCATGACAATGTGCTAGATGCACCCAAATAATAATCTCATCAATAAAAATGTTCATTTTTATAGGCAACATTCTTGATGAAACTTCTTTTTGAGACATCTCAGCTCCAGCATACAAAATTGCAGTTTCTTCCATACCTACACTGTCACTTGTGCTCATGTAGCAAATGAGTATTTTCTGCAGGTTCTGTCATAAAGAAACAATCCTATGTAATTTTAGACAAGGAAAAAAAATAACGAAAGAAAAAAACCCTAGCCCTGAATGATTCAAACTGTGACAGAGGTCTGTCTTCTGACTGGTTCTAAGCAGACATTTAATGAAGTATTTTCTGTACATATTTAATGTGTGCCAGCTCTCTTTCCCATTTAAGTTGTCTCACTGTAGGAAGTGAGATTTTGTCTGTCTTTGCTGGCTGAGCCACAGCTAAAGACAGCAGCACAGGGCAAGACTGTTTTATCTGCAGTGAAACACTGGCTTCAAGGCAAATTTTCTGTGCCTAGTTCCATAAATTAACAGGAAATTGAGCTTGGGGTTTGAAATCTTGAATTCCTGCATGGTAACAGCAGTTCTCGTGATTGATTCTCACTGTCCAGCTTTGTACAGAAATGGTGGAAGGTCTAATATCAGATCAGATGATCACGTTGTCCTTTTTTGGCCTTAAAAATCTATGGATAAAACCCTCCAACCTCTTTGTTCCCCAGTTTTCCCTTTTTAAAGTTGAAATCATTCTTTTACACATGGGTCATGGGATATGCTAGCATTGTTTAGTTTTTGTGGGTGCAATGGAAACAGAAGGACTCTTTTTTATAAAATAGAAATATTCAAATACTGTTAGACACTTGGTTTAAACATTTACCAAAGTATCATCTGGCTGTCAGAGTTAATCTAATATGATTAACAATTATATTATTGTGATATGCAGGCATTTCAATACACGTTCGCAAGGGATTCCTCCTGCTTAATTTGTATGGTAATCCACAGTCATTTATTCTACTTTGTGCCTATTTGTATGGGGTGGTTACAGTCTGTGTTAAGGTGTTTGTGAGCTGGATAGGCAGCTGGATTCATGCTCATTAAGCCTCAAAGCCTCTCAGTTTCTCTCCTGCTAGCAGCATTCAACGTGCTGTGGTTTTGTGATTTGGAAGTACAGCACTGAGAGAACTGATCTGAAACCACCAGTCTAATTTCACTTTGGTCTTTTTTCACTTGACTGATCAGAATGATTTTCAGTCACTCCAGTCAGGGCTGGAATCCCAGAGGTGAAAAGTCAGCAAGTAATCCATTTAGCCACCAGGTCCTCCAGGTGGAGCTTAGCAAACGATAACAATTATTGTATTCTCTTCTCTCTTATCATGGCCATTGCTAATGTTGTGTTGGAGCTTCCATTTTAAACTATGCTTTGCAGGAGGTGTGGAATTTGCTGTAAAAATTCCCTACGTGATGAATCCGGACACAAAAGGTCGCAATGCAGGAACCATTTTTGGCACCAATTTAAAGATAAGCTTCAGTGACTTTTAATGAAAAATTGACTTTTCCATCCTGAATATTCTCCCTCAAAATCCAAGCACAGAAGAAGCCTTCTGTGAGAAGAAAAAGGGGTATTTGTTGGATATATGTCACTATTTCTCTCCAGCTGCTGCATAGGTTGCAGAGGGCCTCCATTTCCATATTGTAAGAAATACAGAATAACAAAGAAATACCTATAGACTGCCCCATTAGTTAAACAAGGTTTTTCAGCTACAGTTTTCCAGTTACTTTAACAGAAGGGAAACAAAAATCACAAAATTGTTTTGTTAAGTACAAGATCGTGGAATCAGGATGAGTTTGGGGTTTTTTTATTAAGTGCATATTTTGAATCCCTGTTGTAGAAAATTTAAATTAATATTAAATTAATATCCATCCTTAAAAAAAATCTTGGAAATTTGTGTGTGTATGTATATGACATATAGGTTTTCCCATATGTGAATTTTTAACTCATAAAGTACCCTCTCTTCTAAATGTGAAATGGTGGAAACCAGATAGAAGATGGAAAGGTCACTTATTATTTTTAAATCAACTGTTTTATAATCGATCTTATGTTTTGTGAGGCATACATGTGAAACTAAGGGAACTAAAGAAGAACTAAAATCACTCAAAGGGGGTATTTCCGAAAGTATTCCATTTAATTTCAGTTCACCTCTTAGGGCTTGGATTTTGGTCTCATCCCTTATACTCCCCTCATTCCAAATAAGAAAACATTTTAAAGTCAGTGGCTTTTTTTTTTTTCCAGGCAAGGAGCAGGATTATACCTATAACTTGTTACCATGGGTAACCAGGCAGATACCTTCCCCGAGATTCTTCTTCCAGTTTATCTCAAGTACTGCTCTTTCTCAGGATGTGATTGCTCCATTGAATCATCTCCAAGCTTTTGGTAGATGCACAAATTCTATTTCAGCTATTTCTTTGAAAATTCAACCTCCAAAAAAAATATAACTGGTGGGGGAAAAATCCAGCAGAAAAAAAAACCTTTTTGTTTCCTGTTACTGAGCTTTCATAGGGTTGCTGTGCAACCCTTATAATTTTATCCAAATTTCCAGTAAATGATGTAACATTTAGCAGTATTACCAGATCTTAATTCTCTTAAATCCTTTGTACTTGAATGTACTTTTTTATGTTGCAACAAGAAATTGTGCATTAATTTTCTGCGCTCAGGATATCCCAGCTGTTTTTTTCTTTGGGAACTAAAAAATCAGAAAAATTATTGAATGGGGGAAATATTTTGAATCTGTAGAGAACACAATGGGAAAGCTGACAAAGCATTCCTCAGTTGAAGATTCTTTCTTTATTACAAATCTTTAACATTCTTGGCTGTTAGAGGCAAGATGGATTCAATTATTTTGAAAGTGACAAACTCTAATCAATATTCAATTGTTGGTGTGTTAATTAGGAGATGATACCTTATCTCTATTATTAGCACAGGCAATTTGCTGCTGAACTTCTCTGTTTTGACTGTTCAGTTTCCAGTTAAGAGACTGTCTCAGTACTGAAGCACCAGCAGTTGCCTTCTTGGAGCTTTAGTTTAGCATTTGACTATCCAACACTCTCAAGAAACATGAAATTTCTCAGTAGAGATATTTCTGTGGGATTATGTCACATGAAACACTTTGAAGAGCCTTTTTTCACTCATTAGGCAGAGGCAAAACTGCAAGAGTTGTTACAATATCTGTCTGTACTTGTTTCTGAAGGGCAGGTGCATTTCTTTGGAGTCCTTGACCTCAGTGTAAATTTGCTTGGATTATTTGTGTGTGATGCACTTGGGATGGTCTTTCTATGAAGATGGCTCCCTATTAAATTAATGTCTGGGCTTTACTTTCAAACTATTAGGCATTGTACATACTTTCATGTTTATTGAAGGCACATTTTAATTTAGGAATCAGAGTGGAGAAAAACAAGAGTTGGAATTATTTCTCACAGTCATAAAAGCCTAGAAATTTATATCCTATCAAATAACTGAATTATTGTTTACACAAGTAATTTTTAAAAATGCTACTAAATTTAGGAGACTGTTAATGTGTTTCTGCGTCTGAAAGTTCATTTGTTTAATTAAGGGAGTAGAAATAAACCGTATGTCTAGGAGCATTATCCAGACACTTCTAGTTAGATGGGTTAGTTCTAGGTAGTTTGACAAGGAAAAGGGAGTTGTCTTGGTGAATCTTATGGGTGCCTTCAACTTGAGATATTCTATAATTCCATTAAATAGTCTCAGTCAAGGATTGTTAGTAATGAGACAAAGTCAAATGCAGGCTCATTGTAACGTGTGGGATGTCAGTACTGGAGCTCTGTGGCATCATGCTTTTGGGAATCTACCTGTTCCTGCCGACACTGGACTCCTGAGATGTCAAAAATTTTGTTTACTTTCCAAAGATGTATACTTTCCAAAAATATTAGGGTTCTTTTTATTTTAGTGGGAAGCTATATCATTCTAGAAGATAGGTGGTACTTTAAAAATCTATTATTAATTAATTAATCATTAATAAGTCATATTCTTTGTAATAATACATGAAAGAGAAAATAATTATGCTTTATATTATATAATTTGTCTATCATTACATAATTTCTATATTTTAAATAATGTGACATTTATTGTAATACATTATTAATTTGTTCATTAATTATTATTAATAAAGGAGTATTAATTGTGATACCTAAGGAAAACATTGTATGATGTTAGCATTTAGCATCATACCAATCAAATCAACCATTTAATTTAAAACATCCTTCAATTCTGCAAAAGATATTAGAATACCATCGCTTTCCAACCCCAGTATAACCCTGGCATCTCTTTTCCATGGCGGTTCCATCTGTGTTTATGTCTTCTTTTTCATTTCCCCAGGACTTTCCTGCTGGGCTACTAAATGTGCATTTCACTACAGCTTTGTATTTTTTTAAGGTATTAAATATTAATTAGGGTGCATGCAGTTCATCCTTACTAATTTTCCCTTGTTTTATGACACTGTTTTTCTCCTTTGTGTACAAGGGGGAGAAAATGAATGTTGCATGTGGAAAGGGAGGAATCAGAATGGGAGATTTTGCTCATCAGGAAGTGATGATGTGTAACTCACTATAGCTCAGTTAATTTTTAGATACAGCGTTTTGCCTGGACACTGTCTTACCACCTCCATGCAGAGATGGAAGTCCTCAGTATTTTTCCCACCTCCCTATGCTTTTCTCTGTGTGATTTAGCTGGGCAACACTTAATTAAACTTCATTTCCTCTCTTTATGCTTCAGGTATTATTATGCAGCTCCCTTCAAGAGGTAATTTGTAGGCTGTTTATCAAAGCTGTGAATTTAATAATATCAAAGCCATGCTATTGCACTGTCACTGCAATAAGATGTATTGACTTTGCTTATGAACAGAATTTTCTCTCCATAAGTATGTTGTTCATCTGCTAAATATTATGGGCTTTCAAAATAAGTAAAAAACCCCACAACTGATGTAGTCATATAATTCCCTTACCTTCATCTCCTTCTTAGTTAGATACTGCCTTCTGAAAAGCAGAACTTCGACACTGTAGTACTTACACTGCAACAGGAAAACTGTGCTTCGTTTAACAGCGTACACCTGCAGCACCCAGCTAACGTTTCTGGTTTACGGCATGCGAGAAATGACAGCAGTGCCCTGTCAAACTGTTGGACATATGAGTAGTCTCTGTTGTGGTTCCAGAGCAGCACTGATTCTATAATTCTAGAACTGGTCAAACCCAGATTTCCTGTGGAAATTGTGTGTGAATTGTTAAGAAGTTGGGATTTTTTTTTTTTTAGGAAAGAGAGAGTTCTGAATAAAATAATCATTGTATAGAGAGTAGATGCATTCTTTGATATAATGAGAAATTACTGTGGTTTTTTTCCTGTGTAGGTTCACACTAATACGTAGCATGATCACAATGTTTGTTCTTTTCTTGACTATTGTTTATAGCTCTGGTTTTTATGCAGTTTGCTCTCTTTCCCCTAATTTTTTCTGCTACATTCAGGATATGCTAAGATTATATCTATATATATATATTTATTATATCTAAAATATCCAAAATGCAAATACTGAAAAAGAATGGGGAAGGAAGTATGGAAAAAAACCCACAAATTCCCAAGTCAAACTCCAGCTTCCTTTTTTTAAAGTTTTCTCTCCTTTAAGTTTCAGAAAAGTAGTAGAATGAGAAGAGGAGCACTTTGTAGACATCATGCAATCAGCAATGACTTATGCAGTTTAAATTTAAAGTCTATAATATACAGTTATGTACATGCATTAATGTTAATGTCCATGGAGGCATTGTGGAAGACCTGTGGTCTTTTCAACAAAATTTTTTTCAACAAAAATTTGTTCTTCGTTAGTCAATCCAAATCTTTAATAGCTTTTTATTTTATACTTGTAGATTTTAGTCATTCAGCTTTCATGCTTTGGGGCTGGTTGTTTTTTGTTTTGTTTTGTTTTTTTGGAGAAAGTATGAATTAATTATTAAAGCATTAAGAACCAGTGACTGATATTTATGGCAGGCTATATGGACAGCCCAATTCTTTCATTGTTTTCTCCTTGAATGAATGTCTACAAAGGTTCTATATTTGGTGTCATTGATGTACATGAGACAAGATTCTTTCTGGGTACTACTGCACATGCTGCAGTCATGGATGCTGCTAGAGTGGAAAATTCCTGGCAATCACCCTTGCTTGTGCAGTTGTGTGCTGGCTGCAGAATATCTGATCAGCTAGGTTGAGCTAGGCATTGTGACAGACGATACAGTGTCTTGGAAAGAGCCTCAAAAAACTGCTCTGTCCTCATCTGCACTGTGCTGTAACCTCATCTGCTCCCTCACTGACTGTCGGTGCTGGTGTAATCACACAGTCAGATCCAGAGGGCTTTCTCACTGACAGTCCTCCGAGACTTTCTTCAGTACTCTGCTTGAGCTAGGGTTTCGCTTGCATTGGGCTGAGTACCCACAGAGGAAGGCAGTCCAGGATTCCCAAATGGGACTTTTGCTGACAGTTACCTAAGCAACGAAAGAGGAGCAGGAGGTGCTTGATCAGCTCAGCAGAGGAAGTTATGCAAGGACAGCATAACTGAAAGTAGACTTGCAGAGTACACGACTAAATATTTTTAAGACCATCCTAAAATGCTCCCTTGAATTAACCCTGTTAAAACAGTGTCAGGATATAGTAACCAGAGGCTTGGAGCTGAGAAAACAAGTCAATTATGAGATTACTCTAGTGTTTGTAGTGAAGTATATTTCCAGGTGAGGGAAGAACTTCAAAGAGAATTAGTCACAGCCTTTCATTTGTGCTCATTTGTTTAGCTGACTTGTAAAACACTTTGTTCCTCAAGTGTCTGTCTGTTCTCACATGACTGTTCACATAGACTGTAAGAGTTGATCACATCACAGTGAAGAAATTGTTGTCAGCCACAGCAAAAGACCCAAGTCTCGAGCTTAGTGTGAGACCAAATGCTGGCCTTGTGCTCTGTCTCTTCTATGTCAGAGTTTACTTAGGTGGAGGATAATTGCATTCTCAGTTTGTGACTGATTTTTATTTCTCCTATTCTTTGAATTTGACAAATTTGGTATTTGGGAGGGGGAAAAGTGACTTTACATTTCTCTGTAGACTTAGCTTCTTCCTACTGATTGTGCTTTTAAGGAGGCTACGTTAGTTACTGGGGCAGATCCCTAGTCCCCTGGCTTTTAGGCCTGCCTGCACAGTTCTTCAGCTTGCAAAGACTTTTGTGGCTTCCTCCACTCTGGATACGGTTGAACAATTAATTTATTTCTGCTAGAGGATCTAACTGTTTCTGAGAAGCCAGGAAAAACTTCAGGTTTGCTATTATCAAGGGCTGTTCTTGATTCTAGGCTGATTATTCCAAGGCCTGTGCCTGTAAGCATGAATGTTTTCTTTTTCTCAGTGGATTATGATGGTGTTTTCTCCTCTGCAGCTTCTCAGACACAGACACTTGTGATTTTCACAGGCTTGGTGTTAGCACCAGCCTTCTCTTGCCAGGCCACATAGCTCAGCACTGAGCATCATAGAATAAATATCTTGAGTTGGAAGGGCTGCACAAGGATCATAGAGTGCACCTGGCCCTGCACAGGACAGCCTCAAAAATCACATATCATGGATGAAGCTGCTCACAGGGTTGGCCAAGCTAATGAGTTAGTTCTGTGTTGAAGTTTGCACTACTAAATTTCATAAAAGATATGAAATTCAGATAGAGGGTAGTTCCAGTTCCACTTGAAACAGCATGAGGTAAAATTGGTACTCTGCAGATCCAGGCCTTCAGTTGATGATTTTGTCTCTGTTGCAGCTGTTTCTTTGAAAAAAAACCCAAAACCGGAATACTCTCTCCAGTCATTTCTCTGTCCCAGATCTCATAGAAATAGGCAATACATTGAGCCGTTTTCAGAAGATAATAAAGAAGACATTGTCCTCATGTTAACAGTTCATCTACTCACAGTGTCCAGTGTTCTTAGGAGCCCTATAGGCTTGGATTGCTAAGATTCACTTCGTTGTACATTTCTTTCAAAGAAAATTCTCATAATGATCCTACTGTTCCAAGCCCTCTCTCAGCGGAACTGGAGTACATGGTTTCCCTTTGGACCTCTGTTTTTCCAGTGTCAGTTACTAGAAAGCAAGAAGTACTTTAGAAAAACACTAGAAAGTAAGAAGTACTTCAGAAAGACCTTTTTAATAATGGTGCCTCTCCTAATATATATGTCACTCCTTATCAGGTGCTTTCCACACTTAGTCTGCCCCTGAAGATATAGTTTAAGAACTTGTGAAAGGATAGATTGCAAAGATATGTAATCATGGATAATTTGGGAGAGAAAGTTATCAACTTTTTTGATAACATACATCAGCATTAGAAAAACTCATCTGTTGGCAAAGTGGTATAAGAATAATGAAGTCATGGGGTACAATCTCACCTTCCCCCAAAAAAGGAGTTGAAAGGACTCCAAGATCACAGGCAAGGAAGAGAAGACATCTTGGATGATAAAATTTAAGGAATGGTCCATACACTGGGGACATGTGAACAATGCAAAGCTGATCCTTTGGCAAGAGACTACTTAAAGAAATGGTCTATGCTCTCCTCCCCAAAACCATGTTCCCACTTCTCTACTTTGCCTTAGAACAGGTGATTGTATCACTAGAAGGTGAGTCAATATATCTTGTTAAACCATCAGAAAACTTGTCTCCTGCTTTTTCTCTGCTAGCAGAGTTAGTTTTCCGAAGGATAAGCCAACTGAACTAACTCACCATATAGTTGTATAATTCCCAAAATCTGACATGAGGCAGAGAGACAAGAATCCTTGACACAAAAATGCAGAAAAAGATTAATTCTTTTGGCTATAAAATCTATTCAAAAGCTACTATCCAAAAGTGAGGTAGCCATTGCTCAAGGTCTCAGACTTTAAAGCTTTCTCCTGGGACCCCTTCAAAAAAAGTTGGTTTTGTAAAAAAAAAGTTACTAATATCTTATGCAAATAACATGATACATGAATGAAAAAACCCACAAAACTAACTATTAAGTTTACATTGTTATATAATTAACATTTTACACATTTTTCAATAAAATATGCATGTTATTGCTGGTCCTCTCTAGGACGCATATCTTTTCTAGATACCCATCTCTTTTTTTTTTTTTTTAATGCTTGTTTGCTTTTAGTCATGCACACAACAGACTGTATCATGGATTATCTCTGTTTTGAACCAGACTCTTAAATTTTTATTTTACATGTGTTCATTAATATTTTCCTGAACTAAGTTCCGAAAGGAAATAGTCCTGATGCCTTTCTGATGCAACTGTATTCTATAGTCTCTTGTGGTGGTACTACTTATTCAAAAAGGAGAATATAAATTCATTACAGGGAAGGACCCATTACATTTTTAGACCTCACTTTAGATGCTGAAGGCTTATCTTTAAAGGTGCTGCAGCTGTTCTATGACCTTGTGAATCAAATTCTAGATTTCTGCAAATGAAATGAAGCAATTAGTTCTTTCTAGCCAACAAGAAATTAAATTAAGTCTGATGCCCCAGCTTGTAAATATTACTGCGCTTGTCCCTTGAATATAACAAAGCAGAATCCAATCCCAAATTTCCTTCTGCTTAGCTTCTCATGTCTTTTAAGGCTACAGTGTCTCATAGCCATGTGCTGCGTTATAGCATTTGAAGGGCGTTTTTTCACATGCTGAAAAGATTTAGCAGCAGAAACACGTATTATTCCTCAATTGTATATAAGAAGGGAGATAAAAGATAAGCATGTGCCACAGGTAAGTATGCATTTCTAGAAATGCTGGAAACAATTCTTGAGCTGAAAAGCCTGTAAAAAACATAAATTTATCCTTCATTTTGATGTTTTTACTTGCCATTGTGGAAACTGAAATATGGAAGCTATTAAATGACAGTTGTAAACTCCTTACAGTAAACATAGAAAATTTTAACTCTCTGCTAGGTCACAAGGTGAACTCTGTGAATGTGCAAAATACACACATATTTAATTTCTCTCTCCTATAAATCTCAAATCCATTTCCAGTTATTCACAGTGACTCTTTTCTCTATTCTTTTGGCTGCTTGTCAGCATGAGGAAGAGCTCTGGCAATTATTTCCTTGGGAGATCTGCCTCAGGCTGTGGGACTCTGAGTCTGTGGTTCTTGTCTATTCAATTTTCACTTAAAACCAGAAGACTTAGGGTTTAACTATGGAGAAATACTTTTCAGGACTGCTTTCTATTTTGAAGTTAAAATTAATAATACAATCTTAAAGGAAACACACACTCGATTTAGATTTAAGTTATAGATGTAAATTATAGGATGCTTGGGCATCTTTGTTAGGCTTTCCTAGAAAGTGAAGGATTCTGAACTTGCTAATTTCTAATGGTCGCATGAAGCGTTATATTTTTTATCGTATTTCCTTCCATTTGATATTTTGTGTAGCTTTTTCACTCCTCAGCTGTAGATACCTATCAGGCCTGAAGTTTCATTCCAGTTAACTCCTTGGATTGGGAATAGGTACATATCTTCCATTGTTTTTCAGTACAGGATAAAAGAAGGAAAGTGTGGAGGTGCAATGTCATTTCTTAAATAAATTCCTACAGGCAAAAGTAAAATATGATATACACTTAAATATTTTAAAGATTGGCATGTCAGAAAGTTTTCAATTATTTGGATCCTTTGTATGACATGATATACTCAGTTTTGTCCACTTTCAAGCCAAAGATTTTGCCCTTGGGAAACTGTTCAAAGATGTCTATTACCAGTGCAAGTAGCCTTGCTACTCCCCTGAAATCATTCCTTATCCTGAAGGGCTTTATATTTTTTTTAAACTTCTTTTTTTTTTTAAATTGTTACTTCTAATAATAGTCTGATATGAAATGCTAAAATATAGTTACTTTTCTCCTCGAAGCATCAGCTGAATTATTTTTCTTGTTAAATTTAACTAACACAGTAATGCTTTTTCAATGCTTTTAGCACATTTCTTTTGTAAAATCTTAATGTACATGCAGGAAGTCTTAGTTCATTTATGACTTTGCAATTGTTCAAGGTGTTGGGTCCTTCTGAATCTGCTGTGGATGAAACATTTCCATGGATTTTTATCCGACTGTTTAAAAAAAATAATTACAGTACTTAAAAATTATAGTCTGTGCATTTTTAGTGAAAACATGCAGAATTCTGATTCAGAATTGATTCTTTTATAATAGCCCCTAATTATATTATTGTTTGCAAAAGCAAGGTGATGTTTATACTTGCAGCAATTTGAAAACTATAATTTTCCTACATAATAGCCTGGTTGGAGTAAGAGAAAATTGACCCCAGCAAAGTGTCTAGCCTGTGATAACTCCAGCATAGCACCTTTGAGAAAGAGTGAAGAGGAAGGAGGGTGTGTTCAGCTGCAGGCTGAGGCATGTTGGGGTTTGTTTGGAATTTAAACCTCTCTTTTCAGTGATTCTCAGTGTGTATTTAAGGTAGGAGCACATTCATCCTGGTCAATTTGAGAATTACTGTAATTTTCTTTTACTACACTGCTCCATGCCTGGTAAATTGCTTTACAATACAAAAATAATGTTACACATTGCCTTTGTCATATCCAAGAAGATGTTCATTCCCTGAAAGACATGACTGGCACTTAATAAATCCCATGATAATTGCTAAAAGGACAGAATGTTAAAATACAGTAACTTTTCTCCTCATAGCATCAGCTGAATTCTTTTTCTTGTTAAATTTAACTAACACAGTAATGCTATTAAGGGTTTGTCTGAGAAGTACTTAGGTCTTTGGCAATATTTTTGTATACTGGTCTGCAGACTAGGAGTCCTCAAGCCTTCCTCTTACGGGTTATTAAAATTCGGTTGCATATTCACACACGAGGTCTCTGGTGTCCCGTCTCTTGTCCAAGGGGAGCTGTTTGGCAGGAACGTCTTAGTGAGGGGTTTTTTGATAAACAATAAAATCCCATACACACATAAAATGGCAGCTTGTAGCATGCACAGAAGTGATATGAGGTTAGCTGGATGGAAAGTCTGGAGAGATTTTCCATTATGGTATCGTGAGGGAACTGTGTCTGTGTCCTTGCGATAGAACCAGACAGTTCAGGATGAATAAATGATGACCCTGCTTGCACACTGTATAGATACCATACTCATGATTATATGCATTAGTGAAACACTGTCGTCTTTGAATCCCAGTAAAATGCACAATAAAGAACAGCTGCTGAGTATTTTAAGAACTTTTCTTTACTTCTCTCTGTAGTCTGGTCAAATGCCCAGAGACATTGTTCTTGCAGAGAATATCTGAGAACATATTTCAGTGGAGTTGGTTTCTATTCAACATGTCTTTTCCTCAGCCTTATATTTACATGGGAAGTTATCTTAACCTTTATTAACCCAAGTATTTGGACTATACTTTCCTGTATAGTGCAATAAAATTGAATAGAAATATATGGATATTAAAACCTGATGAAATATCAGTGTATTTTGACTGCTGACAAATAATTTCTGGAGGATATAGTATTTTGCAGATGAAAAGAATGGTGAAACAAAACTCTTAGCCACTCTAATAAAAATTCTGATTACCCATCTGTATTATGACTTGGATTCATCATTGCCTTGGATTCATTGTGCCAAAACTTCCCACAGCTTCTTCAAAAATAGTCAGGCATACCTAGACCAAATTGCATTCTAAACATTAAAGTGTTTTTAAGCATGCAAAACATATGATGCTACACAAGAAAATTTCCTGACGTTCTAATGTGGGCCTCAGTTTTAAGAAAGAATTATGTGAAAGCAAGGATAATTTCATGAGCTTGCTTTAAAAATGGAGTGCTAATTTGCCATTTATTTTTGCATTTGCTTCCAATTTTGTCTACACTTGATTATAGTTTTACCTAAGGAAGGACTAGAGATTGAGAAATTCTATGATATTAGGAAAGTTCTATTAAGTTACCTGTCCTTCTGTGTTCCACTGCACCATTATTCTCCACAGGTAATTTTCCAGTGGTTTGTCTAATTTGCTTTTAAAAACCCAAACCAAATTGTGCTTTTGCTATTTCCTGTAGGAAGATAATATTGAATAGTCTCAATGACCATAAATATAATTTATTTCTATTATTTATTATTTAATCAGAACTTTATCATCCAGATAAAATTCTAACAGAAAAATATTGTAATTTTTTTTTTTTTCCAGAGAACTTCTGGTATTGGGGTGATGTGTTATTCTTCATAGTGTAAATTTTATACCTCAGTGCACAGCAGCTGCCTACACTGCCATGTCATACAGGACACTTCAGAGGAGATAGATTTATACAATGCAGTCATAATTTAAAGTTATTATATGAAGACGTTTTATCAATTACCTAAGCAAAAATACCCTGCAGAATTTATATGTTTTGCAGTGAGTATCTTAAATTAGCTATTGGAAATAAAGAATTCAGCAACAGAAATTAATCACTGTCACATTCTTGTGCATGTCTGGCGGATGCTAGGCTGCGTGGAACATTTATTTGGAAAACGGAAAAATATTATTATGATACCCTTAATAGAAACAGACAATCAAACAAATCTTAATGTGAAAAGGTTTTTGCAGTCATAAATCATAATGAAAATGTGCTGTAATGGAGGAAAAACATCTTCATAACTGTATGACCTTGGTGCAGAGGGCCATATTCTGGGAGGGATATGCTCTCATCAGACATTTTTCCATTTCAAAGACAGATGACACATTTGCCAAAATACAAAGTAACAGACATGCATTGTAGCTCCTGATAAGATCACATTATACTTATTCTTAACATTTTCTGCCAATTTAATATGTTTTTCTTATTTTTTGAAATTATCTTCTTTTAAAAAGGAAAAATGTAAAATGGAACTTAGGCTGCTGGGGATGTAACACACCTGAGCTGCCATTTAGCCAATCTGCCCATATCATTGAGAGAGGATTTATTTTTACATACGTATGCATATGAAAGCTATTTAATCTCTAATAATTATTCAATAATTTCATCCCTATTGAAGGGGAGAAGATAGTAGAATATTGAGCAAATTAAAGGCTGAATAGTGAAGATATTTATCTTCAGCCGAAGAAGAGATTAGTATGAATTTAAACTAATGAAGAACTGGGTAGCAAATTAAGATAGATGAACAGTAGTTATGTACATACTATATTCTTTGTTTACAAAAGATACTGTCATCTCACCTAGTGTAGCATCATTGGGAGGTAACTGCCACCTCTCTGGGCAACCTGTTCCAATGTCTCACCAAATTCATCGTAAAAAATTTCTTCCTGATATCTAGCCCAAATCTACCATCTCTTAGTTTAAAGCCATTCCATCCTGTTGCAACAGGCCTTACTAAAATGTGTCACTAGCGAAGCTTTAAAGGGCATAGCAGAAGTGATACCATTCCCTGGTGAATGTTTGTCATCTATCAGTGTGTGAACTTGTATAATGCATGTCTTTTGGCCCTCTTTTTTTGTGTAATGTTATGCCCTTCCTGCAGGTTTTCACAAACAAGGATTTTTGGAGTAACGTTTTGGAGTAATTTTTAAGTGTGACAGGTTTTGTGCTGTGAAAGAACCAGGCCCCATAATAAACAGCTCAGCAGTATAACATAATTTTTTTCAGGTCACCTTTAAAGACAGACATGGTGTTCCTACTGTGCTACATGCCCCCAACAAACTGCTTCCTTAGCAGGAGCTCTGTTGTTTTATTGATAGCACAACTAACTACAGATAAATCCTCTGATTTGGGAAGTCCCTTGTTACCTCCCTGATACAAAGCATCTCCTACTGTGTTTCCTGACTATCAGATGATCAAAAACCTGAACTCTGAAAACGACAGTAACTTTGAATCTTCCTTTCAGAATCCTGTTTTTGAAATAGAAGTCTTATAATAAATTAGTAGATGAATAAAATATATCTCATTAATATGCATTATAACAGTGAGAGAGAGCAGATTTTGAGCTAATTAAGGAAATACAGCAAGCAGGAGAGTTCAGCCTTTCTCTTTTCCTAAGGAGCTATATGGTGTGGACAGTTGGTCATCTAAATTACAGTGTGGTCATATGATTCAGAAGACACCTACAATTGTAAATTCAAAGAGTAGAAGAATAATTGCATATGTTATCCAGCTTTTCTGTACACAGGATCAGACTATGATCTTGGAGAATTTTTGGCTGCAGAACGCACTGACAAGGTTTTAGGACTCTCTCTGAAAGGAGAATCTGGGAAGGTTACTGACTTGATTGTGTATACCAGCTGTTCGTCAAAGCCTCATAACTTTGCTTTAGGAAATTTCCGTTTTGGGATGTAGTCCAGTCACACACTTTCTCATGAAATCTCACTGCCAAAAGTATACTGACTGTGTCTGGTATATCACACACAACTCGTGTGGCCCTGTCAGAGGGATTTTAAGACTGCAGTCATAAATGAACGATTTCCCAGACTGCATTTCTAGGAACTCTTCAGCTGACTGTGGTATTTACTCAGTAGGGGTAGGAACTGGCAGGTCACAAATGCCTGAAAGACATTAAGGGGGCTTTGACCCAGTCTTGGTAATAGTCATGTTCCATATTAGAAAGGCCATTAAAGTCTCTGGAATAGCTGCTGCATTATAAGACAAGTGAGTAGTGGTTTGGGCTGTAAATTTGTATAAAACAGGGCTGTTAGTTTTTTTCATAGTTTTTGAATGGAAGTGTTAGCTAATAGAAGTTGCATTTGTTAGAATGCAAGTGTTTCCTTTCCTAGTGTTACTTCTGGAAGAATCTCATGCAATTTGA
Organism: Origma solitaria; assembly: GCA_013397895.1. NCBI lineage: Eukaryota > Metazoa > Chordata > Aves > Passeriformes > Acanthizidae > Origma > Origma solitaria. The sequence continues at coordinate 2,407,457 of VZRL01003241.1, forward strand.
ATATGTTTGCAGAAATCATGGGGCACATTCAGTCAGTGCATATACTGACTCCACAAACCAGTCCAGCACAACTCAAAAGAAACCTCTGCTTTTCATCAGTCTGACCACAAGAGCTGTATCTTGTCTGATATTCCTCTGATCTGGAGATCACAGGAGAAGAAAAAGCTGATGGGAAAAATTTAGCCAAGTTTTTCAAAGCGCAAAAACCATTCAGTTTGACTTTGATTTGGGTTTTGGATAGAGAGACAGTGGAAAGAAAACATGTCTCTGTTGTCAAGACTGGTTTTGTTGCCCATTTGATTTCATGTTATTTCTGGACCTTGTGTGTTTTGAAGATGTAAAGATCGTGGAGTTATATTTGTAATAAGCATATATAGATCTATAAACACCCCATGTTTCTTTAGGAACCCACATCTGCATTTTGTGTCTTACATAAGCAATGTAAATAAAAATTTATTTAAAGGAATAAGGTAATGTTCCCTGATTATGACTATAATTAGAATACCAACATTCTGTTTCAGAAACAGACTTATGCTGAAATCTTGAAATACAGCACAAAAAAATATCAAGAGTGGGTAAAATTGCATTTAATATGTTTTCCATGCACTGAGAGTAAAGATGGAGATATTAAAAAAGAGGGAGTAGAAAAGAAAGTAATAAAACCAAGAGCCTATTCAAACTTCTTAAAATGCAGTAACAAGCATTTGTACTGTAATGAGCACCTATGCAGTATTGCCTGAGTAATGCATCCCTGAATTTAGGAAAAGGACAGAAGATCTTGCTGTAGATTTTTCTCCTATTGGAGAAAATCCTTTCTGGCCTTTTATTGATGAGGTTCTTTGGTGAAGCATGGGAAGCTGAAACTGTCAGTTTGATTACTTTGTGATGTTAAAGGTCTCAACATAAAAGGTTTGAAAAATGCTAGGGATTTTTTTATGTCTCTTTTCATAAATTATCATTAAAAATAGGGCAGGCTCTTTTGAAAATAGAGGACCCTACTGTCATCAGTTGGACACAGGCATTGTAATCACATTATCTTTTCACTAAAGAGAGTTACACTGATGATTTAAGATCCAAAACCATAAAGTATCAAAACTTTATGTTTTTTTTGTTTGCAGAAAATTAAAAAACTTTTCAGCTGTGTGATGTTTCAAACATGAAGTTTCCTGTGCAAGACAGGAAGAGAGCATGGATGGCAGATTTCATTATGTGCTGATCTAAAAGCCTTATTTCACCAAATTTATTTTATGATGAAACAAGTTTATTATGTTTTGATTATAGATAAGAAGAATACGGATAGCACATGACAGTTGGAATCTGCATCTAGACTATTTTCTGCTAAGCATCAGATTATCAAATGTTTATCCAGTTCACACAGTGTCTGAAATTATCACATCCTGTTCAAAACATACTGGAAACAGAAAACATCCAGCAAAGACATTAATTTTCTCTCATGCTCAAACAAATTCATTCCAAATTTTCAAGACTTTTGGCTCTAGCTATAAAGATGCCTTTTTTTCATGGTAATATGCAAATGTTAGAGAAGCAATGTATAGGCTGCCTGAAAGTGACTTGTCATTTTTCAAATTCAGTGGATATTGTTAATTGCACAAGATGCTATTTACAATAATAATTTCTGAGCCAGGTAATGATCTTTTACACTTTACCTAATGGTTTAGATATTGTATCATGCTCCAATGCGTTTGGACTTATTACCAAGTCATTACAACAGGAGTAAAGCTTTCATAATTTACAGAAGTGATTATGCTGTGGAGTGTAGGATGTCATCAAGTAAATAATTGAAAATGGCAGTTTTTTTCCTCAGGTCCTCTGCCACAAGCACGTTTCTCCACTCTGACTATTAGAAAACTGTGTTCAGGTAATTCAGAACATTGTTACAAGCATCTTCATGTCTATCAGTGTAAATGAGATATGTGCTGAATTCAATCATGCAGGCTTTGTATACTGGTTGTACTCTACTGATAACTTCTGATGTAGAGAATGGAATTTTTTTGTTTTTCAGATGCTTAATGATTTCACTTTGTTTTACAGTTACGTATGTTGTACAGGTTGTCACAGCTTTAGTTCTGCAACCCATATCTCTTTAGGGCTTTTGCCTCAGGACAAACCATAACTGTCAAGTTTCCTTCTTTAAATTAGTTTGTTTAGAGTGTGTTGAGAAGAGACTGAGTAATGAAATTCATACCCTGGCTATGTTTAAAATAAGCTTTTTTCTGTTTGGAAGATTTGAACTTGTGTACTGATATTGGGCTGGTTGTCGAAAAGTCTGAAGCACCATCGCTAGACTAGTGAGCAATCCTAGTTGCAAGCTAGTCCAAAAAGTACTCGAAAGGCATCCTGCATTCTGAAGAAGCAATTTGGGGTATACATTTTAATCTTGTATTTAATTTTCAGCTTTTTATAATTAAAATCTTAAGTTCATGTCACATGGCAATCAGCTGCAGAATTTTAAAAACAACCTGCCAGTTGCCTGTTCCTGCTGGACAGATGCATCAACAGGTTATGAAAGTGTTCATCAACTAGTTCCAAGTTGAGTGGTTGTATTTTATACTGTCACGGGAATATTGCTTGGACTAAGCTGCTGGATTTCACACTAAGTGGCTGAAGAATGCAGGTCAATGCAGTAACCTCCAGCACCAAGGCAGTAACATATTGCTGTGGAACAGCAGCATCTTCAATTACTGCAGGTGCTTGCTAGGCAAGATATACATGCAGTCCTTAAAATCTATATTCATTTACTGAAGACAGGAATTCATGACAACCTTTGCCTCAGTTACAGTATATAGTTTAATAATTGGATCTTTGAGCTGGAATTTTCATTTACTTTCTTAAAAGAAGGATTAATTTTTGAAGTTCTGTTGTCTTTTTCTTTGTTCATGCTAATAGGTTAGCATATATGCCTACTTTCAGAGATCTAGCTGCTCTACAATGAGGATTTTACAACTAAGAGTGTTTTCCTTGACAGCTGATGTATAGTTTTACATATGCAAAAGTGAAGTGATGTCATCATTATAAGGGTTTATTTAGAAGTATAATAGAAGATCAAGAAGGTAGAGAAGAAATGGAGAGGAATATTTAAAATAAAAACCAGTCTTTGAGAGCTTTTTCTGACCACACCAATATGTTGGTGGCGTCTGTTGTACTCATAAAACTGGAACAAAGTTGCTCTTTGTTACTGGTTCTTCTAAAGAATATCTTAATATTTTCTATTAAAAGAAAGTATAGCCAAAGATGATAGTTTGTGCCACACACCTGCAAGGTGTTCAATAAACCAATCACAACTGTGTGCATGAGTAGAGAGTTGTATCAGGGAAGGCTAACAAAGAAAACAAAATAAATTCTTTTGAATCTTCGGTCAAGAAAAACATACTGAACAAAACCCTTCAGAAATACGAAAAAGTAATAGATGTGTCAGATAGGTAAACTGTCACTCTATTTCAAGGGCTTAGCTCTGCATTGCAACTTTCCTTTTGCAGCATCATCCTTGCTGTCTGTTGGGGTGGCTTACAGCAAAAATTGTGTCATAGATGCTTGGCAGCTACTGCAGTGACAGGATCCAAGTGGTCACTGTGCAATAAAAGGCCTTCAACTGAGAGACATTTCCCTGTTACAATGACAATTTCTCATTTATTACTCACTCTTTACAGAAAATAGGGGAGGATATGTATGTTCGTGGGAAGGTAGTATGGGGAAGGCAAAGTCCCAAAATTCTCCAGTGAGAAGTAATCAGAGTTAGCCAGAGTGTTAAGAAGTCAGGAATCTTGATTGCTGAGACTCAATTATTTGCCGCCTTGCCATGTTTCTCCAGGAGTTTAGCACATTTGCAGAGAAGTAGATTACGTAGGGACATACCTATGGGCAAGGCCCCACTCCTTGCCCTTACGCTCAAGTAGCACAGCAGAGTTTACACCCATATAGCATCGTTTTTCCTCAAAAAAATATCATGCCCTCATCTACACAGGCTATTGAGACTAGCCCTTGCATTTTGCTACAACCAGACTATTACTCAATCACACCAGTGCTACATGGTGTGGGCAAAAGCACCAGACAAGATATTAATTACAGCTTTGACAGTAAGTGATCACAGAGCAGTGCTGGAGCCTATCCTCAGCCCTATTACCTATACATGTTGGGGAAATATATCTAAATACCTCAAGTGACAAAGTAGGAGATACTCTGGCTGGACTGAGAGAGATGACTGAGCCCTCTTGTTTCCACGATGCCAGAAGTGGTAAGTGCATTTGACTGCGTTAGAACTGCAGGACTTTATTAGTCACTTGATAGGTTCAGTGGTGGAATCAGAGGATGATGTGGGGAGGCATGGCCATCTGAGAGAGGACTAGCTAGGTAATTTCCATGTTTTTACAGTAGCTTGCTTAAAAGCCTTATGGAAGTACATGAGTGGTGGAGAAAAGCTGAGAATAAAGCCTTGATGAAGAAAGTAAAGGAAATGTGCTGTAGCTGCCACAGTGTCACTCCTAATTCATGTTCTCATCATGTTATACTTTTGCTTATGTAATGCTTTAAAATGTTCTAAAATTACACTGACTGATGGTTCTTTCACTCAGTCTAATCTTGAATTGAAAATGACTGTAATGTAAAATGGAACAAACCTACAAGGTCATACAATTACTTTAAGGGTATGTTTGAAAATTTTTAAAGGATTCAGAGTTGATATACAAAATTCACCCTCTCAGTAGTCTTTAGTATGTAAAACGTAAAAAAATATACATCTCTATCTGCATATAGGATACCTTTGAATTTCTAATGAGTGCTTGATTATGGGAATTCTAATCTTATAGTAATTTTCATCGCCCTTATTTCTGGTATGGAATACTGTATCATAAAAATATGCTGCATTCTTGTGGGAATTATCAACAATAACTGTAGGGAAATGCATTTCATGTTTATACAATTGGGCTTCAGACTTCACAAAGCAACTGTATTGGGTTTTATGCATCCTTTCAGCATCTAAGTAACTTTATTCAGTGGTAATCATGAGTAAAAGGCATAGCAGTCTCTTGAGATGTGAAGACAGTGGTTGTTAATCATGGTTTTGTAGTTGTTCATTACAGGAACTAGGGATATCAAACCATATGTATTATTTTTTGTTTAAGTGCCTGACTTAAATTATTTTTATTTATGTGCTTAACTGTGGGGGTGGAGGGTAGAAATATTAAACAGAGAGCACAGACATGAGGAACTGCCTTTTTTATATTCAGCATGTATTTAGATCAGCTTAGGAATGTGCCAGGACCACAAGTGACATAAACCAGGATGCTGCTTTGCAGGTGCAGGGGTATCTTGGGCAGCTGCCTGCATATCCTCACTCTGGTTCTGCTCCTTGCCTCCTGAACTGTGTGGGAATTTTTCTTGAACCAGCCATCTAATATGCTCTCTTTAACTCCAGTTTTTTTAGTTTCTCAAGGTAGATCAGGACTACTGTTATTTCTAATTCTTTTTTCAAGGTTTTTTTAGTACCTTTGCAAAAATTATAAGCTGCTGATTCAAAGGAAGGAGGGGAAAGAGGAATGTAGCTGTGTGAGCAGGACAGGAGTGCTTCTCTGGGTGATACAGTAGACATAACCTGGCAAAAATCATGAAGCTACACTGAGTATCTGTCTATTTGTCTCCTCTTCCGCTCGTTAAAGTTGAGGACAAGACTTGGTTGCTGTATGGTTTAAGAGTAGAGGTTCATGCCTCTACAATTTTTGTAATTGTTGTGATCACCGTAGAGCAAACCACCCTATTTGGCAGCATAGATTCCACTGCTAGAGCAATGTCTCAGTGTTAATGTGAAAGCAAAACATTTTTGGTCCATGTCTACAATGGTAATATTTTTTCTCTTTCCTTTTTTTATTTTTTATTCTTTGAGTGTTAGCTGATTTGTCTTCAACCCTTCTGCACTTCAGATCTTGAATTCTGCAGCACGTATCTATTTTTGTCTCACTCTTCAAGGAAGTTTTAGATAAGATATATATTTAAAACCATGGAAATTCAAATAATGACGTGTGAAAATTGCCGCCTTACTGTTTTGCAGAAAGGATAAGAGATGATAGTTGAATGGGGGATTTGGAAGATAAAAGGCACTGAGAAAATATCAGATAGGGAAAATATATAGGAAAGTAGAAAGACCATTCAGGCAGTCTGGAGAGCTCTGCCTGTAGGAGACTGTAACCTTCTGGGTTTCCTTATATAAATATTTCACAGAATTTAAAAATAATGATGACTTCTAAGATTCAAGAGATAATAGCAAACACAAAGCCAGATCATAGCTTGGTCCTTCTGTGAACATGCTGAAGCTTTTGCCCCAGTAAGAGCAGGCCAGCTGACCCACTTTAACAAAGCATATTTCCCCCCCTGATGCTTAAAAGAGCAGGTTCTGTTGGCAGAACCTTAGCCATTGTAATAGAGACTGAACACGCCAAATTTCAGAGCTTAAAGCCTTCAGAAAGACCCAGCACATCAGAAACATCTTTCAAAGGTTTTAACATAGGGTTCCAGCAAACAAAACTGTACCTTTTCTCAAAAATAGTCATATTAGAAGGCAGAAAGTAACTCTTTCTGCATTTCTTATGGCAATAAAACTTCTATAAATTGCCTCTAAGGGGTACTGCTCTCATCTGGAGTGGTTAGCACCTTAGAGTGGTCCTTGTTTATCTCATTGGTCAGTAATTTCCAGGAATTGCCCAGAGCCATCAATAAGATAATAAATAAATAAATAATGTAAACCTCATATACTTTGAACTTAAAATATAGGAAACTGTTATGAAAAATTGTAGTCACGTGCAATAAATAGGGTCAGCAGTATTGCAAAATCAACTGTCCAGGAAGACAAATGCCATCACTCCAAACGTCCCCCCCTTCCTCCTTCTTCTCCCCACTTTATATACTGAGCGTGATGTCCTATGGTCTGGAATATCCCTTTGGTCATTTGGGGTCACCTGTCCCTGCTGTGTCTCATCCCAGCCTCCCATGCACCCCCAACTTCCTCCCCAGTGTGGCTGTGAGAAAAGCAGAAAAGCCCTTGGCTTTGTGTACGCCCTGCTCAGCAATAGCAAAAACATCTCTCTATTATCAGCCTTGTGTTCAGCACAAATCCAAAGCTGTTGCCAATAAATAAATACATTTCTGGATCACTTTCTCCTGTATTAATGTTGCTGCTTGGCCTGCTGAATCATTTCTGCTGTTGAAGTCATAGATAATTTTAAGAGAATAGCACCAGTTTTTTATGGGTTTAGGTTTTGCATGTATTCTGCAGATAAATGTCCTTCAAGACATGGAATTAGATAAACTAATTTTAGTTAAGATCTTCTGTTTGCACATGGAATAATCATGCTGGCATTGTCTTACTGGGACGCTTAAATAAGACATCTAAGTTCACCCTTACAGATTAGAAATAAGCAATTAAGTTGACTGCCACAGGATGCAGATTTCAGAAACTTAATTGTATTTCTGTCAACCAGGTGGCTTCCATTTTTATGCAATTTGGCCATCCAAATTCACAAACACTGATCCAATTTTTTTCACAATGCCAACAATGGTTTGATGCCTTTTAGGAAAAAAAAACAAAACAAAAATCTCTTTTAATGCTTTTGGGATGTTTTTTTCTTGGTAAGAATATGCCTGTGCTCTCTATCAGTACATGGAAACAGATAATACAACAGAATAATAATAAAACAAGACATGATCTTGGCTAAGGACCTCCACACTGCTTCTACAAACAGCCCCAAACAAAGGCTCTCTCCAGTTTGTTCTGCCTCAGACACGGCTGTGGTGGAAGGTCCCTGAGCAATGGGAACATAAAGAAAGCAGTTTCTGGCCATCCTGTATACAGCATTGTGGAGGAAACCTTGTATATTCATCTGGTCGCTCTTCTAAGTGAGGATCCAGAAAGGAGGCTGTCCTTTCCCTGAGTATTCGGAGAGGCATGAGCCACTGAGGACCTCAGAAGATCCCAAAGGCCAGTGGAGCTCTTCATGGAGTGTGGCTGGATCTACCACATGCTATTGACAAAAGCTGGACTGCAGGTCAGTCTTATTTGCCATTTTACTGATCGCTTTCACCTTAGGAGCCCATCTAGAAGCTGCAGGGTCAGGATGACTCCCTTCTCAATATTCAGGCAAAGCTGCTCATCAGCAGCTTCCTTATTTATTCTCTGTTTCACAAGCTGTTACTGGTTGAGCATCAGATTAAGAGAATCTTGCCTGCTTCTGCCCTGCCAGGGGTGGCTTTTCCCTCAGCCTGAGGAGCAGTACTGGGTGTGAGCCTGCCCAGCTGAAGGGGTGAGAGGCTCCTTTTTGCAACACCAGAGGATTGATTGGTGGGAATTAGCCAAACTAGTGCAGGAAAGTCTCTGCCTTCTCATTTCTTGTGCTCCTACTGCAAATTTATTTCTGTCACTTTATTTCTGTCCATGGTTAATTCAACATGGTACATTCAACTTCTGTTTCTGAATTTTGGATGCAACTGCTGTCCCTGGAGGTGGAAATCTCTGCCCTGGGAGAAGGGAAAGGGAATGATAATTCTAACTTTTGCAGCTTGCATTTGCTGCTGGCCTTTTTTTTCTGGTTGCTGCTGTTAAGTAGTTGGCTCTCTGAGTTTTGAACTTATACTGTAAAGGCTTGATCTTTGCAAGGTAGAGGGAGACTCAAAAGAGGCCCCAGCTGCTTGTGCTCTTGCCAGCACTTTGGAGCTGAGCATCAAATTGTTTCCTATGTTCTGCATGTAGCTGCTATTGATTGCTATGAGTTGTGATGATGGTTAGCCTTACCCGTTTTTTTTCTTTTCCCAATTATTTCAGATTTCAGTGTATTTTAGGGGTTTGTCTCCATTATGTTCTCCAGATGGACTAGGTGCGTTAAAATAAAACAAATAGATAAATTACTCCAATCCATATGTGAAGAGGGAGGATGGTGACCTTTCCTGGTCTCCACTGCAGCTCTCTACATTCCACCGTTCCAAAAGAAACGTGCCCTGGGTTTTGTTTTGCACCTAGTTTTAGCAACTATTTAGTTGCAGGATTGGCCTATCATCACTTTGAAGGGGTATTTCACATCCATTAAGCAGTTTTGAATTTATATAACACTGTAGGACACAAATTACGACATTTGTACGTAAGAAGCGTATGAAGACTTTATTTGGAAGTACTGTTTCAGATAAAGAGTGATCATGGGCAATAAAGAGCAAGGTAGCCTATGAAAACCTACATTTATGTTCATGTTTGTTACATATGTGACTGCATTCTTCTGTTCTTGTAATACACAGGAAAGGGTTTGTGCCTAGACTTGCAGTTTGGAGCAAAGACTACTATAATAGAAATGATATGTTGAGATTTAACTGCTCTGTGGATTGTAGTACAATAAAGCAGTAATCCATCTCTCCTGTGATGGCTCTAATTTTTTATTCAGCTGTGGCATTCTGTACCGTGCTGTTTATCTTGTACTTTCATTCACTCATGGATCTGATAGTTGTGAATTTGGCAGATGGTTTGTGGTGCTTTTCTAGGAGTGGTTGTATCAATCCCAGTGATTAAAAGGCTTGCTGATTTGCTTACCCAAAAGGATTAATGGCAGGCAGTGAAGGCTTTGTTTGAAAAATCCATGCCACATAATTCAGCAAAGGGTCAAAAAAGTAGACTGGAAGTAATCCAGTATTAGAGCTGCATTATGGAGAAGCTTTTTAAAAAACTTACTGACTCAGCAATTGGATGTTTCTTGATGAGATCTGAACCATCAAGGAAAATGCAGCTTCATAGTTTTCTCAGTCAATCCATGAGGATAAAGTTCAAGTTTTTAAGCGGGTCAGCAGCAGAACTGAATGACATGTAAAACTTTGGAGACTTGCCCTGCATATTTTGTTTCTGTAAAAAAAATCAGAACTGTAAAGTACAGAAGCATGACCTTGACCCATCCTCTCCCACCTATGTAATTTAAGCATTTGTAAACTGTTGATTTTTTTGTTGATACAGTCAAACGCTTAGGCAGACAACACTTTGGCCTGCTGCTTAGACTTTTTTAAGTTACTGTGATAGTTTCTAGGAAATTGTAGTAGTAAATTGTAAATTATAGTCTACTGTAACAGTAGAGTATTATATTTAAAATTAAATGTCAAGTATACAGCTTCCAGCCCAGTGAAGAGCAAACTCCTCTGGGAGTTCAGGAAACTGGTCCCTGTTGTAAAAACCATTTTAAAGCTGTATGCAATGGTCCGTGAATAGGAACAAGGCTACCATATCAACCTTTTTCTTGCTTGTTCTCTCTTCAGTCCTTTACCTCTTTCATTCTTGGTTTTCCAGCTCTGAGCAGGGAGGCAGCTCCTGCGGTTCTGCCTCTTATCAGATAAGCAGAGCACTCCTGAGCCGTGGGTTTCAAATATTCTCAGGCTGGGAAGGCCTGGGTCCTGCCTCTGTCAGCAGTTGTGTGAACTAGTGGGTGTCCCACCAAAGTAGGCTTGGCTTTGGCTGCCCGCTGTGAGCTTCCCTTTTCAGTCAGAGCAGGTTGCCTTAGTCATTTCGGAGTTATTTGTTCTAAACACATCAACTGACTTAATTTGTTTGGGGAGGTTAGGTGGAGGTAGGTACCCCCGAGGTTAACTGATAGATAGACACCCCTCCACAGACTAAGATGCTTCTCCATATCCATTTTGTGATTAGGGAATGGAATTGTTTGACTATGCATTTCTGAAAATGTACAAACATGCCTGTTTTGAATCCCTAGGGTACAGTAGGCAGTTGGTGTATCCTGTCATACAGACACAGTGCTGCTACCATTCCTTCTGTGATTCAGCTGAATCTGGATATTGGTATTCTTTCTTAAAAATAAATTGCATCCCTTCTCTTTCTTTTGCCTCATTACATTATCTTGATTTTAGCAGTTTGTGCAAGCTCAAGGTATTAAATAGACATTGAACTAGCTCCACTTGCTTTTTGCTTCCACCCCTTCCTTGTTATACTTTGCATTTTTAATCTCAGCTATGTGGTCAGAAATTACACCCCCATCAGCATGGGGGCTGTTGCTGGGCAAATGAAAATCCCTGTGTAAAGGACTCATTCTAAGTCTCCTCAAAATCTCACTTTGAGATTTTCATACTTTAGCCTGACCAGGAGCTGGTCTTTTATCTCAGCTAATCCTCTCAGAGCTGCAAACAGCTTTTCGGTCCTAGGTAAGCCACAAACATTTTTCAAGGTTTAATTTATCTTCTGTCATCAAGCTTAAGACATGCAAGTTTTAAAACAAATGTTGGTCTTACTTGGGGTATGACTCTCAGTTATATACAATGCGTTTGCACAGTCAGCGGCCTCTACGTGATTGCCAACCAAAATACATGAAGAATACAGGAATCAGCTGCTATCAGACAGACTATTCTCTGCATGTTTTCTTTTCACCAACACTTATTTTTTAAAGTACAGACTGTGATGTAGACCTCTTTCAGTTCTCTTTATTATATCCATAGTTTTCATCTTTGCTGCTGAGATTATTTTCTGTAATTTCATTTTCTTCCTGGTGCTAGATACTGTTTAGATATGGCTTTGGACAACAGCGCTTGAGACACAGACTCTTATTTGGGGGTGCATTTTCAGTCACTTCTTAATGGAGCATGTACTTCATTGTGAGATCTTCCTGGGTGTTCCGAAGAATGAGTAGAATTATGTAAAGCTTCAGTTCTGCTATCACACAGTATTTGGGATGATATCAACCAGGTGACTCATCTGGAGTGTTGTCTACAGATTCTGTGGCCCAGCTAGAAAACCTGTTTTATAGACCAAAGAGAAAATGGTTAAATATGCCCAAATAACCCAAGACCCTACCTGAAAAAAGAGATAAAAATAATTAGGATTCTAAATTTGATTGAAAATGTTTCTACATTCTTTTGCATTATTTGCTCTGCTAGATTTAAATCCAGGGTTTTTGAATATGCATGTTTTCCATATTGTCTCATTATACCCTGGAGATGCTCTATGTAAGCTGTTTTTAATTAGATCTGTGGTTAAAAGAAACTGTCTTTATCCTAGTTGAGCAACTAGATGTGTTGAATACTTTTAATGGCAATCTCTCACTACTCTAACTGTATGTATGACCATTTACTCTTTTTTTCCCAAGTTATAAAAAGACAACCAAAATTAGCTTCAATTAATAGAGGTGTGATACTGGTGTGATTCTGATCTCACAGGCAGCAGATGGGAATCAGATAGTGAATAAACATCTGAAAAGTGAATGAACTTAAGATGCTAATTAACCTAAAATTTAGGATAGCTTCCACAACAAAATAATTTTCCTTTCGGTTAATCCTGTCATATGTGGGCGGTTCAGCACGCAGATATGTTTTTCCCTTTGCACAATATCCCTTTCCTAGAGGAAATTTTGGCTGCGTCTTGCTGGCTTGCTAGTGTTTTTGCCAATCCTGGCTTTGGACCATGATCTGGTATCTCTTTTTGGATGTGTGTAAGGATGAAAGAGAGAGGAATTTTTAGCATTGAGCTAATGCACTCTGCTTGTTTAATAACAGGATAGAGTAATGTGATTCCATAATGAAGTAAGTCTGTGATGACTTCACTTGAGGTGGAACCAGCCTTAGGCTACAAGAGGTGGCCAGCCACATATTTTGAGTTTTTTAAAAGATCACAAGATTTTTGGAGCTATCCTCAGCACCCTCCTGCAGTGAAAGACTTTTCTTCCTAACCTGTCTTCTATGACATTAAAAAACAAAAATCACCACACCCCTACATACACACATGCACACACCACTCTCCCTGCCTTGAGTTAATTCTCCAAACTGATTTTTTATAAATTGGAAATAATGTGCTAAATTTGGAAACAATGTATTTTGAGTGTTTAAAGAGATCATTTGTCAATAACTGATGAAAATCAAAAGCTAGAATGTCCTATCACTTAGTGAGAGACTGGGGTTGTAGTTTTTTTGAGAGAACTTTCAAATAGGGACTGGAAGTTAGTACAAAAAAAAAAAAAAAAAAGAAAAATCACAGAATTTTTTCCTTTTTTTTCCTTTCCCAGACTAAATCCTGATTACTCATTTGATTAACTCTGTTTTGGGAAAAGCTAGCTGTAAATTTTTGCCACTGTAAGGAATAGTACACTGCTATGAAAAAAGAGACTTGTATTACAGATGAAGACCATAGAACTGGTATACTATAGTGACAAGTGCATCAACTTCAGTTGAAGACAGTACGACTCTTTGTGTCTTGTGCCATGTTCATGAAAAGGATGTATTTTTGTAATTTTTCCAGAATTTTAGTGTCTCTCTCTCACCCTTGCAGGTAGAGGTATCTTGTCTGCAATAACAAGAGGAAAATAGACCTATGATTTTTGTGTCTTGTATTTTGCTGGTTATTGTGTGACATTTGCAAGCTCAGTAAGTTATGTGTTTGAAAAGAATATTTTTGTATGCTATTTTAAAAGCAGTGATGGGTTCAGTCTGATTTGGAGTGGGTGACCATGAGACTGAAAGGAGAAATATTTTTTTTCTGTAAAAAAACTACCATACGATAAATGACTTTCAATCAATCCAACAAACCTATTAAACAAAGTTGCTGACACAGGTGGTAACTGGTTTCTGCCAAATATCCACAGAGAAAGTGACTTCTGTCATCACAACATGATACAGAATAGGCTGCCTTGTGTGTTTCCTTTGTGAAGGAGTCAGGTGAGTATCTTTGTAATACTGTTGAAGAAGAGATTACATCTCCTCACCTGAATTGGTAGCTGTCATAAGGTTTTCCAAAAACTATAACATAAATCTCAGTTTTTGATGATTTCTGAGATTGAATTCAGTTGAGCTGAAGCCTTTATTGCGTTGAATCGCAATGAGAGTCAAGGACCAACGGACATGAATAAGAATTAAAGAGATGCAAGAAAATAGCCCCAATAAAAAAGCACAGCACTTGGATGCCACAGTTAGATTGAGTCCTGAATTGCCTTTGATGGGTTTCTCAATCTTGTCAGTAATGATGGTCTCCCATGGTGCCAGCAAACCGCGAGCAATTTTCTGCAGTAGCTGCTGTGACCAGATTGTATTAAGATGAAATGTTGTCATGAGACATATACAAAATCTTCTTCTTGCTTGTGTCTGATGCAAGGAAGAAAACCATCTTTCTCTGCTTGGTGAAGCATAGAGAACCCGCCTCAAATCAAGGCTGGAAGAAAATACGTTTGTGTTTAGCTCGCAGGCCATTTATTGTGTCTTTATTAGAGACAACTTTTGTAACTGGTATAAAATGAGATTGTAGAGACTATTTTCAATATATTAAATATCATTTGGTCATTTATGTGGATATATTATCAACAGTGATGTTTTTGAGAGTAACGTAACCTAGTATGGATATTTGTAGAGAGCATTGCATTGTGCCTAATGCATGTTTTCCCTACATAATTTAAATTTGTATTTCTTACAAGTAAGCCAGGGTAGCAATGGTTGGATAGTATAGAATATTTCAGTTGGAAGGGATCTAAACGATCTTCTAGTCCAACTGCCTGACCTATTCTGCTGCTGATGAGATGGGAGAACAAAATTGATTAGATGTGTTTATTGAGGAGCACTGACAGAGATGACAGGTATCTACATGACAGATATTCAGTTCTGTTAAATCTGTTGCAATCTTCCATTTGAGACCTTTAAGGTGATGGAAGTTCTCAACTAAACAGCTCTCTAATGGAAATTTAAGTGTTTTAAATTATGAATAAATATGAACCTAATTAAGCCAAAATCTGGAAACACCAGTAAATCATATCCAATTAAATTTATGCAGGAATTCTTGGGCAGGATTTTGGTTAAGATTTGTGTTCTTGTAATTACTTTTGCCAGTTGTGAAAGAGAGATACCAGCAGATACTGTATATAAAACAGTTTCTGGTCATAACCAATAAATCAGAAAATTTCTGTCTTTGCACGATTGTGAGAGAACTTTCAATTTTAAGTGGATAAAGTGCATAAGCAGTCAAGTGCAGCTGAAAGTAGAGCAACAGTTCTAAATCCTTTAGGCACATCATTAGCTGATAGAATTAATGGACATGTGGATAATTATCATGAACACTCATGATGGTTATTTAGATAGAATGCTTGACTCATAAAGCCACTGGAATTCTTCAAAGTTCTTAGCAAGTACATGGATAAAGCAGACTGTCAGAATTTCTAGGTGACTTTCAGAAACATGACTTCCCCAAAAGTTTTAAGGAAATTAAGTGGCTAAAGACTTGCTGCCTATACAGCTCCTTCAGTAGTCAGGTAGTGGATATATGACAAAACTGAAGAAATAGAAATAACAAGACTGAATATAGACATTACCAAATCTGGTCATGACATGAAGGTTAGCATAGTAATCAAAGGTTCATCAGCAACTATAAGATGAACTTACAAGGATCAGTGGCTGAGCAGGGAAATGGCAGATGCAACGCAGTGTAAAGAGATACAAAGTGATACAGGTGGAAAAGAGTCAGAACTTCACACAGAAAATGAAGGCCTTGCGCTCACTATTAGTGCTCGGGAGGATGACGAGTGGCCTGGCCAGGCCAAGCACATCTTCCTCTATAAGTAAAATGGAGCTGAACTGAAGCTGGCAGCAAGCAGGTCCGGAATATTAAAAGGAGGTAAATTTTCACCATTCATGGTACCTCTTGAGGCAGAGCAAAAGTTCCTATGTGTTAAAGCTAAGGAGCTAAAATTGCCCTAAAAATTATTTCAAGGATAGTTCTCTCTCTGATGGTCCCAAAACATGGCCTATATTAGTACTAGCGTATGAAAACATAACCACCTTCTGTGGCTGGCACAGAGAGCTTCTGAACTGTGCTGCTGTCAGCACCTTTCACAAGCAGCCATATAATAATACTGAGAAGTCTGTGATGTGTTGCTTCACTGATACTGTTCTCAGTCTTGTGAAGATAAAAAGGAAAAATCCCACAGGTACTGTGCTGTCCTGCGTGAGAAAGAAGCTTAAACGCTGAAGTTGAATCCCTCATGGGTGATGAGGTCAGCTGAACAGGATGCTTCTGAAGTGGTGAAAGGGAGAAATTGCATTTCTGAACTTCTGGACTTAGAAGCTGAGACAGGATAAAGTGAAATGAAGGAGTTGAAAAAATGAGAAATACACCAGCCAAGGTGATTGAGGTTGATGGATACATGTGAGCAAAGTGCAATAATAGCTCTCTGTTAGAGAATCCCTGAAGCAGCCTGACCTAGCAGGAGTAGCACAATCTCAGTTTCTGATTCATAGTCTTGAGCGAGTTGTGAGTAACTTTTCAGATCTCTGCCAAAATGAATACTTCCAAAAAGAGTTTATGTGTATTTGGAAAGAAATTCTTCCAGAGAGTTTGTGACGTTTTTTCCTTCTGGCCATGACAAGATGTGATAGCTTTGCAAGTGCAAACTCAAAAGAGGAAAAAAGCATAGTGCTTTTTCTTCCTTTTATTAAGTCATTTCCTGTTAATTGAATGGAAATAATAACAACTCATCTTTTCATATCAATATCACAGTGCATGCCTACTCTCTGGCAGGTCTTAAACAATTGTAAGTGCTTGTTGTGTAATGTTGCCTATTATCATCTTCTAAGGTTGTTTTGAGCCTTTCAGTAATTTAAGTTGCAGCTTAGACAGGCAGTAAATATATACTTCAGTAATCAATTTGAGATAAGTATTTGGAGAGAGACATACATACTTAAGGGCTGTTTGTATATCCTTTATCCTGAAGGTGCATAGCATATGAAAAAAATAGAATGTAGCAGGTGGGAATACTAGAGACCTCTGGAAATTAATGAAACTTGTGCTGTTCATCCAGAGCAAATATGTGGCTTGCTACTGTTAAATATGATTTCTTTATATGTTGCCTTGATTGATAACTTGCTTAATTAAGAAGATT
This sequence comes from Origma solitaria, assembly GCA_013397895.1. Classification (NCBI taxonomy): domain Eukaryota; kingdom Metazoa; phylum Chordata; class Aves; order Passeriformes; family Acanthizidae; genus Origma; species Origma solitaria. The sequence continues at coordinate 2,424,343 of VZRL01003241.1, forward strand.
TGATTGGTTAATGTTGGTTCTACCATTTGTCATGGATGCAGGTAGTATTTCTATCTCTGGTTGACACCATTCATTTACTTCTCTCATTTACCACTTTCTGCATCTCGGGTTTAGCTTGTTATGTTTCTTTAGGCCCACACAAATGCTTCATCTCAATCTTCTGTACTTTGGTCATCTCTCTTGAGTAGATAGTCTGCCTTTTGAAGTGGAAAAATCCCATCCAATACCAATTCCTTGAATTTTCTTCCTTAAACTACCCATATTTTCCATGCAATTTTTCTGTCAATTGCCATTTCTCTTTATTAACCATTTTACTCTGAAGCTACTTAAAAAAAAAACAACAAAAACAAGCCCTTCTACTAAGCATTTATTTCATTTGTCCTTAAGCTAATGTTCAACTTTCCTTTTGCCTGAAGCCTCCTGATATTTTTCCTCTAAGTCATTCTTCATACCATCCCTACATACTTGCTACTTCAAAATATCCCTTTCCAGCTGCCTTATAAAAGGCGTACCCTCTCTTTATTCTCTCCTTGCAAGCTCTGACATCCTTCTTTCCATATCTTACGGCTACCCAAAACATATACACCTCTTTTTGCCTCTTATACATATGTTGCTATATTTTCACTACTCAAGATCTCTTCTGTTATAAAAATTACCTGCTTTGCTTCCCTGTATTGCGTTTGTAACCCTCTGCCTCATCTCACTGGGTTTTCTTCTTTTCCAATCTTTGTATCCTTCTCTATATCTGAGAGGGCATTTATATTTTCTCATCCTTTGAAAGACCTTCTGTCTTTTAAGAATCCCTTTGCCAGCTCATTTCTTTTCCATCTCACTCTCTTTTTGGGTTTCCTTCTCAGTCCCACAGAATGTAAGCTATGGGACTGAATGTAAGCAGTTCTATGAAAGTGAGACCTATATTTCTCATTCTCCTTTGTGGCTTTCATATTGTGTATTTCTGGCATAAAAGGACATTCCTGTTCTCTTATGAAAGTGTAGCTGCCTTTTTAAGGCCTTGGTACAAGTGGAATTCTGAAAAGTTGAGGCTATATGTGCTGCGGTAAGTGCCCAGCCACAGGATCAGTTTGTGGACCAGAAGATTAACTTGAACCATTTCTAACTGTGAGACGAGTTCTTTGGATACTGGCTAACCTCATTTATAACTTGAAGCAAAACAATCTATGTGAGCATTAACAAATAAAGCCTTTGCAAAAAAATTGCCGCAGAAGCATTCTGATATTACTTCCAACAGTGCACAACCTGAACACTGAATCTGTAGGACAGGTACACATAAAAATGGTTGCTCAAGAGATTAAACTTCTCTGCCAGGTGCACAAAAGATATTAGCTGCCTAACATCTAAAATATCAGCTGTCAAAGTCCTTAAAGTCCTGCTTCTTGTGCAGCATGATCTCTGAGGTAGGGTGAGAGGAAAAGTTATCACATACAGGACTCTGAGATGAATGTGTATTGTACTGGTTTCTTTCAATTCCTCCAGCCTTCACCAAGTATTCTGAGTGCAGAAGAAGAAACAGATTAAAGTGGAAGAAAGACTTCAAAATGCATGCTAGCTCTGAATTTAATTTGATTTATAACCAATTGTAGTCCATTCCCCACCAGCCCATCTGAATTTTCTTATTTTTTTTCATAAAAATACAGTGTTTTCCAACTTTTAATAAGACTGTGAACAACAGAAGACTCATTCACTGTCTATTCATTTAATAGCTTTTAAATATTTGCATCTTTTATTATGAAAATACATCTAAATGCCTAATTAGAAAGGCTTATTTCTTCCAATGCTAATGGGTCTGACTGAAAGCAAATCTTTTAATGGGCAAGTATTTTTAAGTCTTTAGACTCCAGTGGTATTTGTAGTTGGGTGAATCTAAAGTCACTTACTAATGTAGGGACAAGTATAGAGAGGAAAAAATTCTTGTCACAGCTCAAATATGGCAGGTATCACCTATATTAAATTTTCTGTATATGAAACAGGAATAGGTATGTCAGTATTCTGTTTCTGAGGAGGGAATTTCTTGGTTTTTATGGTTATCATTGGTAGTTCACACAATCTGCAGTCACATGGGAGGTGTTCTTGATTTCACTTGTAAGTGATGGTGCTGGAAAGTTACTGTTATATTTCCAGGGAATCTGTAAGGCAAATACTGAATGTCTTACATTAATTTCAGAAATACCTAAATGTATTTTCCCTTAATCTTTTAAAATATTTCCTATCAATCTGTGTCTTCCCATCTCAGAAATAAAATTTCAAAAGATAGCCTGTAAAACATCACTAATTTTGAAATAATGTCAGACAAACTTTGTTGTTTCTCCAGAGCAGCTAATACTAAACTGACTTATCATGAAAAGCAAGCGTGGATGTGTCCTGCAAACACCCAGAGACATTCTTCCAAGCCCCCCTCCTCACTCTGCTGCTTCCGGACTGAGATGCCATTCAATGGGCACAAACAGAAAGACCAAAGTGCCAAACACGTGAGCTCAGTTTGGTTTGTACCTGTGCGTTCCCAGTTAAAATGTCATGCCAGTTTCCCATTGGAACTGTCTGGCCCCAGCTATTTCTTTCTCTTTTCAGGGGTTAGCACTGGCCATTGCAACCTGTCCCAGGGTTGTTTCCAGCTGAGGAGTCCAGACTGTGTTTTTCCTTTTCATACAGGGGGTCAGAAAATACATGAGGTGGGGAGGGTGTACCCCACCATTTTTGGGACGACTCCTACCTGCAGAACTGATGCGTGAGGCAGTAGCACCTTTCAGGTATGGGATGGGATAGAGGTACTGGGGGAGGATAAGGAAAAATCAAAAAGCTTCTTATCTGATCATCTTGAAAACATTTTCGTGATGTACGGTGCATATAGTTTGGTTCTGAATATTTCACTCAGAGATATCAAAACCAAATTGTTTTTAAAAATTCTCCCTGAAACTTCTTCAGTTTCTGAAAATAATTTTCGGCTTATGCATGCCAAGTACATGGGAAATGTTTTTATGTCAATTTAGCACTGTGGTGAAGTTATTATCTCTGCTTAATACTTCTTGCTCATGCCCAAGAATTTCATTAGTACTTTTCAATCTAACATCATACTGCGAGTTTATGTTCTCTCTGAACCTTTTCAGCCTCATTGTTTTCCAAAGTTCTGTTAAAAACCAGAACTGTTCAAACGTCTCATTCTGTTTGTGTGGGCCATATTTGTGGTTCCTAGATGTGTTACCTGCCCAGTAACTTGTTTCTACACGCTGCTTCCTTCTGCATATCTGAATTCACAGGCATTCTTTGTGTAATTTGAAAAAATGAGCAATCTTGTTTCTTGGGATTTTTATTTACTCCTTCATGCTTTTTTAAAATGTTTAATGGGATTGTCTCTAGCACTGAACATTTCAAAACTGCACTTCCAGCATTTTGAGAATTATTAGATATTATTAGGTAATTTTAGATTGCTTAGTATGCCAAGTATATTCTTTTCTGGTATTGTCTGGTGTTGCACTGTTTTCTAGTTAGTAGTTAATGTGATTGTAGCTGAATCAATATAAAATTCTAAGAATATCCCATGTTTGTAACCCAATTTATAAGCTCTTAAAATTGTAGAACTACGTATGGTTGCCAAGCCTTTCATTAAAGAACCTCAAATGTAGTGTTTAACTGTATTCCCATCCTCTAGAAATCAAATCTTTGGCAATCTTTTCTTTCATTATGCATAGTATTCATACTTCTTTGTTTGCCTTTGTTACATAATGAAATGTTAGACTGCCTCCAAATTCCTTAAGTATCCTGAATATTAAAGGATTTCTATAAAAAATGGTAGTAGTGGTTGAAATATCTCTCCACTCATCTCCATAGTTTTGAGAGGTCATTATAAAAAAGAAGTAAGTTAAGTAATTTTTTTCCCTAGTCCATATTGCGTATTTATACCCTTCATTTACTCAGACAGTGATAAAAAGCATTCAGCATTCTTGCATGATGAGTACCACATTGTGGTCTTTGTAAGTTCAAGTATTACTTGAATTTTGAGCCTCATTGGCATGTAATGAAATTTTATCATTTCCATTTATAATTGAAGTTTTTACTATTGCTAAGTAATCTCATGTTACTATATTTAAAAGTCCTTTTCATAATGGCTGTATACCTGCCATCTGTGATTTTATTCTGGTTGATCTTAGATCTCATTCCCATGTGTCTGATAGCATCTAGCCCACTAAATAATTTCCCCTTACTTTATCATTCTCCAATTTGGCATACAGCCCTTGGGGAAGTGGTGATAAAAAAAGGAGAAACGTCATCTAGTTGAAACCTATTATTTGTTCCAGTTCAGTCACTGTGCAGTTGTGCTGGAATAAAGAACATTGCTTATTTTTAGGTTTACAAAAGCAGTGACATATTTAATATTTTGGTTTTTGCACAGAATATTAAATGGGTTCCTAAAAATTATGAGAGAAGCATCTCAAAAAAAAAAACCCCAAACCCACAAATGCAACTATTTTTTTTCAGAATGAACAATACAAGTAAAAAAAAATAAATTCTAGCAAAGTAACCATACTTATTAGTTTAGTAAAAAAAAATCACAGAGCCCTCTTACAGATAGTTAAGGTCTGACATAAAATTGCGCTTGTCTTTTGAAACAAGCTTTTATTACCTAAAGCTTCAGTGTAGTTAAATTGCTTCCATTTTCAAACCCTTTTCTAAATATGCCTGTATCAGTAGGCCAGGCATCACATCATGAATCAAAAATCATGTTGCTTTGTGCTCCCTCTGGAAGTCAGGTGTTGATGTTTTCCGAGAAGCTGTTTGCTGTGTAGTTGCTGTGCTCGAGCAAGGCTGAAGACATATTACTGTGGAGTCTGTGGTTTTTCAAACATAAATGGAACACCCCTCCAGCCTGCTGTGACAAATTTCCTGCACAGTCATGTCCTTGAATCATAAGCAATCAGTGAAATATGGTTGCAGGAGAAGATTCTGGGAAAGAAACCTGGAGGATAAAAACCTTTTGGAGGAAAAAATGTAAGCAATAAAACCATAGCTCAGATACCACAATCAGCTCCAGGTTAATTCTAGAAATTAGGTGTATTGAACCTGCCATAGGATCTTGGGCTTGAAAAGGCACATGTTTGTAGCAATGATTTTAATTTTAAATGATACAAGAATTGTTCTACTAAATTAGAGATGCTTTCATTCTTTAATAGACACGGAATAAAAGCCTACCTTCAATTATTTTATCAGGTGATGAATGCCTTGCAAGAAAGCTGTAAGTTACTCATGCCAAAAAAGGCTAACCTCTTGCATATCAAAGTATAGATTTCGTCTAATTTTAGGCACTCCTGTAATGAAATTAAGAAACTTCTGAGTGCTCATCATGGCAAAAATCTCTATTTCTCTCTTCTCTGTTGGATAAATGGAGTTAACAAAAACTGATATGATGGGTAATAATAGTAGAATTGGTATTCTATGCACAAAAATGCAATTGCATACATTCCTCAAAAGTAACTTTTTATGCATACAAGAGCTGATTGGACATCTTCTTGTTTTTTTGGTTTTTTTTTTAAATTCCAGCTAACTTGAAGAAAGAGGTTTATCTCAGCACCCATTCCCAACAAATTTCCATTTTGCTATGGATTCCCATTGTGAAAAGAAGGATTGAAATTCAGTTTTTTATATACTGAAAATAATGTAACTGATACAGAAAAAAGAATAAGGATAGGCCCAATAGTAAAGAAAATATTAACAGTTGAAATGCAAGGCTACCATATATTTGTTTAGAACAGGTCATTTGGGATAGAAGATTATTGTGGAAGGTAGCTTTAAAATCTAACCTGAAATACTGATACAATCTTTCCATAACCCAAACAGAAGTGTCTCAAATGCTCCTTTATTTTTATATGCTCTTTCAAAAAGTACTTGCCCAGTAGGCCGTAAAAATCTTAAGTGACACTGTGGTTTGTTAGTGTCTTAAATATTATTAATTATTAAACAGCTGTGTTGTCTTCTTTAAAGTAGTTATCCATCTGAATAATTGATAACATAATTGGTTGTGTTTATTCCTATTACCTAGGGGCTTGTCTATTTGCTGTTTTAACATGGCTATCTGGAATCAGGCTACTGATAATATGTAAAAGAGTTTTTAGTGCTTAGTCAAGAGAATACAAGTGTATTCTACTGATTTTTGGTGAAGAATTGTTACACGTTTCTACAAAAATTATGCTATACTAGTGTCTCAGGGAGGAAATGTCACTGTGATTCACCTTGGGATATTCTAATATACGGCAGGGGGTTAGGACACTTTTGCATTTCTTTCATTTTTTTTCAACCAAACGGTCCTTGACCTCTATCCCTTATGCAGTGGCTTTGTCTAACAGCACATGCAATCTCACGGCACTCTGTTTCCCACATCTCAGAACAGACAGCAGCATGCAAAGCAGCTTAAAACCAGCAGAATGTCTGCCAAGGGATCACAGTGGCAAACTGGTAAGGCTAGGAGGAGGGGAGTAAGGATGAAGAGGGACTTGGACTGGTCTCATGATACATGTAACACATGGCAGCCATTCTTGGGTCCTTCAGACTTGGCAGATTTTTGGCTAATACTGTGAGACCATTATAAATTGTGAATAGGATTTGCATGGGCATTGTGTAAAATATTCCCTGGTTGTGTGGGAGGGTTGGCTGTTGAGCACCCAGGCAGAGAGCTGGGTCACCCAGCTGAGTGCTGTGCCTCCAGTCCATACTGCAAAGTGCATTTTGCTGTTAGGACAATCCCTCTATTGCATTAGACACCTGCAGGAGGTGAGATGTGTTTTTTTTCTAACTTGCTACTATAAGCAGAAAGAAGATCAGCCTATCTAGTTAAGTTCAGCTCCACTAACAGTCACAGGAATAGAAAACATGGTGAGTGGTTCATAATCCATTCTTTGGCTCACAGAGTCTTTGACCCGGGAGTGTGTTGTATGGAAAGGGAAGGAGCTCTGTGTTTTGTCATAAAAATTAAAAGTTGTCTCAGCATGGCTGTAAAAAAATATTAAGAAAATTATGAAGGAAGATGTAATCTCTATGGAGAGCATTTTAATTGTGATGCTTCAGGAGCAGAGTAGTTGTACCAACAGCCTGAGACCTTTCTCAGCTTCTGTATTAGATTGCACAAAATAGATATAATATAGTTTCATACTCCCTTTTTTAAAGATCTAAAGACCACAAGGTCTGGAGAAATTCTAGGTGTCTGTTGCTTTGTAAAGCAGTGGAGAACCCATTGCAAAAACTTTTTAATGGAGACACTTTCTTATTTTTAAATGTTTACATAAGCTACCACTTCTTGTTAGTGCCACTGTAGGAATTCACAAGTTTGCTCCCAAGACTCCACTTTAAGCCATTGTCATGCTGAATACACAACAATGTCTGGTCTAGTTGTCTCCCAAAACTTCTTGGACAGCAAAACAAGTACCCCTTCCATTCTATGCCATAGCAGTGGAAAATAAACATCTGGCTGTTTCTTCAGAAAATGCAAAATGCAACATCTGAGAGAGTGTCTGTATACAAGAGCATTATTTTGTCAGAGAAATAATGCTTTATCTAAGAAAAGAAAAGACAAAAAAACTTAAAAATCACAGTGTACAGCATTAACATCTGGTTTAAAGTGTGTTAAGAGCCAACAACTCAATGTCAATTTGGTCTGACTTTACGGCATTACTTGCTTGATTATGGCTCTCACTGGGGGAGCCGAGCATTTCGATATCATCCAAAGCCCCTGAGAACTATTCAAACCAGCTGGTATTCTCTATGTTACATAATTACAAAGCACGCACTGCCGTTTGGCAGACTGAAGAGGCACTGGGGGCCCACTTCTCAAAATATTTACAGCCTTTTATTCTTCTCTAAACAATCATTTGCATAGTAAAAGTGATATACAGCACACAAATGTGGGTTTACTTTATTTCTACTTTCTCAAACTTACCTGGAAGTGGCTGTGTTTAGCAGTGAGTAGGCAGAAGTGAGATGGAGCCAGCAGGGATAAAGGCTGTAATATTTTCAGGAAAAAACGTGCTGACTCGGTCAGCGAAAGATGGCGAATCTTTCAAAGAAAACCTGAATGATGTAGAAATATTTTGCCTATATGAAAGCATATTGTGAAATTTCTGCCCCAGAAGGGGAGAAGTTAAGAAACTAGGAGAACCTGCATGTGAGCGAGCTGGTCACGACAGGGTTGCTAATGTGTAGATGAGATGCAGTGGCAGCATCTTGTTAGGAGATATGTGTGTGTGTGCATCTTTAATTAAGATATTTCTGATTGTGAGATTGGTTCCTTTCTGTGGCCAAGTTGCTAAAATTCTATTTTATCTAAAGTGAACAAAAAGCCGTGGAAATTCTCAATAGCTGAGATGCTGGGGGAAAAATAAAGGGGACAAAAAGGAAAAATCTGTTAGACTTTCTAACCTTATATATCAGTCTGAAAGATTTAAAGTTGAAAAGGGATAGGAGAACGGTTATTGGTTAACTGTCTATTTTCTCCCTACCACACCAAGAAAATACCTACATTTCTTGCACACACAACTTTTTAATTACGCACTTTTGTCTGATCTTAGCACCCACAACTTCCCATCATGCTGTATATGGGAGGCACCACACAGTGTAGATAAATTCCTTCAAAGCCCCAAATTCTTCTCAAGTTTTCTCTTATTAAATTCATGTTGTTATGAGGGAATCACATATAGCAATGTTTAATTATTGGTTAATAAATGTTCAAAGGTTTAAAGGTTTTTGTGCTGTGTAGTACAGGCTTTTTTCTCTTTTGTAATGGTTTTAATGACGAGATCATTAAAGGTTGTAGTGCATTTAGTGCTGAACCCAAGATCCTTCGTCTTTTTACCCACAAAATTTAAAATCTGATGTAACTTTTACATCTTATAAAATGATTTTGAGGAGGAAAATACACCAGCTAAAAGTGAGCATAGGCAAATTATTAGAGACACTATAGGGAGCCTGGTATTTACGTACTATCCAGGATCTGAATGGTGAATCATTGATATGAACAGATATGATTAGTTGTAAATCTCTACACCCCTGGGGGGGGTGTTATCATTCAATTTCCGCACAGCAAGGGTTACTGAAACTAATTTTTGATGCCTGTTCCCCACTTTCAAGATGTTTTATTGCATTGTGTAATGTGGACTAGAAGTGGAGGTGTTACAAGTGCAGAAGCAAAATGAGAAATGTAGTGTCAGTCAGAATGGCTGTCAGCAAGTGGCTTGCTGAGCACAGTGACACAGAATGGCAGGCGTCACTGTGTAAAACTGCAGACCGAAAACCTTACTGAATTCTGAGCTCTATTTTGCTGTCTGGTCCACTGCAGAGTTTGAGTGCCAGTGAGTTTCACAGCCAACTTCCTAAGACAGGGCAAAGAAAGGATGCTGCTGTCACATGGAGCAAGGCAAGCACCTTCATCAGCAATGCAATGTCAAATTACCAGAACAAGCAGACCATTGGATCACCCATTGCACTATTTCTGAATTTAGGCATCCCGCCAGAATATTTGCCACAGGAGATGCTAGAAAATTTATTTTAAGCCTGCTGAGCAGCTGGAGATGAATTTGTGTGAGAAAATACCTGACTGCATTTTAATGTATGCTGGTTTTTCAAGTGCTGCATGAATGCTCAAATAGGAAACTGTACCACCAACTGTTGCATTATAATTCACCTTGTCCTTTGCCTCTTATTCTTTATGATTCTGCTGGTTTTGCCCTGCAAGCTTTCCTGAACAGAGGCATCATGAAGGAAAAATGTGAATTGGATGAAAAAAAATGTTCATTTATGACAAAATTGATCAATTAGCCAGCATAAGAAAACACTCTGCAGAACCACATACTTACAAACAAGGAAGATTTGCTTGGGAATTTGAAGCCTGGGGGTGGCCAATCTTGTCTGGAGTTATCATAAAATAAAGAAATTCAGGGTCTTGCAAGGCTTTAACTAGGCAAAGAGCAGGATCATAACACTTTGCTTTAAGAGAGCAGGCTGTTACATGCTGATGGATCTTCTTGGAATATCACCATGGGATATGGCGCTGGAGAGAAGAGGGGTCCGGGAAAGCTAGTTGATTTTCCAGACTCTCCGCTTTCAAGCTCGGTAATGGTCCAGTCTGGTGTGCAGGAAGTGAGGCAATGTTAGCAAGAAACCTGTGTGGATGAAAAAGGAAGTTGTGATAGAACCCAAATACAGTAAAAGAAGGCAGCAGTCAAGAGGTGAAAACCACGTTAGCTCACTCGGCAGCGATATAGAAACGTCATCAAGTGCACGAATCCATCTGATTTAGAAAAGCCAAAGCCACGTACTAAATAGGTGCTCATAGAAACTAAAGGCTTAACTCTGGGGTCTCACAGACTAATTTCTATTCAGAGCTGATCTGTTTATCCTAGAACCTGTTATCCTAATAGTAGCCACAAAGCATAGAAGGAAATCCAGATTTATTTATTTGTTTATTTATTCATTTACTTGTTTATTCATTCCCGCTTCATAAATGAAATAACAAGTACATGATTGACATCTTTATGAGAAAAATCTAATGTGTTTGTGAAGATCTACAGCCTATGGGAAGGAGTCACACTGGAGGAATCCGTGCAGGACTGTCTGCAGGATGTTAGACAAGAGTCAGATTTAAAACAGGTTTCTGTCCACTTGCTTGTAGGTTTTGCTCAGCAGTCCATACAGCTTTCAAATAGAGTATTTCTCTTTGTCACATTTCCAGAATAGGATTCCTTTGCATTCTGACTTGTTTTAACTCTTCTCTTCCCTCTCCAGCTACTTTAATATAGCTGTGACACCTGGTTCCATCCTGTGTGATTATGTTGTTGTTTATGGGAACTGGAATAAGTAGTGGTAGCTGGCAGTCTGTCTGTCTAGATATAGATAAACCTTACTAGTAGTTAATCAAGGCTGACCGAAAATTCCATTAATGACATACACATATTTTTGTCTCCACAAATCTAAGATATTTTACAGTCTATTCTGTGTTCTAATTGCTTCTGAAACAGAAACTTCAGTGCAAAGTAGCCATAATCTTCTTTAGTGAGACAGGCAGAGTGGATAATGAACTGCATGTAGAACAGGCACCGTACCTCTCCAAACTTACGTGAAACAGTATTGCTGCTTTGTTCTTTGCTTTAAATCCATTTTTCTTTAAATTCATTCTTAGCTAACAGATTCAATAATTCTGCGGTACTACTACGTAATTTAATTATATTTAATGATTGCATTCAATACTATTATTAATGAAGTTCAACAAAAAGTACAGTATTGTGAAAAAGTAATAATATCCCCTGTGACAACTCAAATAAGGAAGTAACCCTTATTCTATTGAAATATGCATTGTATCCTGATATGATTAACTTTAATTTGTCTTTCAGAAGAGAATAGCTCTTTCACACATACTTCAGTTACTTCTACTGGCTTTAGTAATTATATTTATCATGTACTAATTTTTCTCCTTGGTAAAAACATGCACAGTAATTTTTTTATGTATGTATATTAACTTGAATTGCCTAATTCATTAATTCCATGAAACTGCACTTCAAAAGTCTATATATCTCCCAACAGGAGAAGAACCTCTATTGTGCACAACTAGTGTCAAGATACTCAAGGTGGATAATGCAGTTTGTGCTTCTAAACAGTATTTGTGCAACCTTTAAAATGTTCAGTATGCCAGCATTTTAAATCGTAATTTAAACCTTATTTGTTGAAAGTTTCTAAGAAACATTACTTTAAAATTTGTCTTCAGCCATTGAAAGTGATATCTTCTTAAAATGCATGTCAGCTAGCATTTTACTACTTGAAAAAAGAAATAAAACCTAAAGCTTAATGAAGCAAATGCATCAATTAGATAATTAGCTTTAAAAGCAAAAGGGAATTTCATGTCACTTTTACTTACTGAACCTTAAGATGTCTTACTAATTTACACATTAGATTTTTCTCATAAAGAGGTCAATCATGCACTTGTTACTTCACTTTTGAAGATGGTAAAAATAGCAGACATGAAAAATGAAATTTTTAAAACCCTAAGAATTATGCCTATTATGGACAAATAGGTTGCTCTAAAATAGGTCACATATATGAAATTTAAATGTTGATTAATAAAATCATGCTCAATTCAGTTGCAGGAAGAACTTAAGAATAGTGCACAGAGAGAATATTATGTCTTGAATGCTATTTTGCAGAACTAATAATTATTTTTATAGAAGAACATTTTAGTTTCCCTGTCATAGAAGCTGATTACCTTTTTTAGGGAGGCAGTCTCCAACTTTTCTTTCTCTGTCTCTATTTTATGGGATTCAATCACGATTTCCCTGTTATGACTTTGCTTACTCAAACTGTTACAGGTTCTCACTGCTGGGTGAGGCAAGTGAAAATGGTTCCTGCAACTGTGTGCTGGTTTGTAAACTGATGTGACCTCCTTTAAAACAGTTAATAATCCATATCTTTTCTAAGAAGCACCTAATACCACCCCATTCCTGTGAAACAGACATGCTGTTTTTTGATGGGTAAGGGATGATCTTTTTTATGTGCGCAATATTTTTTAGCTTCAGTGTTCTAAGAAACTTGTGCAAGACTGCATTGGAAATGAAGCAAAAAACTTTTTCTCAATTTCATCTATTCCATAGTACTATTGTGTAACCCAGGGAGGGCCAAAGAAAGGGGCATCAGCATAGAAGTGTGATGTTTTTAAAACAATTACATTGCTGAGAAATGTTACATATCTTTCTAACCTTTTCTTGTGGTGCTTTGATATAATCCTCTGTGTCCTTAACTTGCATGAGGATTTTATAATCAAGTACCCTCTCTATGCTGATACAGTTCTTGATGCTGTCATTAGAAACATCTTTCGGATCATGCTTGGATAACTTCTAGACTTTTGTTACTGCTTTCTCCCATTGACTAATATCCAAGGAAAATAGCTAATGAAAGAGATGTTACTGAGTTAAAATCCTGACCTTGAATCTGATATCTTGTCTTTGCATGCAACATCTACTCTTGGAAACTGATTGACAACCGAGTTTTCTTTAAAGCCCTAGGTCTTCCCTTTTTTTTCTAAGACAGGATTTTCAGAGTCTTGCTAATTCTTCTAGGTTCTGTTAAAATCCCAGATTAATTCTGGGTTCATTTGGCTATTGACTGCACAGTTCTTTTTCCGTTATACTGTTAGGCTCTAAGTTCAAATAAATTAAATTGTGTTTAACTGGATTTTATGGCTATCTTCCTTAGAGGTACTTGTAAGGGCTTTTAAAACTCGATTTATAACAATTCTTAAAGCCTAACTCTAACTGAAAATTGTAAATTCCTCAGACTGACCAAAAAACTGAGTCAGAGGAAAAGCTTGCCATCAGTCTGTTCTATAAGTCAGTTTTCTCTATGTACGCTGTCAACCTGGCTGCATTTGGGCTGTATCTGTACAGCCACTCTAAGCCGGCTCAGCGCTTCTGTGCCGCAGCAGAGGAGTAATAGAAATGCAAAAATCTGCTTGACCATATCAAATTTCCGTATGAACACTTGTAAACCTAATTGCAACCAAACTACAGTGTTTGACTATAAATCCTTATGAAATAGAGCAGTGTGCTTCAAAAGTTAGTTTGTACTTCCATATATCATGAGGCAGTGTGCTTGAATCAAGGTCACTCAGATGCGATCAATCTGTTTCAGTTCCCCATTTTACTTTTGCTTTTGCCTCTTTTCTCTCCTTCATTTTCTCCATCACGGTTGGACTACGGAGCAGAAAGCTCGGGCACGCTCTGTGAGCCTGCACAGCTGCTCCTGCCTGGGGACCTCTCCTCTCCACACCTGCTTTTACTGTACTGCCAGTCTGCGAGGCCAGCAGGCACAAAAAGAACTGGAATAGGCTTGAAGAAGTTCAATTAAGTTTTATTTTTTTATTTCTTTCTTTCTTCCCAGTTTCTCCTTATTTGTGCCAGATTGGTTTCACCTGCAATCTTACCGAGCCTAGCAATGGCTTTTATCTAAGCAACATCGCTGAGCGTGTCTAATTTCTCACCCCATTGGCCTGCCAGCTCCAATGGACTGGCTTAATAGGTCTGGACCTTCAGCACCAAACGACAAGAGGGCAAGATTTCATTGCACAGCTATAAAACCATTTCATCAAAGCTGTAAGAGTTGCAGAATTTTGTTGTACTTGTCAGCATAATATCGTCTGAACGTTTCCTAATATTGGTAATAAGAACTAAGAATACGGTACTGCAAATTCTGTGATGCTCTGAAAATATTGTGGTTATATTTTAAGAATCTGGGGGTTTCTCTTTCCTCACTACACTGTTGTCTTCAAGATGGTCATGGTTTTATTGTGGTCCATGAGGACATTCCTCTGGGATATTTTTGTCTTCTGTTACCAGCTCTTTTCCTACAGCCTGTAAGTGCTCTCTCTCTCTCTCTCTCATCAGCAACCCCCCAACTTCTCTCCAGGTCCACCCAGCAGCCCCTGACCTGGCATTTTGCTGGTCCAAGTCCCTTTTGCTGATGTGCACAAGCCTTGCTTTCCAGCACAGCCCTCATGCCAGGCCCAGCTTGGGATGGGTTTGGCATAACAAAAGGCAGTGGCTTAGCAAAGGGCCAGGCTGTCTATGGGACTATGGAATGAGGCACGGTCGGGTACCACCAGTAGCACAGTAACATTTATATGCAATGTCCTTGATAACAGTAACAGGTTTCAGTTTATTGCTGTTCCAGGAAAAGGCTTCAAGCAACCGAGTTCATTCCTGACCCATTGTCTATTACATGCATCCTCCTTATCTTCCCAGAACGATGGGTTATCTTGAAAGTGGAAGTATTTCAGGGAAAAAGGATATTAGAGGAGTTCATCAAGTGAACAATCTTATTTAATATTCTCCTTAATGACCTTGACTCACGAATGAAATTTGCTGATATAACAGAGATGGGGTCAATCTCAATGCAGAAGAGGAGCTGAATAACAAGTAGGATGAACTGGGTAATATCAAGAGCTGAAATGAATAAAAAGAGATGGATTTTAATAGTACAAGAGACAAAGCTGTGTATCAGAAGCAAATAATAATTTCTGCTGTATTCTGAGCTCTCATCATTTAGAATAAAATAGACTTAAGTGCATTAAGCATTCATAGGATGTTTTTGAAATACTGATGAGATTTTGTTGTGCAAAACACGCAATAGCAAAAGACATAGGATAAGGTATTTCTAGTCCTTGTACTGAGTAGCATCAACTATTTAAGATGTTGATGGGGTTCCTTCTGAAATGCTATGAATGTGTGTCTTCAAGAAGGATAGAAATTATATTGAAATCACTGTAAATAAGGACGAAGATTGCAAGTTATCAAGGAAATTATGTGTGTTAAGAGCAAACAGGTGTCAGCCAATTTAGTGTTGTGTTTCTTTGTAACAGGAGAGTTTTCATGGTATTGACTCTTTGCAGCTGACCAGAAGACCCTTTTCTTCAGAGAATCTGAGTCTTCCTGGTTTGGAAAAAACAATATTTACATCCTGGAGTTTCATGATATCATCCTAAAAGGAAACTTGCCCTTCTGTGCTAGTTTTTTCTCTGAGTTGAATTTTGCCGTACAACAGATTGATTCAAGGCAATGCCTTTCTGTCCTCTTGGGGTTTTTTCCCTAGCTGCAACATGTGTTTGGATTGGGACAGAAAATGCATAAGTATGTTGATAATGATAACATCTGTGTACAGTAAGAGAATCTTTCAGCTGTAATTCTCAGCCCAGGTTTGGCTATTCTGATAGAAATATTCCAAGTTTTAGTTCAGATAAAGAAAAAATTCCTACTGTTCTTTTTCTGAGCATTTCTAAGTATTTGTTCTCAAGGAACTCTAATTACTTGAACAGTTACCAGATATAATGCTGGTTATTTTCTAAGTTTGCATTAAAGATCACTTTAAAGACCTCAGGAACAGGCATCTAATTGCTACAATTGCCTACATCTGAACAAAAAAGGTTAGTGGTTTTACTAGATCCAGTAGGATTCATGAGAATGAGAGTCCCTAGACAGTTCTCAGAAAGGTAATAAGTCAGTTATTATCAAAGTTTTAACAGGTACCAATTCAGTATCCACAAGCACTTTTCTATCAGTCTCCTGATATTCATACCTTAGGCTTCATAACCACCTAAGATATACCTTAGGCTTCAGGACAAGAAACTGTGGGATTTACCTTACAAACAACAAGCATTATTGCATTTCTCAGTCAACATTAGAAAATATACACATTTTTTGACTTAAACATTCATTAAAAAATGTGACCCTTATCATGTTTCAGAAAGGAAAAGACATCCAAACCCAGTTGAGGTATACTTTTGTGTTCCTGTACTATTAAAAATATCCCAGATATACAGTCAACTGAGGGAAAAAAATCAAAAGATAAAGAAATGAGTCCCATGGGAAGACCTATTTAACAGAACATTAAGTGTTCATATTTTAAAAATACAGGTACTATCTTATAATCTGCTTTAAATAAAAGTTTGCAGTTTGTTGGGATTTCCACAGGGTTCTCTAGAGTAACTGATAGGAAAGTTGCTGAAGTATGAGAATTGTGCAGCCCTTCTTCAGCATAGTTGTAGTCTTGAAGAGTGCCTTCTTCTGTTAAGATCTGTTCCCAGCAAATGGTGGTGATTGAATGTGTGACAGGAAATAAAGGAATTTCTTGACTGAGGTAATATAAAATTTGATGGACAAAATGGACTGGGATTTTTGGTGGGATTATTTTGTTGGTTGGTTGGTTGGGGTTTTTTTTGGTTTTTGTTTGTTTCTGTTTTTGTTGTTTTGGGGGGTTTTTTTGTTTGTTTGTTTTTGCTTTGTGGTGTTTTTGGCTACTGTAGTTCTCTTTGTATTAAGCGTACCAGGGAATTTTGAGCCCCAATAGGTATTACTCTCTGAGAGTGTATCAGATTATTCACTGACATTTCAATTGACGCTTCTTTTCTCCTTAATTTTTTCATAGCTTTATCATCCCACTCACGCACAGTTTTTAATTCAAAGTTAAACTTCGTTTTAACTCCCTTGTAGCTATTCCACGTTCAGGAAGATGCCTTGAATGATTACCAGCTATGATTACCAGTTCCAGTGGAGAAAATATTGGGTGGTTTATTTTTCTTCTTCCTCTCGTGTGCTGCTCCAAAAGACGCCAACACCGTACCTTAGCCTTAAGACACAACAGTTGCCATGGGAATCTGAAAGTTTACCCCCAGGCCCTTTACAACAGTGCACCTTCCTTGTGGCAAAGATGTTTCTATGGTAACATTTTACTGGAGGCCATAGAACTTACAGGGGATGTGCCGTAAGGCTTCTTTTGCACATTATCTCTCTTAAATATGTCAATATAGGTTTAGCTATGTTAAGGCAGGAAACAGTGAGAAGCAATGTTTCCCTTGCTGACTAGATTCTCTAGGAGTTATTGAACACAATTTATCAGAATTTTACTTTATTTCATGTTTTTAGGCTGTGTTCTTTCATTTTTTTTCTGGTGGAGTGCCTTGTTTTTCAGTGGTAGCCATTGTCTGAATAATATTGGCTGATTGTATTATCTTCAACGAGCATACTGTATCAGTATAATTTCTGGTTCTTCTTTAATAAACCCAATAAGACTTTTGATTTCCAAGAAGATGTCATTGATGTTTTTCAGCTTCCTAAGATGTTTGGTGTTTTTAAGGAAGTTTCTATCCTGTAGCAAATGTGCAAGACTGAGGGGTTAAGTATGGGGTTTTATTGTTTCTTTTCATTCACTATAGATCATTGTCACCTCTGATAATGGCTTTCACCTTAAAAAATGAGATGACACTTCCCAAATTAAAATGGGCCATGTTTTCTCACTGAGAGTCATCCATTGATGTCAACTTCCATTTACAGCAGAGCCTGAGCAAGCAGCAGCATTCTTGCCTTGTAATAAATAATTTTGGGTTATCATCATTGTTTTATTACTGTGCTATCAGCCTTTATATTTATTCCTATCCATCAGTGAAGGGATTCTTATTGCTGCAGGGAAGTGGGCCCATTTTGTTCCCCTGTCTGTTTTAAAACACTGGTCCTGGCTTTGCATCAGCCACTGCTTTGCTTTAACCATTGGGACCAGCTACAATCTGGGTCATTATTAATGTCCATCATTCTCTGCTGGCAAGGGTACAAACAAAGGTTCCAGCCAACACCGTGCTACTTTAACAGGGGTCTTAATTAGATCTTCTTCCTTGGCCAGGGGAAGGTGGAGAAGAGAAAATGAGATGAGCTAACAGAATTAGGACAAATAAAAGCATTTTGTGGATGCATTTCTGAAAAATTAGCTCAGACTGCAAATAGAGATTGATTTGTTTGGGTGAAATGAATCGGTTTTCAGGAATGTAAGGATCAGACTCTTCAAGTTTAGGATGAGGGAAGGTATATTTAGAACCAATGTTAGCTTTTCTTCTGGCATTAACCCTAAACTGAAAATCCTGTCAGAAGTTAACACTGTGGAAGCTTCTTCCATAAACAGTCCTCTCGGGTAAGGAGCAGCTGTTCTCACACCAAAGTTGGATAAAATGCAAATTCTGAAAGTGAGAAACAAACTGAGTCACATCCTATAGAATTAATACCCTAAATGGTATGCCTGCCACCTTAAATGTTCTGCCATGGCAGAAGAGGGTGTCATCATCCCTCATGCTCACTTGCCCAGAAGACTGCAGTCTTACTCCTGGTGCGCTTGGATTCACATCCACCTGAGATGAGTTTGCTGAAACTAAATAGGCTGAGCTGTTTGCCAGTGTGTAATTGATACTGATTTTTGTCTTTGTCATGTAGAAGCACAAGGAGGAGAGGGGAAATTATTTCCATCCAACCTATTGGTATTTGGAGTATTTAATTCAGAACACATTACTTTATTTGGCTTTGTAACATGGGTGTCACACAATTAAAAGCTTTAGATGTGAAAAATTCATGCACACATGACTTTATCTGGCCTTAAGTCATCTACTTAGAATAATTAGCCATTCAATAAAATAGGAAGCCATATTTTCAGTAGGGGCTCAGAAAGGCATCTGCAATTATTCAGAGATTTTTTAACATGCATTCATTGCCACACATAAGTTAGGTGAGTGCGCACAATTTGATCGGTATTGTACCATTTGGTGCTCAGTTTCAGACTGACTCCAAATTGGAACGTTTGTTTACTTAGCTGGATTTCTTAGAAATGTGTTTTGCCAAGAGTTTAAGCAAGCCAACTATTTAAAGCTGCTATTTGCTAAGGGTTCCTCCTAGGGGAAAATCTGCCAGAACCCAGAAGTTAAAGCATGAAGCCAGTTTATCTGAAAGGGGATGAGAAATGCTCTGTGATGCTACCTGTCCCCTCTCCGTTTTGGTTAATTTCCATCCATTTATCTTTACTTTTCTGAAATAAATAATTTCTGTCTTCAAAATAATCAGTTGAAACCTTTCGTAATTGAATTGTGCCCAGCCAAATGAAGTCACTTAATTCTAGTATCTTGGCCAAATCAAATTAATCAATGCTGGCTTCCACTCCTTCCTCAGGTCTTCTCTGCTGTTACATGAAACTGCAGCCTGGATAAGTAGCAGGCCTTCAGGGCACCATTTGTTTCTCTTTACTTAAGCCTGCTGCCCCCTCTTCTCAGCAGTTCAGAAACTATTTAGTACTACATTTCTGTGCCTGGGAAGAAGGGCGAGGCACAAAGGTTAGTATAAACCTTTCAGGAAAAAGATATTTTGGTATTTTGTTTAGTGGGTTTTTTTGTGATGTTAGAAGACAATGATTAAGTTAAACAAGGAGGTGATATGAAATCTTCAATTTGGCATGCAGGGAGCTCTGCCTTGAGTTTTCATATCTCCACTTGTGTCCTATGAGCTGAGAGGCTTTACAGAAATGGAGGGAGAGAGGGCCTGGTGATGAGCCATATTCTGCTCCTTTTTTTCCCTTAGCCAGCACAGGTTTCCTTATCCTTTGAAGCACCAGGAGAGCAGTCATTTTTGTCCTGTCATGGGTGGGGAACTGACACAGGGAGGCAATCCTGTACCTAAGGAAAAGGAAAGATATAAAGAGGGCACCACCGCCTGGGTTGCAGGCTGGGTTGCAGCCTCCACTAGGGATGCACCTTTCCTGCAGGATCTAATTTGAAGTAAGGGTCCAATTTAAGGAAGAAAATTAGTTTCCTGTCTTTGCTCACTGTCTCCTCTAACTTCCTTGAAAATTTTCATGTTTCTATTTAATCCATGTGGAATTCTGGTGAGAAAGTTCTAACAATATCACCCTGGATATCACTGAGAGCCATGATAACCTAGCAGTCCAATAATGAACCTTCTCTTGTGGCATCAGTATTTGCTCCATAATTAAAGTAGAAGTTTCCATTATAAGTTTGATTTTGTATCCTCCAGTGAAATCTAAGAATTCCCATCAGCTTCAAAACGGGTTAGATTTCCTACATGACTGAGAATTTGTCTCTTCATTCCTTCCTCCTAAAAAGGGACAGGTATTATATAGTGTTTATCTGAAGATTATATTTATTAAGAAGAAGAGGATGTGTATTCTTTTGTATCTAAGCAAGAATGAATAAAATAAAAAGTGGGACTTCAGATAGGCTGACATGAGAGAATGAGGATTTTTCTTGGTAAACACTTATTAAGTATTTCAGTTTTGTAATAGTAATTTCTAAAACTATGTTATAATAAAGATTTTAATGCAGTAACTGATAAGAGTTACACTATAATTTGATGGAAGATTTTTCCGTCAATTCACTTTATGGTGACTACCCTGCTTTTTGTTTCTAGTTCCCATTTATGTAAAATTAGGGAGTGATGACGTACGCGTGTGTGTGTGTGTATGTTTGTTTTCAACAATTAATTGCTAGCTGGGATGAACATGGATATACACATATGACCTAGTAACTTGGTAAACCTAATCATAAGACTTTCAGTATTTTGATGGTAGCATTCCTTTGACAAGTTAGGTGGAAAGCAATCCCTAAACCTGCTGTTAATGCAATTGCCTTGAAATCACCCTAGATGGAGAGAGAATTAAATCCAGAACTCTTAACTTCCTGAGCAAATTATCGAGTCACTAGGCTGAGACTTGATTCCACCCTTCTCCTTCCAGGACCTTAAACCCGGTAATTAAGCACAGCTGAAAATTTGGACCTTTCTATTTTTATTTCCCTGTTATGTAGGGCAGGGTTTGGCTGGGGGGTGTCTGTCTCACCCCACCTGGCCAACAGTCCCAGAGTCTCTCTCAATCAGATGTGCAGACTCCAGTACTACAGCACTTGATTAGCGTAGATGTCCTGTGCAGCTCTGTTGAATGAAGCTCTAGCAGTACATCATGTGAACTCATGACTGACACAAGATTTTGAAAGAATTGTTGTGAGTGTTTTTGCAGTCTCTTAACCAGCAGCCAAGGTAGGAAAGACCATTTTTGCTCTATAGGAGCAGAATAATTTAAAAACATATGAATGAACAGAATTTATTATTCTGCATTGTACCAGATTCTCCTCTAATGAATTTTGGCAGTAGGATCTAATTAAGGTAAACAGTAGTAAATGGTGACAGTAATACATGGAAGCATGTCAAATAAAGAAATAGGTATCTTGAGAGACATTATTGAATGTGTTTCATAGTGTATTCAAGCTGTAATATTGTGTAGTGCTATATTTTGAATGTTGTGTAGTGACTTGTTGTTTGAAGAGGTTTTCTGGGCTTTGGTTTTTTGGTAATGATTAGCTATTTTTGGAGGTACAGTCACATTAAGTCTAAATCAAAGCTTTACTTGTCATATACTTTTTTTCCCAGTAAAACAACAATATGGTTTACCCTATTATTGAAATGTAGCTGGCTAGGTTGTCTTAGCTGTCATTTTCTTTTGGAAAATATAGATTTCATGTTCTAATGCTTAGTACCATGATACTGATCTCTTTATGTAAAGACATATGGTGTGGGTACACTGTAATCTACAAAGTTAGAAGTAATTATTTTAGACTTTCAGTGCTGGAAACATTCTCTTGGTTTTCTAAGTTTATCTGGAGCGCAGGCTGACTACATTATAAGGAATCATGCTACCAAACTTAAAATCATCAAATTGCAGTCCAGCATCTTCTGTCTGTATGTGTTCAGGTCACTTCAGATTAGCACACCTGTAGGCAGGAGATATCTTGTGAAAACATCCTTATTTCAAAGGAAAGTTGAAGATCTAGCCCTTAATAAAGGTTAGTAAGCAGAGAGGCAGCTACTGTTTTATCCAGATATTTAAAGTCAACAAATTTTAATAATATTTAAAAAAAAAAAGTAAATATTTCATGTCTTTTAGTCTTTTACAGAGTAATTTTAACAAAATCCCATCCTAATTTCTTTCTTTGATTTTGGCTTTCCGAGTTACATACTATGTATCAAAAAAAAAAAAAAAATTAAGATAAGAAAGGACTGTTGGGTTATCTCCTCTGTTATCTCAGACACAGTGAGCACATTGGGTAGGAGGCAACATCAAGTAGCAAAGATTCAGAGGTTTGTTTTTTTTTTCCCAACACTATTAACTGTAATTCTGCATAAATTCCATGTGCCTCAGGGGCCTCCTATCTTGGACAGAGGTTAGCCAGTAACTGCTAACCTTGTCTGCATTACTATTGATTCTGCACTGTTAAAAAGGCAACTTTCTAAATAAAAATTGTGTCACGGTCCATTGCAAAGTGTTTACAAAAGCAAAAGTAAAAAATGTCTAAAGTGTTCCCTTGTGTCACCTCCTTAAACAGTGGGATTAATTTTAAGTAAATGCAGATGCTTTCCATGTGCCCTATGATGAATATTGTAATTTGATATGGTGTTCTTTGATAAGCTGTAGAAGTTTCTCTTTCCCGAGAGCAACCAAGCTTTCCCTTCTGCCACTCATTGATAGTAAAGCCAGTCAGCCACCAGGAACCTTCAGCTGTGTCTCAGCCAGGGGGACCTGGGTAAAGGCGGAAGCTGACAGGCACTGGGAAGCCCAGCCCCAGAGCTAATGAAAAGAAGAGGGGCTTTCCCTCTGATAAGATGGCAAGGAGTTTAAGCCATGATACCAAGAGTTGCTGAGTTGAAGGCAAGGCAATAATTTGTCTTCCAGCCATTTTGTTTTGTTTTTGTCATTCTGCAGTTTTGAATTTCTTTAGCTGCAATTATATTTTCCTAGTAATTCTTCAGATTAAAAAAAAAAAAAAGTCTTAAAAATTGCAAATCTCCAATTAAAGACTGCAAATACTTGGTGTCTTTATGGATGCTGGAAGAAAGAGAGACACAGTTGTATCCCAGGGCTCCAGCTGACTTGAAATTAAGTCAGGCTTTTCTTCAGTTACTCTCTGGTTTGCAGGTTTAACTTGAAATTCAAACTTTCCTGACTAAAAAGGGTAGTTGGGACAAACAGGCAGATGGTAGCAATCTATTGTGTCTCTATTGCAGCAACTTTAGAGTTGCTCTTTACATCACATACGCTGTAGCATGTTGTGTCATTTTGTCCAGTCTACTGCTGGGAATACCAAATGAAAATTTCCTTCCTATGGTCTCCTCATCATACTTTCATTTTTGTCTCTTTACAAACACCTTTAGTATACTCTAGCCAGTCTATAGGTTGTTTTTATACCATTTCAAATAGTTTTAAAATATTGTTTTGCTAAAAGAGCTGGGTGTGCTTGTTGAGGTTTAAATAGTTAAAATGTTATCCCGGTCTCCATGTTTCTATTTGTGATACTGAAAATTCATAGTACCACTGAACCAATGAATCAAGGTAGAACATGGACAACTGTAACCATTTTTCCTGTGTCATTCCCCAAAACTCACAGAGTGGTGAATGAAATCCTCTGGTCCAATGTCCACCAGTACATAATTGCCTGTCTGTCTGCTTTTCATTTACATGACAAGTCCTCTTTACCCATTACTGGACAGAGCAGCATGAGGAATGAAGTTTTGATCTGAGTGAGTCCCAAGATCATTGACAGTGATCTTTGCCTCATGAACAAACTAGTTCTAATACTTCAAATAAATATCGTGAATGCTCACATATTTTCTGTAACGGCAGATGGCAAAGTTAAGAGTCTTTTCATAAGTCGCTTCATAGTAATTTATTTGCACATCCTGCTATGCATTTTTTTCAGCTGTGTAGTAAGAGCAATGTATATGGAGTGGCTTGGGCAACAATGTTAGGGGAGAAATGGGATGGAGAAAGCTCAAGGGAAACAGTACATCATCTTTCTACAGGAAAGTGATGTTGCAGTAGTAGTGATATTGTTTTTACTGAAAGCTATTCTAAATAAATGGAATATTCCACTAGAGGAAATGGAAAGTAAATTTGTTTTGACTTTGTTATATACTAATAAATATTGTCTTTTCAGAGGTGTGAAAGGAAACCTTTCCTATAGCCAAAGGAACAACTTATTTCTGTTATAAGAAATAGCCTTAAGAAGCAAAAAAACCCCTTATGCAATACCTTTCTTTTCCTTTAAATAAACAGAATTTCTTTAATGAGGAAATGGAGGGAAAAAAGTCATTATTTTCACTCGACAACTAATCATTATGCCCTTGCCTTGGTAAACATATATTTTTCTCAGTTTAGCTACATTACATAATAAAACATTCTGGTTTCAGCAAATGTGTTTTCTGCTGAGTGTTGAGAAATTTAATAGAGAAGTAATGTCTTATTGATGCTTAGTTTTTGTGACCTTTTCCGTCTTGTATTAGTGACATATTGGTCCTCTGTCTCCAGTACTATGGGATTCTAATGGATAGTATAGAATGGGTCAGATAATGAAAGTCCCTGGTACATTAACTTTCAATTTCATGAATGTCTGAATACTGCCTGCAAGATGAATAACAGGCATTTCTTCCTTTTGCATTTTAACATTTATGACCTGGTTATGATTTTTTTTTTGACTGTGTTACCTCACAACAGGTCCTATATTATCATATTAGCTGTGTACTTCTGCTTTTTGGCAAAGATCAAACGTAATTTGCAGAGAGAGGCAGATAATGCCCAAATTGTGCTAAATAAGATAGTCTAATGCCCATGTTTTTATTAGCAAAGGCAATTTTTTTCCCAAATTTATGTTCCTTGTTTAATAAGGTCTCACTCAGACGGTTTAGAAAAGCATTTAGACTTTGATAGTGGTTGGTCTGTCACCAAAAAAAAAGATAGCAATTACTGTTATAAGCAGCATTTGAGCCTTGTAAGGCTGTAATAGTCGGCAAGATATATGGAAGACAGCCAAAGATAGGGATTGACCAGTATTTGTAGGACATATAGAAGTCTGCACAGGATACAACATTACACGTATAATGTACATATTGTATTGTATATATGATAAAATGGGAAGCTGGAAGTAGGTAGATTTCATATTGACAGTGTGAAAATAAATCAATAAATAAGTAACTGTTAATGACACAACTGAGGGTATGCAGCGGGTGGGAGCTCAGTCTTCCACCTCCCGGTAATTTATTAACACAGCAGTTAGCCTTTATGGAAAGTGCATAAGAACCAACCTGGAATTTTCTAGGTAGGATTTTTAGACAATGTTTTAGAAGGCATTACCGTATATGTCAGAGCAGCCTCTTCTGTTGATTTCAACAAGCCTCTGCAGTGTCAAGTTCTATAGAAATGAGCACCAGATGTTAAATACCATCAGTGTAGCATATTCAGAATCTTTCTGTGAGAAGCACTGCACAATACTTTCAGGGGATGAGGACAGGATAAAGCCCACACTCCATAGAAGAGTTCAGCTGCATTTACTTCCATTCAGCCACACTTGGAAAGTGGAAGCAAAGAGATTAGTGTCAGTATTTGTTTCATCCATTGAGATTGATGGATATAGATGAATAGGGTTGTTAACAAGATTGGAATATAGTCCATGCACTGTGTCTAAATGGTAAGCGGGCTAGATTTCCTCATTAAAGTGAAGTCTCTGGGTTGTGTTCCAGATAAAATGAAGTGAGGTTGGGACTAGTGAGAAAAAGATGTTTCTCCCATGTCAAGAAGGAAGAAAATTCACAAACATCTTAGATTTAAGTGAGATTTTCTAGAAGGAAGTAATGAAACATGATTCTGAAAGCAGGGTAGGTTACATCAGAATGCTTTATTGTTTTGTGACTGCAACAGCTGAGTCAGTTCACAATGCATCTCAGAGACAAATAGTATGTCAACAATTTTTCAGTTCCCAGCATCAATTTTATTTACGATCGCAAGAATTCGAAACATTCTGGAGCTGGATTGAATCTGCTGCCTAGGAACCCGTTCTTTCTCTGAAACCCTTTTATGTTGGAGCAATTCAGAAATGAGCAGCATGTGACACAGTGTGAATGTAGCAGAGATTATGTGGAACCAATCATAGCATTCCTGTGGTTGTGTAGATAGACACTTTATAACTAGCTAACAGTCTGATAGACATTCTTACTTTACACCCAAAATTGTAAGGGAAAAAAGAAATGTATTAGCTTTTAAATTTTTTTTTTAAACAGCCCATATTGATATTTTTACTTTTTTCAAAGGTGTAATTTAAAGGCCAACTAGAATTTAATAATGCAGTATGAATACCAAACAAATGACATATATTAGCCAAGAAAAGGGAAAAAGAAAGTTCTCTTAGGCAGGCTGTATGCAGGAAGGACAAATTTCAACAGCAAAGTAAGAATTGCAAAGTAACTTTTGTGTTGTGCCTTTTTATTTGAAAAGTTTCAAAGCTGCCTGCTTAAAATAAGTGTTTTGGGAGGAGGGATTCCTCAGTATAGTTCCAGCTCCCTGTCCAATAGCAGTTCCGTCTGTTGCTAGAGCAAAGAACATGGGACTTTGGGAACAGCTTCTGATTATGCAGATGCTGCCTCTTTTGCAGGGGTCTGTCATGAAGTGAAACATGAGCGTGTGTGCACATGGGGCATCTTCTACCTGGGTTTAGAGGATTTGGTGAAAAACAGTTGCAAAGACTGTATCCGAAGCATAGTGTAGCATTTGAGAGATACCACCTGACAGGCCATAAAAGCCTGCTCATACATTTGGCAGGTGTAAGAGGCTGCCTCGTACAGTAACCTGTTATAAATAGCTACCAACTGCTTTCCTGGATAATTCAATTCAGCAGCCAACAGGAAAGCTGGTGTTTGGAGGGCTCTGGTGCATGCGTACAAAATAATTCATGTCTCAAGTCATCCTCATTCCATCCAGCTCTAGTTGCTTTGGAAAGACCACAGCTGGGCTTGTGGGGTCCCTGCCATCCCTTTCAGGACAAACCTTTGCCTGTCACTGTAGTTGGTGACATTGCCAAAAGCAGATGTAATGGTACTTGGCCAGAGGTAAATTCGACACAGGACAGATGCCACCTACTTCCCTAGTTAAAAAGGATGTCCTACCATATTCAGTGTGAAGTAGGGCTAATCTGTGATACAAGGGAGAGACAGCAGATAAGGCTGCCAGCTGGAATGAACTTGATTTATGTGCATTCAAAATTAATTGGATTGCATCAGTTGGTCTTGGTCCATTCTTGAAATTTAATTTATTTTAATGCACAAACAAAAAGGTATTTAAAGTCATTGTTTCAAAGTACAGGCATAAAACATTATGCAACATGTTTTTCCCAGATAGAAGAAAGAATCAATAGAATCAAAAAGAGATAATCTGCAGTTTAACTTTATTACTTTTAAAGCAGGTACCATGCAGCCAAAGAAGATATACACTTTGTGGCAGAGATGAGTACCCAGATTTTTAAAAATCAACAAAATAAATCTGGCAAAACTAATATAATGGGCAGCCTGAAAATCTCTTTTCAACCAAGACATTCCACTCTGTATGCATTATATGACACATTCAGGGTTCAGATTTGGACAAACATTATAGGGTCCCATTTTCATTATAAATGGCAGGTTTAATTTTTGTTGTGCTACACACATACCCCGGCTTTTATGATGAGGAAGTGACTTTTACTGTTCATCATCTTACCAGGGCAGTGACCATCACAGCTTTTTTTTTTAATGATGAAGAGAGTGACTTCTGTTTTTGTGGGGTGAACACTGCTTAACAGCCTTGTGAAAATGTGAGACGAAGCACAATAGCACAATAGGATATTCCTGTATCAGCAGATTTACACAGATCCTAAATAGAAGACCCCTGAATTTGGGAGGGGGGGGGCAGAGTTTCTAAATAGTGTTTTTTAAAATAAATGTGTTCTACTAAGAAAATGCCCCAGTTTAGGGTTGCATTAGGGTTTCTTTAAGTCAGAACTGGCTCTGGAGAGCCCCTGACTTTCATCATATGAAGCAAAGCATCTACAATAGTAAAATTTCAAGTATCAGAAATTCAACTTTCTCTCAGATTTTACCAGAAGTACATCCTGTTGACGTCGTCCTGCTGCAACCTTGCTAAGAAAAGCTTCTCAGAAAAGGTATGGGGTGCTGTTCTGCACAAATATCTGTGCCTAGGGCAGAGGCTGGAACAGTGGCAGTGCAAACACAACTTGTGTCTCCTAGAAAGGATTAAGAAATTCATTGAGACAGGAGAATTCATATTAGAAAAAGGGGGTTGGTAGCGCTTCTAGAGAAAGAAATGTAAATAAGTATTTTCAGAGTGAAGCTCCAGGGGACCAATGTGCTTCGGGAAAGCAAGCTCAGGGGATGTGATTTAGCAGGGAAGAACTCATTTCTGTTTCCAATGATTACAGCTACAGCTTGACGGATTATTGCTAATAAATTTGTCAAGTTCCATTTGAAAACTAATGAGAATGGTTGCTTCCCTTGCTTATACAGAATGGTAATTTCATTTTAATTCTCAAATTAAATGTATTTATGTTCTCAGTTTTTCTCGTGCCAACAGTGCCAGTTAGCTTTGATGTCTTCTGCTCTTTCCTAGTGTCTGTGTGCCCAGTGTCTCTGGTTCCTTATATTACTGCCTGTCCTGTTTAATTTCTATCTTTCTCTATCTTTATCGTCTGGCAAAATTTTCCTTGGCATAAACATATATGCACATACCCTGACTCACCAAAAAGCCCCCCAAAACATTATAATTAACTACTGTACCCTTATCCCTTAAAATTAAGTCCTCTTTCCCATTTAACCCCGCTTAACCTTTCTGAAAATATATTGCCCAGTGCTAGGAACTCAGGCTGAAAACCTCTCCTCTCATAAAGCAATATAAAATTATAATCTTTGAACATATTCCTCCTGCCCAATTCAATCAAAGCAGAACACATTAAATGTGGAGATGACATTTAACTTCCATTCACCAGAACAGGGAAAAATGCAACTAGGAAACCCTATGACGGTTATCATATTTCTCTCATTTTGTTGAAAAGCTCCCTTTAACCCACATTAGCATCTTTCACTAATTGAGAAGGAGGTAAAAAATTACTTCATGGAACATTCAAAGTCTGATAATGCAGTGACATACAAAGATTCTCTCTTATGAGTCATTAACTGATTATTTAATCTTTGCCAGGGCTTGAAACTCTATATTTATTTCTGGACTTCTTTTAAAGACT
Organism: Origma solitaria; assembly: GCA_013397895.1. NCBI lineage: Eukaryota > Metazoa > Chordata > Aves > Passeriformes > Acanthizidae > Origma > Origma solitaria. The sequence continues at coordinate 2,453,801 of VZRL01003241.1, forward strand.
CAAGTGAAAGATGTGCTGGCCATATCCTAGAGATATGGTGCCAGAGAATTAACAGTGAATGTATAATCAATATTTCTAGCATCTATTGATTTATGTCAGTAATTACTTCTGAACCCATAATGCTGACTGTTGCCAAACTAACCTTCTCTTTATAGTGTAAAATACTAGTTGTGCCAAGGGATTCCTTATTTATCTCAATAAATTAAGTATAATAGTGATAACTCTAAACAAGTGTTTATATTATATGGCACCTTTGACACTGACCTGAGAGTAATTCATTCAAAAGGTTTCTAGGCATGAATTAGTAAAGAAAATAGTAATTCCAGTCAGAGTCAGACAGCAAAACCCATGGGCTGAGTCAGCCTGGGCAATGCTGATGTAGAATATATAGTTGAAAGATAACAAGTCAGCTCTCCTGAAAACTTGCACAGATAAGCTAAGAAGCAACAGTCTAAGTTGTATTGCTGAGAAACTTGTTACACAGTAAATTACAGCTTATGGAAATTGAAATACAGTACGAATTTCTCTAGTCTAGTAGTTCATAGCTGTGAAAAAAATAGGCCTGCAAGTTTAGCAGTTTATTGTGACTGTCCCTATAATGAGCACTTCTAGAAAGAGCAGGCTTTACTTGCCCACTACATTATGCTTTTTCAAGGTGTAAGGTGTTCTAAATTTTGTCAAAATTCATGGGATTGGAGTCATGGACTTTTAGTAGCTTCCGTGTATACTCAGCTCCTTTCAAAAACAAGCCCACAGAAACTGTGGCTGTGCTTCCTGTAATTGAGGAGCAGTAGTGAAGAACAGTAGTTGATACAATTACTATTCAGTTTGGTCCATCTTAGAATATTTACAGAGTGGCCACAGCTTTATACCTGACTTGGTTGTAATCATGTTAATTATCACAGCGGTAATTCATCTCTTCAAACACTTGATTATTTGAGCGTTCACCTGTTGTTTAAATGTGTTCTTTTGTTTGTGATAGACAACCTCCTTTCCGGGCACCTTATTTCTTCTGATAAAATCACCAAGAATTTCAAGGAACAAACCCCATAAAGCCTCATATTTTTAAACTGAAAAGAACACTAAGAATATAGCCTCTGATTAGGCATGACAGCAGAGGCCATACGTTAGTGCTATCCGTGCTGCAAAACACTGGAGCTAAAAATGCTTAATGGAAGTTGTTAAACTTTATTTTTCTAGCGTTATTTAATATTGACAAAAGATTTTGATGCTTTAAGATTTATTCTTCAAATTAGCAGTGCAGTTTGCACATTTGAAACTAAGCATAAGTGTAAGAAAGGTCTTTTACTGCAAAAGTTACCAAAGATATCAGAAACATTTTTATAGCAGAAATCCTCTGGTTAGAAATGCTTGTCCCTTATGTGTCTCCCTTATTTTTCTGAGTTAACGAAATATGAAGCAATATCCTTTGATAGGTCACATCTACTGAAGTTAACAAGAAAAGGAAATGCATATGGATGTAGTGAGCTGCTGTCACTCAGCATTTAATTTCTGATTGGTAATGCTACAGTCAGCCCTTCTGCAGCTGAGAACTGAATTAAAAACCTTCATATTAACTTACATTATTAATACTTCAAAAAGTTAACTGGGAAAAAAGTGCTGACAAAAGGTGGTTTTTTTGGGTTATCTTAAAAAAACACTGAATCTTTCCATTTTGTCAGGAAATGAATGTCAATATTTTAATTACCACAAACTGTGGCTTTACCTGAGAGAAGCAGAGCCATGGCTCTATGTAGCTAGCAAATAAGTAGGAGAGATAACACTGCAGCTTAATTTTAAGATTCTATTTAATTCTACTTTTAATAGATATAACCTATTCATTACAGGAAAAAGCCCAGCAAAACCACCCAAAAAATCCCAGCACAACAACAACAACCACCCCCCAGACCAAAACACCTTTAATAGCTCCAGAAAGGTTCAAGCTGTAGAAAAACACCCCTCTTTCTACGATGCATTTGACATCTTTTAACAGCCTTTCCCTCACTGTCAGAAGCATTTCTGTGAAGGCTGCAGCTAGATGTGTATTGCAGCCAGGGCTGAGATCAGCAGGTTCTGCTGCCATGGCTATTATGTAAGACTCTTCTTCAAAGAGAAAAGTATCTTTTTTGATTAAGGACTTAATATCTTGAGCTCTCAGCATGACACGTAAAGTCCCAGTTACCTAATGGAAAGATTGAGATGCCAGCTCTCAAGAAGAGTTTGAATTCCCATCTGGTCCAGAAAAAGAAGTGAGCAGGAAATTTCATACACACCTGTCTGCCTCAACACTCAGGCTGGAGATAAGGGGTTGCTAGGGATATATTTTAACAGGATATGGCATCCTTTACAGGCAGATCCTTCCCTGCCTGGTGACCATCTAATATATCTCTGGGTTTCTGAAGACCATGGGCTACACAACAGTAATGTTTTTCTTGATCCTGAGGAAAAGCCCCAGTGACAGCTGTTTGTAACTTTTCTGTTGCAATTTGCAGAAGTTAGCATTAGCAACTACTTTGAAGTGTTCCTTCCACTGGAATTAATCTCTGAAAATTGAAAATATTTGAAATATGTATCTAACTTCAAGTTTTGACACCTTTGTTTTATCACCATGCATATGGCAAGTCTAGGGACAATCTCTTTAGTATAGAAAAGTTTTTTGTGATTATGAAATCTGGATTAAGAGAACCAATGCCAGAAAATACAAAGTAGGAAGGTTTTTTTGACAGGTCATACCAGGCTAAGGAATGATTAAAAAGTTGATATTAACTCAAAGTGCTAATAGGTATAATTGTTCGATGAGTGCAGAGTGCTTGCGGAACAGCTCATAAAAATAAATTGTTGTTTCTCAGAGTGAAGAATGGGCCAAGTCTTACTTTTGTTAGCGACACGAAGATGTCTACCTACAGCCTTATACTCCATCAGGGAGTTCCAGCAAATGAGTGCAGCGCAGATAGCACATCCTATTTTTCTGAAATGAAGCTGCAAAGCTGTAACTAGTATTGTTGTTGAATTCATCAAAGGTGTTAGCTAACTTGACAGTTTGGCCTCTTGAGAAACACTTGGGAATATGCACGAGAAGTTAGATTGGCTTGGCTACTTGTGCTTTATTTGGTGTGGTGCTATTGCTGCTGCCTTTTGACTTTTGTGAGGGAAATTGCTCTTTTCTTGCATTCTCAGCTCTAACTGTAAAGCAGACTGCCATGAACCAACTTCTGCCTTGAAAGCCTAATACATAATATTTGCTTGCCAGTAGTTTGCTAGCTGCTATTAAGCACAAAAAATGGTGTCTTAGGGTATAATCAAGTTTTTACCTTAGCTTTATAAATATTCATTATCTTACATTTTCACTAATTGCTCTAGAGCAAGAGAAAATGTTAATTTTTAATCAATAATACAGCATCCTTGAGAACATTTTATAAATTAGGACTTCATTACAGTCCCAGCATATGTTGTTAATGTTGGTTGTTACATGCTAATTAGTTTGGATTTTTTTAATCAGGAGCAACACTGGAAATACAAGCTATGAAACTGTCATTGTGCAGAAATTTTCCAGGCAAAGGTCAAGTAAAAGCTCACATATAGAAGAAGTGGGATGTAGTTACTTGCTGTTTGAATTTATTCTGTGAAATTAGTTGGTAAGGAAATTAACTCTGATTCCTAATATAGGTTAACCAACTCAACTGTCTGTGTAATGCACGGGAATTTCTCCTGATTTCTGATTTCACCCTTATAAGGCACTATGATTATAAATTGATGGGTTCTTTGAAGGCTAAGCATTTTAAAGCACATAGATTTATTCATGCAGACTATCAATTACTTTGATATCCTTTGAATTAGCATTCAAGTTGAGGGTCTTTGAACTGAAAGGATTTCATTAATTGCAGGCAAAAGATAGGGAGTCCATAATTCCTTTGGATGTAACTGCCATGAATCTTGAAATGTGGCAGGAAGAGTCATTAGCAGAGTGCCATTCACATTGGCTCTCAGAAAGGGAGTTTGATGTGATTGCCTCAAGCAGAGTACAGAAGGTCAGCACGGGCCAATACCCTCAGCTAACAGAAATGTAGAAAGTTCACAGAGCTGCATGACAGCTAGCTCCAGTAATCCTGACTCCTCTGTCTACATGAGCTGTTTCTCTGGGAGAAACCTATCCTCAACTGCTCAAGGCTCTTGCCATTTAAATTCTTAAAGGGATTTTATTTTTTATTAGCTGACATTTCTATAATATTCTACATGACTTAACATTATTTTTAGGGGTAGAAGTAAGGTTCAGTTAGAGATTACGGATCAAGACAATGACCTGCTCCCTGTTTCTTACGTGTTTCACTTCCAATTTTTCTCAGTGTTTAATGTTCTCCTACTATAGCTCTTGTGTAATTTCACATACTATTAAATGCAAACAGAAAATCTTGAATCTTTGCAGTCTGGGAATACTGGTCAGGAAGGGCCATTTTTCCACTTCATTTAGCAGAGAGAACTTGGGCACAAAAAAGATGGATGTTTGAGAGAAGGAGAGAGCACCAATCACCAATTCTAAACTATTTTGTGCATTTAGTTTATTCTGCTGGAACAGGACTGGGCAGGAAGGCAGACTTGAATGACTATAGGCATTTGTCTTTCTTCCCCCTGCATCACTAACATGGGTGGGCACAATTCTGAGAGCAAATTAGGAAGTGTGGGCTGGCAGAGCCTCCCAAGGCAATGAAACATGAGGGTTGCCAGAGGGTCTTTGTCCAATACACAAAACTTGTATGTTTGTGGGAAGGCAAATATTCCTCTAAACTTTAGCTTTTCATCTTATCCAACATCAAAAACATGAGATCTGGAGCTGTTTCAGCTCCTTCACTAGATTTCCTTTATGAAAGTATAAATCTGAACCAGTTCTGTAGTGGACAACAAATACTTTAGTCTTTCTATGGCAGTTGAAATTATATATAGGATTTCATGCTTGCTGGTTGAAGTCTTTAGAAGGACTATCTGCTTCACTATTCCCTGTTTATTATCCTTCCATTACACCATTTTCCCACATTAAAGTGAATATTCCCCAACATGAGAAGTTGAGACACCAAATTAATCCAAGTGGTCTGGTTTTCTGTCTGAGAGATTGTATGTGACTTCATGCCTACAGAGAAGTAAAGGGAAGAGATTAAGTTTTCTGAACCGTAGTTATTTCTGTTACTTCTGTAGGACAGCTACCGTTTCTTCAAATGAGAGTTGTTGGTCTCAGCCTCTGTAAGAAGGTTATTTGAGACTGGAATTGACTGAACACATTGACTTGATCCATAAACCTTTCAAATTACTAAACTGATAAATGTAGGAGAAGGGATGGAAAAGGCTGGAGCTGACTGGTAGCAAAAAATTGCTCTCATGTAAACATTACAGTGTGCAGACAAGGTTCTTTTTTTTTTGTTTGGAGGGTTGGGTTTGTTTGGATTTTGTGAGTTTTTTGGTGTTGGTTTATTTTGTTTTGGTTTGGTTTTTGTTGTTTGGTTGGTTTTTTTGGGTTTTTTTGTTTGGTTGGGGGTTTTTGTGTTTTTTGCTTATGGAGGGTAAGAGTTTCTGTGGTGGAGTAATAACTGTGGTTATTAATTTTAATACTGCTGCCTTTTAAGAACTGTGTGAGATGCACTCAGTTGTGGTTGTGTCAAAGTTCACGCTTAGCCTCTAGGGCTGTGAAAAGGTTCAGTTGATAGTTAAAATAAAAGGTAGGTCACTTACTGCTAGTTATATCTTAAATCTGGTGATACTTTTGGGGAACTACTTCCCATGCCATCACATGCAAAGGTGCTTTTTTCCCTTTCAATTGGCATTTCAGTCTGTAGCTACATTTTCTGTCATAGTCAAGTCTTGAGCTTTTATGTCTCCTGACACAGTTACAAAGTGTTAATGATTTCATTCAAGTAGTCAGTCAAATTAAAATCTCACACCATTTATATTCTTTATCCATCTTGTCCTACTGTCTCTCAATAGTACTTTTGATCACTAATGCTCTGTGACTCTTAAACCTTGACCAAAGTTTAACTCCCAGGGTAATTTGGGTGTTTTCGTCTTTATTATTTAATTAAGCATATTAGGACTGTGGCCTATCACGGTATCTGCTTTATTCATTCAAATTCGTAAGTTTTGGTGTTGGGTATACACTCAGATTCAAGCCTGTCATGCAAGTTTCAGACCTAGTAGTCACCTCTGAATCAACAGGAATCAGAAATGTTAGGGACTGGAAAAATAAGGAAGTCACAACTATTTTGCATTTAAAATAACAGTTTCCCAGCTCTCCTGTGTATGTCTGTTTTAATTTCCCCTGGCATGATTTTGAGTCAGCTACAAGTATACGCAGTTTTCCAGGTAGTAAATGCTATGGTTTAAAAAGTGGTAATTGGTGACACTGATGCCAAACAGTGGAGATTCAGTGTTTCTCACTCTTTTGAATCCAAACTCAAACACATGCAGTATTTGAAAATACTATGCTGGGTGAATTATTTGCCTCTTATGAGATGCTTTTTCTGGCAAAATGCATTCCTTAAAAA